>CM073748.1:1585000-1611341 GCA_037127355.1 Schoenoplectus tabernaemontani | reverse complement strand
TTTTCAATTCTATCACTTGAGAATGAAATATCATAATATCTCATTACACATAACTCATCATTTTCAACAAAATAATTACCACTATCATCCAAAGTGGATATAATATAACGTACTATTAGATTGCATAATTAAAATTCTTAAAAAGATTGTACCTTGGATGCAAATGAGTTCATTTTCATATAAGATTGTACCTTGATGCAAAATGAGTTCATCTTATATTTTTGAATATGACAATATCATGTGGGATCTCCAATTTGCACAAGTCGTTGATATTTTGGCTAGCAATGATTTCAACAACATCCACTATGATTGAGCTCTCTTCTATTTTCGTAATTAGAGCAAGGTTGAGAGGATTTTTTTTCTTTCTACTCTTTCTTGTATTGAGATTGCTTGCATCTAGCATAACTCGTGTTTTCTCATAGTTGCACTTCTTATGCGGGAATATCAAAGAACAATCATATATTGTGTGGTCTTCTTTGTAGCATGAGAAGCATACGGGTTTCATGCATTTGTCATCTCGCTCTTTGTTATTGATGTAGCGCATTCATATCTATATCTTAACCCTCTATTGTGTCAAAAATCAAGACCTAATTCTCAAACTTATGTTAACACCGAACATATCAAGCTCTTATCATGAAGCAAATAATTCTCAAGGCTCGACAAACACGATGAATGAACAACATGCCAATAGTGAGAACCGAGGCTAACCCACAGGGGGTGATGAACCGTTCGTGCCTAGAACACTGCTAGACTATGTAGCACTACGAGCTAGTGGGAGACCCACCTAGTTAGAATATGCAGACATCCACATCTAGTGGGAGATCCACCCAATTATGGTGCGAGCACCATCAGTATCCTCTAGAACAACTGCTATCATGGCTAGAGCATGAAGAATCGCATGATCACATCCAGACATTTCTACAGTGCTTAAGAGCAGTCCGTCCGAATGGATCGATAGAATATTATATCAGACTCTCTCTCTTCCCTTTCACTCTCAATGACAAAGTAAAAAGATGGTTAAACTTTCTTTCTAAAGACTTAGTTGGTAATTGAGCCAATCTCTCTAATCTTTTCTTGAGAAAATTTTTTCTGCATAAGATAACTGTGAAGATTAGAGCATAAATCTCAGTATTTAGGTAAAATATAGATGAGTCATTGTGTGAGGTGTGGGAAAGATATGGAGAATTATTAAAATCATGCTCACAACATAAACATACCTGATTGGATGATAGTTGAGGGTTTTTACTAAGGCCTGGCGGATAGTAATTGCATGCTCGTTAACTTCATGGTGGAAGACAACTTCATGCAGATGGAGCCTAACGAGGCATTGAGGTTTTTTTATTGACCTACAACACAAGAACAATGGATGAACCATGATCGCTGCAGAGAAGGCGGCGAAGGTAGGACAAAACTTGACCAATTCTCTGCACTCTCAGCGAGAATTGATGCCCTATGTAAGTAATTTTAACAAAATAAATAAGTAAGAGTAATTAAAAAAATTTCAGTCAACGTCTTGCGATCTTTGCGAAGATGAAAGACATAACTACTTGGAATAAATCCAGCTCAGTGAAAGCAAGATCAGATTAGGCCCCGAAGACACAATGAGGAAGTAATTCATGATAGGGCCCAAAGCCGAAATGAAATAAAGAAATGAATTCGACCCAGAGATAATAAGATGGACATTAAACCTAATTTGTATAAATTTAGTACTGGTCCAATACTAAAAAAAGAATTAGAGATAATCTATCTAGGGGTGTCAATAGGTACGGTACCGGTCGGGTGGAAGTATTTTCATTACCATACCCATTTTAAATTATTCTTACCTTTATCCATTATTAGACTTAGTCATACCCTACCCTTACCCGTTAAAATAAATGGTTAACGAAACGGTAACGGGTGCTAACAAATAATACTAATATATTACTTAGTTTATTATCATTTATTAAAAATATATATGAACTCATTCCATTTATACAAATACATCTCTATTTTACTAGTATAAAATAAAAATATAACTATACAATCAATTCTAGCTTGAGTCATTTCAAATTAAATAAATTAAAAAAATAAGCATCTCTTGTCAAAATTTTTGCACTAGAAAATAAAATATATTACAAGCAAAAATAACATTTTGTCTAAAATAAAATAAAATATTATCTCATTCAATCATTTTAAGAAGTACTCTACAAAATATTATTCAAACATTATAATTTATAAAATAGTTAAACTTAGAAAAGATAGTAATTATAATTCATAGTAATTAACTCATAGAAATCGGGACAAATAACATACAGATTTTTTTATTTTGTTAAATAAAATAAAAATAGGAAATTAGTAAGAATACCCTGAAGTTGTGCGCTAATGGCCTGGACCGAGTTTGAAACTACTAGCCATTAGCGCACAACTACGAGGTGTTCTTATAAATTCCCTATTCTTTTATTTTATTTACCAAAATAAAAAAATATTACAAGATAATTATATTGGAAATAATATAAGTTATTTTCTTAATAATTTACCCTATAGGGCAAACGGGTACGAAATGACATTTACCCATACCCTTACTCATTTACTTAACGAAATAAAATTCTTACCCTAACCCATATCAAATAAGTTAACTAATTTTTTTTTTACCCATACTCATCTTATTGAATATGGTATAAATCGGATAAATGAGTAAAATGATATCATTGACACCCCTAAAATTATATATTTTTCATAGTACTTTTAATATAAAAATATATATTTTAAAAAAATATAATATAATAAGTAAATTCAAAATCAAAATAACATTTATGCATCTTCCATTTTGATTATACTTTGACCTTGGGATTTACTATAACAAAATATATCCAAATATTTTAAAAATATTATAATATATTAAATAAATATTTTATATATATTTATACATATTAATATGCACATTGATGAAATAAAATATGTATAAACATATATATGATAATAGTGATAACATGCTTTTAAGATATAAGCATATGAGGTATTTTCAATAAAATAAAATAAATATATAATATATAATATGTTATAATAAAATGATAATATAATATAAATCTGATATGATTTAATTTAATATAATAATAGAATATAATATAGTATAAATATAATACAACATAATAATATAAAAGTATGACATAATATAACAATATGATATTATATAATGGTACATGATACAATATTATAATTTAAATAATAATATAATAATATGATAATAAATAATATGATATAATAAAAAATAATATATGACCTAAGCATAATATATAATATAATATAAATATGATATATTGATATAAGCGTGATATGATATGTAGTATAATAAATATAACATAATATGACATAAATATGTAATATAAGTATGATAATATAATAATAAATAATATGATAATATGATGGTAAATAATATAATATAATATAAATATAATATAATAAATATGATATAATATGATATAAACTTGATGTAATATATAATAAAATTTAAACATATTATAAAGATGAGATATATAATATAGACATATTAATAACATAACATAATATAAAATAAATATGATATAATAAATAATATAAGTATAATATAATATAAATATTATGTAAATATGACATATTAACTAATGTAAGCATAATGATATGATAATAAATGGTACGACTTAAGATATAAGACAATCATGACATAACATGTGATATATGATGACATAAATGATATAATATGGTACGACTATAATATAATATAATAATATAATATAATAACATGATATAATATATAATCGAATATAATACAATGATCTAATATAATATAATATTCAATATGGTAATATGTTATAATATGATATGATATGATATGATGTATAACCGTGATATGATATGATATTGACATGATATAATATAATATAATATGATAATAAATGTTATGATATTATATATATATATATATAATATAAATATGATAATAATATGTTAATATACAAATCAACTATATTTTCATTTATAAACTACCTCACACAGGCTCTATGTATTTGCCTTTATATTCTTGACCACTCGAACATTGCTTAACTATTATATCTATTTTTTCCCTTTCTAGATTCATATGTACCTCGAAACTCGTAACCCAGGGTAATTAACAATGGGGGCTTGCACCCGTTGAAATCTATAAGACCTCGTAATCTCTAAAATCCTTTAAATGTGAATTTCATATTCATAAAAATATACTCAATGCATACTTAGAGGGATCTTCATGTTCTTCTTCGGTAATTCTCACTTAATTCTTTTTTAGGGTGAGAGAGACGTGAAAAAGGGTCACACAATAATTATTTTGAAGAAGACCGGTCCTTGGGTTTCTCAATTACTATAATTCCTCACCACATATAGAATTACTCAGCATACACAAGTAATTTATTCTCGATGATAACACAAGTTGTCTAACAAAAAAACACCTACATTATTTTTTCTTGATGCAATGTAATCACTTCATTTGGGGTTAACTCCTCATAATTAAATTCTTGTGCTAACACATGCAACATTTTGATTATTAAAGTTTCTACTATTTTGAGTCATATTATTGTCAACATTCATTGAGAGGTCCTTTTGAATGATTTATACCTTTTTTACGTACTTATATGATGTCAGCCTAATATTTTTAATTTTTTTAAAATTTTATTGCACTCTCATTTTTTGAATGACAGTCTTTGTGCACATTTTGTGCAATCTGCTGAGTACAAAAATGATTAGCAGTGTTGATTGCTGATACCTGTCATTCAAATTTTAATCTCTCAAAAAAATATATTTATCCCCAAATATTGATCTGAGATGATGATAACTTTTCATGACCGACAATGTCTTTTTTCAATCACTACATGAACCAACCATAGTTAGCTATATTCTCCTCGACTGCTACCACAATAAATGCAAGGGGTACGAGCTATTGCTCCACGTCATAAGTAAATATCATGAATATTTAATCGACATATCGACTTGATAAAAATTAAGCATTGATAGTGATGACTGATCGTAGGTAAGGTCATACCGCAATGTGCAAAATAAATGTCTATGCAACACTATTGAAAATTTCAACACCGAATTTTAGTGAGTGTTCTGTCTCTATGAGATATTTGTCGCTAATTGTGAAAGTTTGTATGATCACTAATGGACTCAGAAGCATCTCTTACAATATCTTCCAACTATCAAAAAAGGTCTGTAATTATCATTTCCTTTCCTTTTCAAATCCTATTTGAGCTTGGTTCTACTGTGGAGAACTTTTATCTAACTAAACACATTGGTTCTTTGATAGTCATTTTTAAGTTCTTTCTTAGTCGATTTTGACCAATATATGCTACCATTTTTAAAGTTGTATGGTTGTGGTATGCCCTAGTAGCACTGTCATCATAAGAGTTGTTGAGCGAATTTTTTTAGGATCTCCCATACAACCATTATGGTGATGTGGTTTACAATCTCCAGAGATGGTTGGGATCCTTATATGTCATAACCAACTTTCATTTGCTACTATTTGATATCTTTAAGTGTATATTTCCAGACACGTGTCATAATGATCAAAACTCCAAATTGATTGAGATTCAATCACTAACTCTAGAAAAATACCATTTTCTCGTTTTATTTATTATATCTACCATAAAAATGCGCAATTAGTTTAGATTGCCAAACAAACAAAGAATACAAGTGAGACAATGTGCAATAATTGAGAATAACGTGAAGTAAGAAATTTCTGTGGAAAGGAATTTTCATAGTTGTCTTTGAATTAATTTATCCACAAACCAGGGCAAACGAGGTCTTCCATGTTTTCTCGATTTGCTACTTACTAAACTTATCCACAGAATTGTCCTTAGTAAATTATTGAATAAATTTAGGGTTTGTTATAGTCAATTGATGCAATAGCAAATCAGCATAATAGCACGTAACTCCAAATATTGTAAATGAGGATTAAAAGATTCCAAATGGTACTGGAATAGACGAGCTAATAATTCATTATTCTAGCAAAGTTGTTGAATAGCGATTTAACAATGCGTGTAATAAAAAGTACTTTTAGCATTCCATATTACCCGTTTGTCATTGTCATAATACTTTTGAATGAATATAGCTTACCATATCATTATTGCTTTTGTATGTTAATTACTATTATATTATTGTTATTACCATCAATAATGTTTCTTTTTTAAGATTAAGATCCGTTATGCTAATTTATTGGTTGTACAATTCAACGTGAAATCAAATAAGAAACCGACATTTTATAATTTAAGCTAAGCGTTTTTTACACGACTGAAAATGATGGTGAGTTTCTATATTTCCAAGTACCTTTTTTTTATCTTTAATATGAGGATTTCATTTTTTTTGCTGCCTACTTAATTGTAATGTATTATGATGTTGGCAATTCTCCCTAGTACTGTTGATGCTATCAGTCGTACTTCTGATAATGGTAGTCCAAAGATATTAAGTAAAATCACAATCAAGTTCCATGAACTGTCCAAAATTTGAGCTAATAATTGCGAGTACCTTGTCCATTTTTTGTTTTGCTTCGCCTTATTAAAAAATTGTTTTCCTCCTGTTAGGATTGGAGGCCGATATCGACCCAGTAGCGGCCCAGAATGTACAGGCCAGTTGCTGGTTGCTATACATATATCCTCCCCTGATCCCCTCCCTCTGTTTATAGGTGTAATTTATCATCTCTATCTTCTTTTTTTTAATATGAGATGAACACAAAGAATGTTATTTGCAAAATTTTATAAATTTTTTTTGTATAAATATTACATTAAAATTGTAATTTAGGAGAGTCGATGTTTAAATATGTTATTGTCTCTTTTTTTCCCACACAAATGAAAAAAGTATATATATTTTTTTATGAAGGCCGAGATTTTGAGCTTCTATCCATGAAAAGGGTTAAGAGTTCCAACAAACTGCAAAGCCTGATTCTTGACAAAAAGTTTTGGAATCATTTACAATTGTTGATTTTTCAACAACAATAGTAAGATTTAAGTCGATTTCAATTAATAGCAGGCCTTGAAGATATTTACCTTGTGCATATATCAGTTTAAAAGTGTTGTAAAAAAACGATTTTCAACACCAATTAATTTGTCGGTACTTCATTATCAATGGATAAAGTGTCATAATGAATTTGCTGGTATAAATATGGAAAGTACGGGTCTGATATGGGTTTATAAGACCGGTACAGATGTCCTCACTACATGAGTTTTTTTTTTTTTTTTTTTTTATCGAAAACACTACATGAGTTATTACTTTGTGCCGGTTTTGATATGAGTTTTATGAAACTGGTGCAGGGTGATTGTTGCTCTGATCAGTTTCTCGGTATTATAGGGGTATGATATGAGGCTCAGACTCATTCTGATACCATGAAGAAAATTTAGAGATTATGTTTATGTCAGAATGCAAAATCTTATTCTTTCTGCAGAAAGTATCGCTGCTTATAGTTGTGTACTAATGATATCAACGGTACAATAACAACTGTACTATAATTGGACCTATGATGAGAAGGCTAAGCCCCAAAAAAACTATCTTCTATTTTTTTTTCATTTTACGTCATCTATTCTTATTTTCTATTTTCTAATTATTAATTACATTTATTAAAAGTTTTGTTTCTAAGCAGGGAAATAAACGAGAATCTGACAAGTAACCACTCCATTTAACAGCTAGCAATTAGTGTGACATGGAAATACACATTGCAATTAAAAACTCCATGAAAATTCATGCGTCGGTTGGTATTTGATGCCGGTGAATTGACGCGGTTCGCATGACGTGTAGTTCGACTAAATCCAAGCAAACATAAATACAAAATTGCAAATTCGGGATGGTATGATACCTTCCAGTTCTTCGAAACTGGACATTTCTTTTTTGAAAAGATCAAAACTGGACATGTTAATCTTGTCATAAGGCTTTTTAGAGGGAGAACTGCTGGTAACGATCACTACATTTTGGATTTAATAACGGTTTTAAAACCCTTTAACAACGGTTCTTCAACCGTTATTAAAAAGAATGTTAGAAAAAATAAAAATAATCGTTGTTAAAACCATTTTTGAAAGACATTTAACAATGATTTTTATTTAAAAACCATTATTAAACGGTTCTTTAACAATAATTTTTAAATAATAACCGTTGTTAAATTATCCTTTACCAACAGTTTTTAAATAAAAACCATTATTAAAGGATACCTTAGCACCGGTTATTTTTTTTAAATAATATCTTTAGCAAGGTTTTTAACTAATAACCATTGCTAAACGACCCTTTAGTAACGATTATTAGTTAAAAGCCGTTGCTAAAGGTTTTTTTTTTTTAAAATCAATTTTTTTAATTTAACTTTCTTTAAAAGGTGCGAGTCAAATTGATATTGAGTCGTATTGATTAACAGTAAACAATGAATATCAAGTCATATTCATTAGATAAGAATAAATATTGTTATATATTATTCGTTCAATAATTAATATAAAAGAAATATAATTATTCATCAAATGAAAAAAAATATTTACTTAAAAAATACATACATATTGCTCATTTTATAATATAAAAATCTATACAATTTCTAAGAAAAAACAGAAAAAAAATAGAAAAGAATGGAAAAAAAACTTCAAATGGGTTTTTGAGCTTGAATACGAGATTTTTTGGCCCCGAAAATTACGGAAATGACATGAGCCATTAAACATGTAGATCTCATTGTTAGCATTTCGTTACCGCGTAGAACGCCTCAATCGGATTTTTCTATAAAAGTTATGGTCGTTTGAATTTGAGATGGTCGGATTTCGATTTTTATTTCTTCTGTCTCTCTTCTCTCTTCTTTATCTCTTCTTTCTCTCTCATCTCTCTTTTATATATGAAACCAAATGAAAAAAGGTTGGTAATTTGTGGGATTTCAGATTTTAAATTTTTATTTTTATAACGTTGGATTGGGAATAACGAACGGTGAGATGGGCAATCCGTGGGAGAAAATAAATAAATGTCAGAGCAAATGTCAAACAAAAAAAAACAGCAGAATAATTTAGCAACAGTTTCTTGAAGGAACCGTTGCTAAACGCACAATTTAACAACGGTTATAGGCACAAAACCGTTGTTAGAGAGTGTTTAACAATGATTCCTTGAACCGTTGCTAAATGATTATACTGTTTTTTGGTCTTTTGGAGTCTATTTTAATAATATTTTTTTATTATAAATAATTGTTAAAAAAGTTATCAATATTACAATGATGCCACTGAACCATTTTAACAACGGATTTGATATATAACCGTTATTAAATGAGTATTGTCTAAAATTATTTTTGTTGTAGTTGGCACTGATGTTCACTTGATATATCCTTTTTAGTTGCCTAAGACGCGTTAAATTTATACTGAGATATATCATCTCTCTAATTAAGCTATATATGAGGAGGGCCGGTCCCCTTTTAGTTGCCACCAACTTATTTTTCTATTTATATTTCAATACTCAAATTTCATGAGTTTTGAAGTTCATTTTATGCAAATTGTAACAAAATGAATGAATTTAATTAATTACGACTAATTCTTTTATGTGTTCATTTACTTATATTAGATTTGGTACAAAATGACATCCAAACCTAATAAATTATAATCACTAGCAGTGTACTTGCACATTGCAGTGGGATATTTTTTTTATATTTTTACATCTATTTTAATTTATTTTTGTACTAAAAGAAATATAATCTCACAAATTTATGAAAATAATATAATTTTTGAATGTGTGGTATTATATCAATTACAAAATCGATATAGTTTCATGGTTAAGAAAAACTGCTTTGAGATGAACTTAATGCTACATTAAAAAAATAGAAAATAAAATAAAAAGCTTTTCTTTTTTGCATTAACAACATAATGTAATGAATCAATAATTGTATATTGGATAGTTTTTTAAAAGAATAATTTATTAATAGTTGATGATTAATTTATTTGATGGATAATTTTTTTAGTTCTTCTATTAATGAATAAGAAAAATAAATAGCAAACGAATAAAAAGAAAAAGTAACATTGACTTTAATTTGAACTGTTAATTTTTAAAAATATTAATTTTTATCATTCAGTTATGGACATTTCAGTCATTAAAAAATTAAAAAGGCTAAATATTAATGAAAGCCTACAATACATGCGCTCTTTATAATATCGTACAGATACATCGATCTACAATAATGAAAAAAGATCATTGGGACTAAAAACTTGAATATTAAATTTTAAAATATAAATAAAAAGGTAAGGTTACGGCATCGGACCAATAAAACTAGTGAATGTCTCAGAAAAAAAAAATTGTTGGGAAGTCAATGTATTTTGATGTCCTCGTGTAAAATTTTCTCATTCATCAATGTTTGGGAAAAAAAAGAAACTGAGTAACCTTAGACCATTAATAATGTACAAATTTACCAACAAATACATATCTCAGAAAGAGCAAATTTTGGATTAAATTGTTGTATTTTGCTGATCAAAACATGACTATACCATTATTAAGTTGGAAAATAATATTATAAGTATGCCAAATTTAACTAAATTATTCTACAGTTATGAATTGGCTATATATATATATATATATATATATATATATATATATATAGGGACGGGCTACGGTGATTCCATAAGCATTTCGAGCCGAACTTACGGCTCAAATTTTAAAATTCCATGATTGAAATTTTAATTTAAATATCTTAAAAAAATTTCATATCATAATCTTATAGATTATCAATTTTTATCAAATTTGGATTTAGTTTACTACACTTAATAATTTTTGAAAGATGGCTCTAAAAATAATTAAAAATACCAATTTTTATAGGCCAAATTTTGCTATATTTAAAAAATTATTAAGCATAGTAAACTAACTCCAAACATGATAAAAATTGATAATTTACAAGATTATAATATGAAAAAAAAGTTGAGCTATTTAAATTAAAATTACGACCACGAGATTTTTAAATTCGAGCCATAAGCACTTGACCGAAGTACTTATGGAATCACCGTAGCCAAACTATATATATATATATATAGTAAAGATACTGTGAGCTTAAGCTCACGGAGACCTTTCATGAGTTTAACTCAAAATGTATATCAAATCATCTCCAAATTGTAATTTATGATGCTCATTATATTTTTTATATGAAAATCTTATGGGATGCAAAAATTTAGAGTGTTTTAAATTTTTTAAGTCATGGTTTTTAATTTTTCAAAATCAACTCTAAAAATAATAATAATATATTTAATACTTGAACATCATTTTAAAAAATAAAAAACGGTGACTTAAAAACTCAAAATAGTTCAAATTTTTGCATCCCATAAGATTTTCATATAAAATTTTTAATAAGGATGATAGATTAAAATTTGGAGATGAC
Source organism: Schoenoplectus tabernaemontani (assembly GCA_037127355.1). Classification (NCBI taxonomy): domain Eukaryota; kingdom Viridiplantae; phylum Streptophyta; class Magnoliopsida; order Poales; family Cyperaceae; genus Schoenoplectus; species Schoenoplectus tabernaemontani. Next base: position 1,600,000 of record CM073748.1, on the reverse strand, counting down.
TTGATGTACTTTTTAAGTTAAGCTCACGGTATCTTTACTATATACATAAAGAGAGAGAGAGTAAATCTAGCGTGCTCCTAGAAGTACTGAGCTCCTCTGGGATCCTAACTCAAAAATATATCAAATAATCTTCAAATTTTGATTTATTACTCACATTAAATTCTTCATATTAAAATCTTATGGGGTACAAAAATTTGTGGTGTTTTGAATTTTCTAAGTCGCTCTTTTTAATTTTTGAAAATAATATACAAACATTAAATATTATTTTTTGACCCGAATCAAACCCGATTAATTATATTTTTTGAAGTAATTTTATGTTTTAATACTAATTAAAGCTTAAATATACACTAATTTTATACTAATTAAGATTAATTATAAATTAATCAATATTTTATTGCTTAAAATTATATAAAAATAATTAATAAATATTTAATTATTTTACACGGGTCAACCTGTGACCCATCGGGTCGGATATGAGTTAAGATGTTTTGATCCAAATTTAAACGGATCGGCTTATAAAAAATAATATAATAATATAATCCAACCCGAACCCGACCCGACCTGACCCATTGACACCCCTATAGATTCCCCAATCAACACATTCTATAATTGTTATTTCTTTTTTCTTGAAAAGTATGGAGTCAAAATAACATATTAGTGTTTTAGTGTACAATAACATCCCTTCTATGTTTTAAATACATTAATTCTGAAAATAAATGGGGTCAATTGACCCCATTATCTATTTGTAGGTTCCTCTCTACATAAAATCCAATCCGGTCAAAATTGAAAAAAAAAAGGGCTGATATTTTTTATTTTCACTTCTCAAGTATATATTTATTTTACATTACACCAACACAAACGGACACACTGTTAGTAAGAACTGGAGAGGCATGGCTGCCGATTCAAACGTCGAAATATTTTCTTAAATAACCTTATTATTAAATAAATCTATATTAATGGCCTAAGAGTCAAATTATTTATACAGATGATCTAATTAAGGGCGTGAGTTCAACTCATGCCTTTAAAATCTAATTTTCCTATCTAATAACTGATCGTACATTACCAAATTTAGAAGACATGAGTTCAACTCATGCACTTCAGTTTAAACATAAAAGGTGTGAGGTCTTTTAATTTGACTATATATAATTTTATGTTATACATGTAGATCTTTTCACGAAGTTTCTGAATTATATTTAAACATTCAAATCGTAGTTTCCTATCAATTATTATGTCTGTATGAAGTTTGAAATAGTCTTTAATAATATTTGCTGAAATTTTATTATAATATTTATTTTTATGTGCAAAATTTGATATATATATATATATATAATTAATATATATTATTGCAATATTTTTAGTAATTAAAATTTAAAATATAATTTAAAATTTTAAAAATAAAATACTTAAATATTTTATAAGTGATGTATATCAAAATGTCAGGAAAAATAATTTAATAAATTTACTATTGAATAATTTAAATTTTAAACGAGCATATTTTTTTTATAGGAACTTGAATTTGGACGTTTAAATATAAACCGAAAATCTTGTGAAATATCTATATGTATAATATAAAATTATATAAAACTGAGTTAAAAGCGTGAGTTGAACTAATATCCTTGTAAATTTAAATTGAAGGACATGAATTACATATAAATAACTTGACTTTTATTATTAGTATAGATTTATTTAATAGTAAGATTATCTAAGTAAAAAATTTCAAACGTGCGCATATATCGGTGGTAGGTCCAAGTGGGTCCATAATATTTCCGTTTCGTTGACTGAGTACCGGGACATTCTATTTGACCTCTGTCACGAGCTTTTGTGTGAGATTTTCAATTTTGTTATTTTAATTAAAAGAAAGTTTGGAAAACTACGGCAGTGATCTTGATTTGGATCGATTGATTGGTTCATGAAAAATATTTTTTAAGCTAATGAAAAAGAAAGTCCTACTCATATAAAAAGAGAAAAAATCTCACAGGATCGAATCATTTTGGTTTATATCGTGATTTTAGGCGGGTTGGCAGGTCGCGTGCCAATTTGTACGTACAACTAATACATAATATCAAATGTCATGGTCTCCCAAAGTCCAAAGAGAAAAATGCGCTCCTTTAGGATTGAAGAAAGCGTCATTGATTTCTACTGGAGACATTTTAGGCGGGGTTGTGCAGATTTTTTTTATTTTAGTAAATAAAAAAATAGAGAACTTATAAAATTAGCTTATTTTTAGTTTTATTGATCTGGACCGAATTTCAAACTCAATTTCAGGTGTCGGGCCCGAGTTTGAAACTCGGTCCCAGTTTTTTTTAACATTTGTGTTATATTAAAAATAAAATACGACAGTCGGTAGATTGGTCTAAATATTATAACAAGAATTAAAATAAAGTTTTACAAAATCAAATATAATCACGATTAATATATTATTCTAAAATAGTGTCAAACAAATTAAAATATTACAACAACAATTAAAATCCAATTGTTCTGATAAATATAAAAATAAAACATAAACACATTGTTAATCTAAATCATGTTCTACTGGAACGAGCTCAATCTCGAGTTGGTAATCTATTGATACGACTCTCCATTTCATCAATAACTATTGAAATGTGTATCTTCCTTCTCCTTTCTTTGTAGATTTTTGTTGGATCTGGTCTAATGATCGGACCGTTGTACATTGACCAATCTCGTTTATTGTCATAACTACGCCAATGATCAGACCATGTGTTAATGTAATACTGGATGGTATAATATGGACTAACGTACTGAGTGTAATCCAGACTTCTGAATGAACAAACGACAAGCAAGTGGTCGCACAGGATGCCGGTCAATTGTGATTTCTGACATCAACAATTACTAATTCCCATCATCTCCAATTCAAAATCATATTTCATTTCACCCATTTGTCCCTATTATTTTAAATAGAAATTATAAATTATTGCCTAAATTTTATATTGAAATAAAAATAATATAAGTCTATTTCTGTTGTAAACATCGTAGTTATTGAAATCCCAATCTAGTGGTATGACATCGTAAGTTCTCCCCTTATCATCGTAAAATTTTATTAGTTCGGTGACATTTTGGGAGAATACTAGATCTTGGGCTTCCCAAACTGCTGTAAGTTCTCGACGATTATAGAACCATTCAACACATTTGTGCCACGTATTCTCGACGATAGCACATATCGAAAGTTATCTGGCAATTATGAACACGTTGTTCAGTGATTCTAAACCATTATTTGTCATTATTCCCCACCGATTGAGACACCCGTCTAAATATTGTGCCCATCTTTTTTGATATAATGCAGCCACTTGATCTGGGGTTAACTCCTCATAATAAAATTTCTCGGCTGACACTTCCTCAGCTGTAGTGGGTTGGTTATTGCGGTTTCTGTTATTTTGTGTCCTTCTGTTTGACACTTATTCTGTTGGGAGATTTTCTTACATGATTCCTGCTTTTCTGACAAACTTATAAGATGTTGGTCTAATGTGGTTAATTTTTTTTATATATTTCTCGTACCTCCATGGTTTCTTTGTCTTACAACTTATTTTAAAAGAGTCTTTATTCTTTTTATATGGCAGTCCTTAAACACATTTTGTACAATGTGTTGAGTATAATAATGGTAAATAGCCTCGTCTTCTGATTTCTGCCATTCAAAATCCGATCTCTCAAATACTGCTCTTATACCTAGATGTTGATCTGAGATAACGGTAATTTTTATCAGGATTGACAACCTCTTTACACAACCACTGCATGAACCAACCTCTTTAACTATCATTTTTAAGTTTTCTCTCAACCGATTATTAACAATATCTATTATCATTCTGGAAGTCATCTAACTTTGGTTCACCCAAGTAGCACTACCAAAATAAGAGTGCTCGAGCGAATTTATTCTGATCTCCCAAATACTTGTTATATTTGGTGTGGCATACATCCTCCATGAACAGTTAGAATCTTTATATTTCTTCACTAATTTTGATTTGTTGTTATTTGTTACCTCCAATTCTATATTCCATTGAACATGAAAATCAGCGATTTTTAATTTCAATTCTGATTTTGTACTTAACTGTTGATCGATATTAAATTGTTCATCAATTCTAGGTGATTTGTGAAAATAAGGGTCGTTTACATACGACATCAACATATTATCAGTAAATTATGCACACGGATGCTTCATTCCTTAGTTGATGAAAGGAACAAACATTTGTCACCCCTTAACTATTTCTTCAACATCTATCGCATCCTCAATTTTATCCATATTTATATTTATTATAACTTGGATGTCATCTTCCTCGACATCCAGGTGCCACTCTTCCTCATCCTCATTCTCATCCACATCCACATTTTGTATCGGAACACGAGATGGTTGTTGCTCCCGAGCTCAGGAGTGGATTCTTTCCTCAGCCATGACTGGGTTACTACTTTTAGGATTAGTACTCGAATCATAATAATCAGAACTGGATATTGGTTCAGATTCAACTACTAGCTCCAGTATTTTACATCCAAGTAATTGGTACGGAGTTGTTGTTTTAATCATTCCCCAAATTTCATCAGAAATAACCCCAAATAAGCTATAAAAAAATCACCCGAACCTGCTGGGGCAGTGTTGATCCGTGCACTAATGCTGATGTTGAATTGGCAAAGGAGCAGCTACAAACCAACATGAATATGCCTCTTCAAGTCACGAAGATTGATTATCTCGTCGGCAGAAAATGTGCACGCGGCACGAATATCGTAACCCATGCCGGTTGAAGTGTTCAGGATTTGACCTCCATGATATACATTTATCAGCAATATTTTTGTCCCTACAGTATGAACAATAAACCCTACTGTTAGTGTATTTAATTTTATAGCAAAAGTTAATAGTCTAAATAGAAAAAAACTTACAATGTTGATGAGACGAGAGTGATGAATACGGATCGAGTATGGATCTGTCAAAAAATAAATTTTCAGTTGAAAGCTCTTGCAACAATAACAATGGTGATTTTGGAATGGTTGGCTGAAGGAAGATGAAGGAGAAATGTGATGGGTATGTTATATAATGGCAGGAAGCTGGGACTGAGTTTAAAACTCGTTCCCAGATATCTGGACCAAATTTAAAACTTGGTCCCAACTTTTCTGCAATTTTTAAATACACACAAACGTAAAAAAATGGGACCGAGTTTCAAACTCAATCCCGGCATCTGGAACCGAGTTTGAAACTCAGTCTAGACCAATAAGGCTCAAAAACGAACTAATCTTACTAATTCTTTTTTTATTTACTAAAATAAAAAAAATCTGGGGTTGTGAGTCTCCAATGCGGAGAGAGAAATAAATTTTTGTTAAGAGAACTAATTGTGAGGAAAATCATCGTCTTTGATTTTTTACTGGATTGAATTTATTGTTGAGCATTCCATAAAAAATATTTTTTTAATTATCATTTGAATCTTTTGAGATCGAAGTAAAACTCAGATTATTTTAGTAACTCGTGTATAATATCTTAAATAAAGAAATACTAACAGACTTTTGTTAGAGCAAAATTAGTAACGAAAAAGATTTGGGGCGGAGCCACTCTTTAGCAGAGGGAACTATTTCCACACAAAATTTTCAAAAATATGGAGTTTAAAATAATTTTCAAATTACGCTTGATCTTAAAAGAAATATGATAATATGGTGTCAGAAAAATATTTTCAAAAATATACTTTTAACTATATTTTTATCATATATCCTAAAATAATTATAAAAATATATTTAACTTGAGTTATACTACGATGAGTCGCGAAATATAAAATATTTGTGTACTTTACGTTATATCTCTCATTTCTAAATATTAAAGACTGATTCAATTATCCAATGTGAGCTCCATATTAAAATATACTTGAAGACCAAATTTTATATTTTTTAAGGGGTTGAAATACATTGAGTTAATGAAGAAATTATTTTAATATGAAGAAATTATTTTGAATGGTTGGTTCAATATTTTGAATTCAAAAATGAAAAATATAATACGGAGTGTAAAAATATATTATACTTCATGACTCACCATAACATAAGTATATTTAACTTCCAAAATAATTATAAAATGAAAGATTTTTGCTCACCTCTTGCTTGAGAATCTGACCCGGCGCTAGGAAAAAAACGAATGAAGAATAGATGGATAATTGAAGGAAGAAATGTAGTTTGGAAAATAATTAATAAAGAAGTAGAAAAGTTATAGTTAGTTTCCTTTAATTAAGTTTTCACTGTCCAAAGTTCCTCCGCTATCACAAAAAAAAACTTTAACAACTTCTATTTAGCAACGATTATGAAAATAATAATTCGTGAAAGTGTTTTGGTAAATTTGAAATTTTGATGAAATATTTAGTAAAGCTTGTCAATAAAGAATCATTATTGAAGGCTGTCAAAAATTATCAGAAACATTTATTAATAAGAACTCTTACTAAATATTTTTTTAGTAACTATCTTATTAAGAATTATTAATAAATGATTTTTCAGTAACTGTACTTATTAAGAACTATTACTGAATGTTAATTGTTTCTAGAGAATGCGTTTCAACTAATGTCTCTCTCTTCTTTTGTCTTTCTTGATAAACGTATTTCAATTGATGTGTGCAGAAAATTTAGTAATGATTATTAATAAAAATAGTTATTAAAAGAATTTTTATTTACGGTTCTATAAAAGAAACAGTTACTGAAATTTGTCATTGAGTAATGGTTATTATTAAGAATCATTACTGAATGTTATGGTGCCATTTTAATTTGAACTCAACTTTGAGTGACTGTTATTATAAACAATTGATCCTAAATGTCTCAACTAATAGAAATTCAGAAAATAATATCTATGGATTTTGAACTCCTATTATATCTATCATTCATTATGTATTCGATCTAATATTCCTGAATAAGCACTCAATTTCAAATGACTATAACTTTTGATAGAAACTCCTACTCAAGGCAGAGACGAGAAAGAAGAAAAAAGAAAAAAAATCTGAATTTAAATACAAAATCTGAGCACGTTAACTTCAAATGACTATAAGTTTTAATAAAAACCTCCAATCGAGGCATGCTTAGCGACTACAAAAAGCTCGCTATGATATCTAAAGGAATCACAGTTGAAGCCATGATGATAATTTTTGCACCCAAAAGAGCTCGTATTGACTGTCAGAATGTCATTTAAAATTTTTGGATCTATTTTTTTCTGATTTCTTTTTCTGATTTTTTTTTCTTAAAATTGTATAATTTTTTTTTTATTTTTGTATGAGTAAGATGTTTTTACATTTTAAATATATCATATCCATGTTCTTTATTTATATATTCATATTTCTTCATAGACATTCTCGATTATTGAAGAAAACAATTAAAATTCAAAAAAATAAAGGCGAAATATAATTAAAAATATTTAATTTAGATTATAATTATTTCATGTGACTATTATTTTAGAAAAAATAAGGATTTTAGTAATGATTTTTTTAAGAAGATCAATACTAAGGGTAGAATATAATTAAAAATACATATTTTCAAAAAAGAAAGATATTTAATAATGATTCTTATATAAAATATATTTGGTAATTATTTTGTATAAGAACAATTTCTAAATAACATTTTCAAAAATTTCCGAACGGTACACCTTTAAACTATTGTTATATATGTTTATTAACACCTCCATCTCTAACGGTTGTATAACCGGTAATAAATGCCAAATTAATCGTTACTAAAGTTGGTTTTGAGGTATTGCTCAACTATATATTGACCGTTCTTTAAAAAAAAATAAAGTAAATACTCAAGTATTTATTATTATGTAATTGTAAAGTGTGCATTATGCAATAGCTGAGCGTGCATTTTATTGGGGTATAGACATTAGACAATAAATGGGAAATTCAAAACAGAAGGTACTTGTTTGCAACTGATATTTAATTAAACGTGAAAATTTTAAAATAGTAAGTATTTATAATTGATTTAGTAGCTTAAGTGATAATCTATTAGAATAATTTTAAATAAAATATTCTAACTCTAATAGATAAAACTTCAGCGAACTCTGAGTGGACACTAACACTTTAAAAAAATTTGAATATCAAATCCAGCCTCTAATATAAAAAGCGATTACAATAAAAAAAACTCATGAGTAAAAAAAATTGAGTTCTATATTTACAAAATAGAAAATAGCAGGCATTTATTTTGAAATTTATGAGTAGACATTCTATAAAATCTAATATGACTCGAAAAATTCATCAGATTCATTTGAATCTGAATCCACAATCCAATCAAATCTTAATTTTTTAAAAGTCAAACCAATCTGATCTGATCAGAATCAATTTGATTTGACCTATTATGAGATCAAATGACATACAATCCAATCAAAACCAATCTAAAATTTTAAAAAATTAACATATAAATTAACCCGACCAGACCGACCTATTTTTTCCAGAAAATCAATTTGACCCGACCTAATCCAACCAGCTCGAACCCAAAACCGACCCGTCCAATTACAATCTTTATAAATCTGACTCCATCCTGACCATATTTAGTTTTATGATAATTAAACTATCTTCTTAATTTATTAATCGCGTGTGAATCGATTGTTTTATACAACACTGATAATTTGCTACATAATAGAGATAATTTTACCGATTGGCGTCTAACTTTTCGATGTTTTTATAAAATTGATAAATGATACAACAATAACAAAAATAATAATAAAATCTTTAATCTCAAATAAATTAGGATAGATTACATCATAAAATATAATCTGAAAGTATAGAGACTATAAATCTCAAATATATAAAAAAAATCAATGATAATAATAGTGACAATGATATTGATAATAATAATGATGAGAATAATAAAAATGATAATGATGGATAATAATAATGATTATGATGATGATGAAGAAGAAAATTGGTACATAATAGCTAGAACTGATTTTTCTAAATTTGTTGCGTCAAACGTTTGATGTGATGATGATTGACATATATATATGTCAACTATATCGTGTACCTAAAAATTTGTATCAAGTGGCTAGAAGTCAATTTTCCAAACTGCAAACGAAATTAATGAGACATCCACCAATCGGAAAGAAATCTAATAAATTATTTCGACTCCGTTTGATAAGTGAACTATGGAGGACTCTAAATTCTATTTTAGATTTCCCAAATCAAATTAGTGTATATTAGAGTAAGTAGATTAAATACTCATACTCAATTAAATTTACTTCACCCCCAAGTAAATTGAAGTTACCATATATATTTCAATATAAGACAAAAGTATTCTCATTTAGTCTTCAATTAGCATTAATCCATTAATTTCTGGGCAAACAACTTACTTTCGGACAAAACATACCAAAAGAGAGAAAAAGAGGGCGATGAAAAGGCGCGGAGTGAAAATGTAAGTTAGTTAAAAGTGTCTTACGAAGTGAGACCGGAAATAGCTGATACTGGTACTGAAGCTTGCTATAGAGAGAGTTGAGGAAGTACCAGGACACTTTGAATAGGCGTATGGTGGCTGGTTCAAATCCCATCTCTTATAATGGATTTTTTTTTTCTTGAGGACATTTTGGTTTTTTACACTATTTATTTTATATCTTATTCTGTTTTCTTTTTAGATAAAAATCTCTTATATATAAATATTTATAAAGAGACTTCCATTTCGAACTTGCAATCTCCTATACAGATATCACTAACTTCATCATTGAACCAAAGGTTGGATATATATATATTTCTTTAGTTCATCGCCAAACACCAATAAATTAAAAAGTAAAGCAAGTAAATTATTTTTTTTTTACTTTTAATCCACTTCATTTAACTTGCCAAATATGAGGAATTAGTTGGAATGTTTCCTTTTTCTTTTTTCTTTTTTTTTTATCTCAAAATAGAGTGAAGTCGTCAATTCTAAATGTTTATAAAGAACTTTTACTTGTATTCTTCTTGTATGTTTGTTCTCATTTCTCCAGAAGATCTTAAGATAGTATCTCTAATCGCAATATTAATTTGTACAAGTGATAATTAAGTCACTACAAAGGAAATAATTCTTGTTTTCCTATATATTTGTAGATTTAATTATGGACTTTTTGGGTACACAAATACTAGTTCCACACATCACTCCGCACTACTGGGCACGAAGTGCATACAATCATCCAATAGGTCACAATAATGTTAGTTAGATGCACTTATTAATTTGTTAAAAACTCGCTTTCAAAATATAAACATTACAAACTCCGCACTACTGGGCACGTTTTTCGTACAAGTATACCTACGTACTCAAGTTCCTTTATGTAACATGATTTTTTTTAGAGAAAAGTGTAAGATTTTCATCGGTTTCATTGAAATAAAAAAACTTGCCCAAAAGATATCAAACACCAAACAACTGATATTTGTACCTCCAAATATTTTTTTACAAATCACTACATAGTGCTATCAAAAACAGAAGTTCTAAAACTGCATCAAGCTAACTATAGATAACCTTGACAAAAGAGAGACCAGCAAAGAAATAATAAACATCCAAAAACAATGACAATTCAACACAGGACAAGAACCTCACAGGTAATATAGCACAGATTGAGATGTTAAGCAATATAAATAATCATGCATAATACTTCAAAAGCTTAGATTTTACCTCATTTAGACATTGGATTGCTGATCATGAGAGCGTCTATCGGATCAAACAGTACTTTAAGCTCCCTCGTTGATTCTTCCATGGAAAAAAAAAAAGAAGTAACAATTGTCAAAGATTGCACAAACCCATTTACTTTTTAAACGATCCACATCTCATATCTAACACCTTGCCCCTCCACAGGCATAGTCGACAGATGAGACAGAAAATGTTAAGCCATATATTAGACAACTGAATTGAAATATCTGTTTCCCGTTCCCTAATAATTTGCTGTTATTTTGGCAAATTAGAAAGGTAAGACGATGTCTTTAATTTTTCTTAATTTCGATAAACCTATTTCTTCCGCAAACATTAGGAAAAGCCCGGTCCTTTTTAATATCACCATAATGAGTTTTTGGGTTTGCTAGTTCGCATCTTGAATTTTCTTTGAAGAATCGAAATCGGCTCTGTTCAAAGATGGCTGCAGTAAGTAAGGCTTAACATATTAACACCCGTGTCGTCCTTTTATGGTCATGCACGACATACTTTCAGCCCACAAAAGGACCAAAACGAAAATCTTGAATCCATATTTTCAGTTGCTCTGTTGGTCTAACCGTATGGCAATCGGACGGGTCGGTTCAAGTACTCGGGTTCAAATTCACATATGTCGGATTCAGTTTGACATTCTAAAAAAATCGGGTTGGGTCGAGCAAATCTATATGTTGATTTTTTCATATTTTAAATTGATTTTGATTTGATCTCGGATCGAATCGGGTTTGAATCGGGTCAATTTAATTTAATTGAACTCAGAGATGGATTCAAGATTTTGATCAGGAGGGGACAATTATCGGATTATAATAACTTATCGGATCCAAATCTATTAATTAATCGGGTGCTAAATAAAAAATTATAATTTAATATATATTTTTAACCAATAAAAACTATCAAAATAATATCTTTTTTACATATTAAAAATAACAACATATTAAAACTCAAATAATAAATAATTAAGTTGATGAAAAAAATATTTCTCTATGAAACTTTAAATTTTAAAAAATTTGCACAATTATTTCATTATGCATGATATTAAATATTATTTCTCAATAAAAATAATCAAACAATTAGGAGGAATAAAAAAAATCAGAAGGACATATTACTGAAAAAATTACTTAAAAGTAATATTTTCCAAAGAGGACGATTGTCCCTCCCTGACTCTCTTTACATCACCCCTGATTGAACGGGTCAATTTCGATTTCAAACGAATAGATGGATTTTTTAGATCGGATCAGACTTTATGACCTCTATGTCCGACATAGCTTTTCTCATCCAAACCAATGTTATTTATTATAATCGAGTCGAAGATCAACTCAGTAAAGCTCTGAACTGATAGTTTATTGGTCGGACCATCAGGTTAATCGTTTCAATCACTAATTCATTACACATACAGGTAAAACAAAAACAAACTAATTTTATTCACAAAAGATTCAACTTTTTTAAAAGAGATGAACTCGCAACTCAATTTTCTTTTCATTTGTTAATTATCAAGAGGTTATTTCATGTTTCGATGGAAAACATATCAATTATTATTTTGAATAAAATATATATGGCTCTTGTACTAGTACATAATTGATTGTTCCACAATATCCGAAATAATAAGGTCATATACACAACTTCACATTAAAAATTTTGGATATCACCTTTTTATGGTTCTTATGTAGGGTATGCGAATGGATACGTTTATTTGAATTTCAATTGAACATTTAAATTTTGGACTTTATTTTAGTTTTTCGATTCAAAAATTTTGATTTTGTTGAAAATTTTAACTAATAAAGTTATCATTTTTTTGGTTCGGTTTATATTTTTCTAAATTGAATAAAGTAAATAAATTGAATTGTCCAAAATTTAGAATCACTTGATATAAATAAAAATTAAGTTAAGGATAATATGAATATATTTATTTTATATATTTTTATTTAATTATTTATTTTATTTTTTAAACTATTACTTTTTGTCATTATTTTGAAACAATCGATAATTTCATTATTCTTTAACTAATATAGTTTTGATTTAATCAAATAAACCAAATAATTTTTTTATTTATTTGATTTTCAGGTGATATTTTGATAAGTTTGTTTTAGTTTATAATTTGACGAACGGAACTAAACTTCAGTTATATATAATTATTCTAATATGGAATGAACCAACCGTTTGCACATCCTTATTTTCATGTGCGTATCAATTGCACTAAAATACTATACCACCATTACAAACCCATAAATCATAGACCACAAATAAATATAACTATTAAATCATCATCCTCTTTCTTATCAATTGCACTAAAATACATGAACAACTATGAACCAGTTCGAGTTTTCTAAAAAAAATGAGTTATTAATTGATTTTATACAAACCGATAAGTAAACTCAGTTTTTACCGGTTCAGAGATTTTAATGTCCATGCATTGCTGCATCTATGTTCGAAATTTTAATACTTTTAAATTTGACTTTCATGTTTGTGGTTAATCATCTCAAAGTGTCATACTAAATTAATTCCACTCGTTTTCTTCGATAATAAACTTCAATTTTCTTCCACTAGTATATTTGTAAACTTATATAGCTAAAAAAGTTATTTTTTTAAAAGAAATCTATCAAAGAAGAAGAAACACACACAGAGGTGTATTATATGTACCTGATTACCTGCCTATGGTTAATACTTAATTGGTCTTAGATCTGGACTTTCTTGTTTTTTTCTCTCTTCAACTAAATTTATTGTGTAATTATTCGCTACTACAAAAAATTATTTTTTTTAATAAGGCCTATTTAATACTGTTATGAAAATAATAGTTACTGCAAGACGGCATTTCTGCAATTTAAATGAAAATAACAGCTACTAAAGGCTCTCAGAAACCTTAAATACATTTCTTGAGAAAACTGTTACAGAAAATGTGCAATGTCATTGTTTCACATGTACATTTAATATAACAAATGGAATTCCGATTTAAATTATTTCTAAAGATGTTAATTCGTACTACATTCAATCTTTCCGGTTAATGATGCAACCTTCAACTATAAACTCAAGCCAGAAAAAAAAAGCTGATCATTTCAGGCAGATATATTTTTTTTAAATATAAAAACTTTAACAATTTTAACAATATTTTTAATAAATTTGGGAAAATTTTGAAAGTAAAGTTTATAAAAATATTGATTGCATTTCATATTTTGATACAAATTTTAGTGTTATTTTGTACTCCATCAAAATTTGCAATGTTCAAAATTTGATATTTTTTATATAAAATATCAAAATTTGAACATTGAAAATACATGTAATTAGAAAGATAATATAAGTTCAATGATATGTTTTAAACTTCTATTTTAGTACTTATGTTGGATTTATTTAAAAAATATTGTTAAAATTATTAACCCACTGTTAAAAAATTCCCAGCCTGATATATGTTTTTCTCTATTGACACATTAAATATTTATTAATATATTGCCCATGAGTTACAACAGGTATAATTAAAATAAATACTTATAAACAATGAAAAATGAAGAGGAAAAACAATAACAAATAGTTATCCCTCAATGCAATTTTAGAGTCCGCGATCAAAAGCATTTAATTAAAGTATCAATTTTATCAGCCAAATAAATGTAATATATAAATTCAAAACATTAGTGAATTGCAAGCAGATTTATAAACAACAATACATTGATTCACTTCACATTATGAAAGGATGAATATTTTAGGTAATTTGTTATTGTCTACTTGAAGCATTGATTAATTGTGAAGTGGAAATGATTGTACATGCTAGCTTGGTACCATACCTTTGAATCAAGTAACTAGTGTGCACTAATTATATGTAATGGCATCAGGCATATTCTGTGATTATTAGTTTAGCTTGATCAATTATGAGTTACAACAAGTATCATTCCATTTCTATTAAGAAATTGTACCTTTGTGCGAGACCATAGTAGTCTGATTAGTTACTGTTATACCAGCGCTGCTTCCATTTCATTAGAAATGTTTAAAAGGTACAATAGCAATAAATATATGCAAATGCATATATTTTTTATACCTCTCAGGTAACTTTGTATAGCACAAAGAAAGGAAAATTACATCATCATCTTCAATACCACTTGGTTCACCATTTATTGAAATCCATGCATGGTACCGCCTAGGTAGCAGCTGGCACTCCCTGAACCTGAAGAAGTAATAATATGTTATACAATTTATCATTTTCAAGCTAATAAAAAATTTACATACGCTCGAATGACCCTTTCTCATTCTCATAATAGAATGTACATAACCCTATTCGGGTCTGGTCCGGGAATGGAATGAACTTATAATCTGATGATCGAGTCGATTCCATGATTATAAGTTCATGACCCTAAGCCATTCTCATTTTGGGCGGAACAGATCCACTAATTCTTTTATTCCAGTTAGTAAG
>CM073748.1:1200000-1582500 GCA_037127355.1 Schoenoplectus tabernaemontani | reverse complement strand
AAAAATATTTCTTCTTTAAATATATTATTGTCATAGATCCATCTTTGAAGTAGATATTTCTTTTCTCCGACACCAATTATTAGATGGATCCAAAAAACGGTCACATATTACAAGGACTACCAATTAATATGAATTGCACACTTTTCTAGCCCATTGGCCATTGCTCACGGCTGTTTATCTTGTTGATTCTTGGACCAGTTAACATCGTAGAGACAGAATTCTCTTGGACAATGTAGCGAATTACTAGTGTGTGGTTGTTCCTTGGTTCTTAATTTGGGGGGCTCTATTTCATGCTCTGAAATTTAACAGAAGCGACGTTGAATTGACTCTTTATAGAGTAGGTTTCAAAAATATTGATACAGAGGATTCAGAATCACATGTAGAATAGTCTTTAATTTCGCATCAAATATTCCAATTCCAATATAATTCAAGTGGGCACAACCCATTAATAAATCATAGAATAAATATAAAATGTCTTAATTTTGTCTCCTCTAATGTAATTGATGCGTTGATGGTAGATAAATGTGTTGACTGAAGTTTTAATAAAGAGCTTAACATATAATTTTTTATCAGTAATAATATTTTTTGATCAAACTACTTGCACATAATTTTTTATCAATAAACTAATTATGTGAATTTTTATTTACAATAATATTTTCGGACCGAACTGTCCGCATATAATTTTTTATGAATAAATTAATTATATAAATTTTTACTAATAATAATATTATCTGACCGAGTTGTCTACAACAAATATATATCATCTCAAAAAAATATTAATATAATAATTATATTAAATAATACACTTGTTTACTAAAACCTAACTCAGCAAAACAAAGAGCGAGCGTTATCACTATCCTAAATCATATCCACTTAAACATCTAGCGCCTTTTTCCCAGTTCATAGCCAAGTCAGCAGTCCACCCTCTCAGTCAATACAGCGGAAAAATGTCGCTATCTATGTGGGAAATTTCTCACTCAATTAGCGAAAGCAAAAACAGAGCAAAGCATGATTTTTGTTTAAAGCTTGACAGCGGTGATTTATTCAGATATCATGATTATTTCCACTTTTTTGCGCACCACTAGCTAGTTGCTCTCCACTGTCTATCTTCTTCCTCCTTTGCCCCCTGTTTTCCACACGGGCACGCACACCACCTACCATCTTCAATGGAGTCTTTTCGTCGAGCACCTTTCCTCCTTTCCCTTCTGCTGCTCCCGGCTCTCTCTATAGCAGAAACCACTTTCACACCAAACGTCAGCCACTACATAGTCTGCGGTTCCAAAACCTCAGTTTCTCTCATCAATGAAAACCCTCCTCGAACTTTTGAAGCCGATGTTTCAAGCCTTCAATCTGAGAAAAACAGTTTCACCGTTGCAAATCCAGACAATGCCTCCTCTGGCTCTCTCTATTCCACTGCTCGGGTATCTTTCTCGAGTTTCACCTACAGTTTCAATATGGAACCCAACTCTTCCAATGTGCTCCGCCTCCACTTTTTGCCCTTTACGGCTCAACTGTCAACTGCCAGGTTCAGTGTACAAGCTCTGAACTATAAGTTACTTGAAAGTTTCACCGTCTCTGATGCTGTCTCACCCACGATCAAGGAGTTCTTTCTTTGGACAGATAATAGCATCTTGGAAGTCGAGTTCATTCCTCTGAGCAACGCAGTTGCATTTGTAAGTGCTATAGAAGCCTTCACTGCCCCACCAGAGCTGCTTGTGGAAAAAAAGTACCAAATTTCATTGGCGACGCCACGATAAATGTGGACTTGGCAAAGCAGGTACTGGAAACTGTATACCGGGTTAACATGCCGGGACCAACGATCACCCCGCATAATGATACACTTTGGCGGACCTGGATTACTGATGACCTTTACATCACTAGATCTGCTGTATCTGAGAGTGCTAACATGTCTGCAAGTCTCAACTATGATCCTTCACAAGGGAGCTCAGAAGAGATAGCACCTGAGACGGTTTATAATACAGCACGGGTACTAAACATCTCCGATGATCAGATCATCTCCAATCCTGGTTTTAACGTTAACATCACATGGAGCTTCAGTGTTGAATCAGGGTATTATCTTATCCGATTACATTTCTGTGATATTATATCAAACACCAATAGGCTGGATGAAGGGCTTGTTTTTACAGTTTATATCATGGAATACGCGCCACTTACAAACAACCTGAAAGTGTCTCAATATGTATCACAAACATTGGAGCCATTTTATATCGATTTTGTTGCACATGTTACAAGTGCACAGAACATAACTGTGAGCATTGGCCTGGACAGGATCCGTTCTACGATTAACCAGGCTTTCCTTAATGGTTTGGAGATTATGAAAGTAAATAATCTCAATGGCACTACCGATTCTTCAAACGGTAGTAAAAAGATTTCTTTAGCTGTTGTTCTTGGAGCCATCATTGGTGGTGTCATTATCATAGCCTTGATTGTTTCTTGTGTTGTTGTTGCTTCACGTCAGAGACGACGCCGAAAGCCTGTACCAGATGACAAGGAGACCCAACCAATATGGTCTCCAATGACTGGCGGCGTCAATTTTGACAATTCCAGCAAATCAGCTGGCGCAACAACAATTGGTGCATCGCCTAGGGTTGATTTGGGATTGCTCATCTCCTTTGCTGAAATTAAAATGGCGACAAACAATTTTGATGAAAAGAACCTGATTGGATTAGGGGGGTTTGGAATGGTCTACAAGGGTGTATTAAGCAACGGAACTGAAGTTGCAGTGAAACGGGCCTCGTCCCGATCGCAACAAGGTTTTCCAGAATTCCAGACTGAGATTGAAGTTCTATCTCAAATTCGTCACCGTCATCTTGTATCACTAATAGGATATTGCAATGAGCGGTCAGAGATGATTCTCGTGTACGAATACATGGAGAAGGGCCCCTTAAGAAATTATTTATACGGCCACGAGTTGCCACCTCTATCATGGAAGCAAAGGTTAGAGATTTGCATTGAAGCGGCCAAAGGCTTGCACTACCTCCATACTGGATACGCTCAAACCATCATACATCGAGATGTAAAATCCACCAACATCCTTTTAGGAGAGGGTTTTGAGGCAAAGGTATCAGATTTTGGTTTGTCAAAGCTGGGTGCCTCTATGGGTGAGACACACGTCAGCACTGCTGTCAAAGGTACAATCGGGTACCTTGACCCAGAATACTATAAGACCCAGAAGCTAACTGATAAGTCGGATGTGTATTCTTTTGGAGTGACACTCTTGGAGGTGCTCTGTGCACGGCCTGTGATAGATCCATGCCTACCTAGGGAGGACATAAACCTGGCTGAATGGGCGCACATGTGGCAAAGGAAAGGCCAACTAGAAAAAATTGTTGACCCAAGGCTTGTTGGAGAGATAAATGAGAATTCACTTCGGAAGTTCTGGGAGATAGCTGAGAACTGTTTACACGAATATGGGATAGATCGACCAGCAATTGGAGATGTTTTATGGAACTTGGACTACTGCTTACAACTTCAAGAGACCGATGTGAGGCGCGAGCCTTATGAGGATAGTGGGACTTCTGAGGCACACTTCCCTGCATTCCCGGTTGTCAGAAGGATGCCTTCAAGTGTTATCAGCCATGGATCTGGTAATTCAGGCGAGAGCCATTCAGATACAATAAATAGTAACGTCTTCTCTCAAATAATCTCGAATGAAGGCAGATGACTTTCTTCATTCCCTGTTTTAAGATAAATGGGTAAACTGGCTACCAAGTTCCTTTTTTTTCTGTTGCTTTGTCTGATTCAAAAAAAAAAGATTTCTTTTCCGGCAAATAATTAAATTAAGTGTATAATGTATCCTAATGATTCTATAATTTAGTTGTTTACATTACCGAATTCTTACATTTGACCCAAGTTATGTGGCTAAGTGGCTTGATCGAAAGTGTACGAAGTTTAAATGGATCTCTTAATACTGGACAAAAAGTGTACAAGGTCTCCATGGTGAACTGGTAATATGCTTAGGCAGTAGGCACCAATAGAATGGTATAAAATTCTAACGCCTGACAAGGAAAGGTCTATTCCTAATCTGTTCTTTTAATTCAAAATACATGATTTTTAATTAATCAGAGAACATACACCATAGGATGAAGGACCCATGATATGATGGCTGGCCCTTTATTTCATTATTGGACGTGTAAAAACAAAATCCAAATTGCAAAGAGAAATTATCATCCTTCATATTATTCCTATTGATATTGGAGAAATTGCTGTCAAATTTTGATCGTCATTTCCCACTTGATGGAAGATGCCTTCTGATTAGTAGAGAAGGCAAATAACTTTTTGAGTGCCCACTAAGTCCACAACGAAGTCACACCTGGCCGCTCTGCGAAATGGCACTTACCAAACATTGGAGTGGGACCTCTGGAATTTCAAGCTTTGTGTGATTGCTTTCAAATGTTGTAAGCTATGATGAAGACAAGGCAAGTGTGAGAGCAGCCGAGCAGGTATGGTACAGCCACTAGTGATGTGTAGGATTACGACTCTATTTAACATAAATGGGATCGTCGTAATGTTTGCAGTGATTCTTTTAACATTGGGTGAAGGGACAGCTTCTGAGTCCTATCTCAATTATTTTACTAAGATTCCGTTAAAATGAATCATAATTTGTAAACTATTGACATGACATCAAGTGTTTTTCCCATTTGTTAGAGCTTCTGTCAATAATTTCGGTTAACCAACCAAAATTTGATGATCCAACTTACTGATCATCCGAATTTCATATTACCATCCATATTATTTTCTTTCCACTGGTATCAGCATTATAGTCTCTTATAACAAGCCCATTCAGTGCCAATTGAAGCCTAAAGTCGTGTCCTGTTCCTTTACCATTTTTTTCTCTCTCTCTTTTTTTTTTAATTTTTTTCGGCCTGCATTGCATTCCAATGATCATACTTTCTACCACTCTTTCTTTGCACGCGTTTCTTATTTCGTTGAGAAATTTCGTGGAAACTCGCATCACACTGACACTGACTTGTGCTTACCCGTCAAGGCCTGGAATAAAATCTTTTTTGACATATAATAGAAATTGGGCCGGCCTTGTAAGATACTATTGCGTTAGTCACCTCCACATATTTGGTCCAACTCGGCAACTCTAGCACTAGCAGACAGTTAAAATCCACTTCGCTAGGGCCACCACTCTCTGTTTTTATCTTTTCTCCGCGTTGAATCTAGAAGTCTTTATTCTTTTTTTTTTTTTTGAACAAGTAAAAGTCTTTATTCGGTATTTTGGTTCCTCTCGCGGTAGCGCCCAGGCAGATTTTTTTTTTATTCTACTAAATAAAATAAATAAAAAATTAGAGAATTGATAAAAAATACTCTCAAATTATACGTGAATAATGTGAATCGAACTTAAAACTCGATCTCAAATGATTAAATCGAATTTGAAACTCAGTCTAAATATTTTTAAAACACAAACGTAAAAAAAAATTAATCTAAAACTGTATTTGAAACTCAGTTCAAATCATTCACTGATAATTTTGAGATATTTTTATCAATTCTCTATTTTTCTTATTTTATTTATCAAATTAAAGAAAATCTGGCGCTTAGGGGCCAGGGCCGCGCTGCCAGCGCGCTCCAGCTGTAATCTAGTAGTAGTTCGAAATTTACCTATACGCGTTTCAATCACAGACTCACAGTTGCTTAAACCGTGATACCACTGAAATGTGGGTCCATATTAATTACCATAAATATGGCACGCACCGCTGTGACAGCATCTTTTTTTAGACCATGTTTATATATCGTTAAGGTCCTTTTAATCTCAAATTTATCCCCAAATCAAGTCTTCGTCTTTCCAAAATCGCTCCAATGGTGAATTGTCGGAACCCTACCTCCCTACTCTATGCATTTATCGTGATCTCTGTCTTGCTTCCCTCCTCCTCTGCTCGCTTCTCTCCGTCTGACAACCACCTCATCGCCTGTGGCTCCAGCTCAGCTGTGACCCTTGAAGGCCTCCGTGTCTTCCAGCCAGACTCCACCTGTCGCTATTCGCACCTTCACTCGTACGGCCCCAAGATTTCCGTCTCCAGAGTGGCCGATTCATCTCTCCTACCGTCGTCTCTCCATGGGAAGGCCAGAGTCTTCCCCCAATCAGCTTCATACGAATTTCATATCAAGGAAAAGGGGGCCCACCTCATTCGCCTCCATTTCTATCCATTTTCATCCTCAAAGTATGAACTATCCTCAGCTTTGTTCCATGTCTCGATCGGTGAGTTTTCCCTTTTAACCAATTTTAGCACTTCAGTCCCAGTGCTGAAGGAATTCATAGTTCAAGCTGGTACGGATAGAATTTTTATCAATTTTATACCAGCCCAAGACAATATGTTTGCATTTGTCAATGCAATCGAGGTCATTTCTGCTCCTAGAGACCTAATTTTGGATATTGGTAGCTTGGTGAAACCTGACACAGTGGAGAAATTTGAGGGTCTTTCAAAGCAAGCATTTGAGAATCTTTACAGAGTAAATATTGGGGGTCTAAAAGTGACTCCTTATAATGATTCTCTGTGGAGAACCTGGCTTCCTGAAAATGAAGTGCCAGTTAAGCTTGATGCTTCTGAGACAAAAACCAAATCTTTTAGTGGAAGGATTAATTATGTGAAATCTGGAGCTAGCCGTGAAATCGCGCCAGATAACATTTATCAAACAGCTAGAATAATCGATGATTCTCATCATAATATGAGCTGGGAGATTTCTCTCAGGACAGAGAACAGATACCTTGTGCGAATGCATTTCTGTGACATAGTTAGTATGGTCTTGAATGAGATGTACTTCAGCATTTACATAAATGGGTTTCTGGTTAACAAAGATTTTGATATATCATACATCACTGGTCAGCTGGCTTCTCCTTACTATGTTGATTTTATTGTTGATACGGGTAACTCTGGATTATTGAAAATAACCATTGGCTCATCTGACATCAGCAAACCAAACTGGGTACATGGTTTGTTAAATGGATTGGAGGTTTTTAAGATGAATAAGACAGATGTTGGGCTTGATGGGAAGATTCCGATCAGCCTGTTGCCAGAGGGGATGGTTAGAAGAGATGTTGGGGGGTTTATGATGTCTGGTAAATGTGGATTTGGTTTTGCGGTCCTGATCGTGGCCTTATTTTTCTTGGCAATGAAGTTGCGAACCAAGTCCAGGAACTCTTTGGCATTGTCATATTTGCCATCAGTTGTGTCAGAGAGTAAACCAGCAAAGGGAGGATATCAGATGGTATCCAAGGTTGAGATGTAATTAGTGTTGTAGTGGTGATTTTGCTATATGTTTTTCATACACGTAGTAGTTGACTAGTTGTTCTGGTCTGTACACATGTATAGTATGAACTTTATTTCTGTGTTTCTTCTCTTTGTATGAACTTTTGATTGGTGCTGGCTGGTTTATCAACGGTTACCAGAGTAAGAAAGCATGTGATATTGATCTGAAAAATATTAAGCTTGAGCAAGCCAAACATAATTCTTTGATTTTGGTTATTTACTTTTGGCAACTTTGCAAGTGATGTTTATTATTTTGTATATATGTTTTCTTGCCTGGTGAAGTGATGTATAGTCCTGGTACTCTTATTATTTTTTATTCAACATGGCAAAAAGTAACGGAGAGCTTAATGATTAATCCTTTTATAAGAAAAAAAAACAATAGAAGAAAATTAAATTATTTGTTGTTCTGCCATTTATAGTGATATAAGTTTAAAATGCTTTATTATTGGAACCAATTTTTCCAGCAATCACAATGATCATCGATCAAAACGGATTCCGTCAACAAAACTAGGTATAGGCAGCAACTCAACATGGTCCTCTTTTTTTAATTTGTGCCGTCTTCTTTAAACGAACAAGTTACCATCTTTACAAAGTTAAGATGTTTATAAATCATATTAGAAATGAAGATGAGAAATTTTTTGTAATTTATATAATTCGATGACAGATATCGTGCATGTTAAATTAATTTACATACTATAAAAAGACACTTATTTTTTAATCTAATAATATCCTAAATCTTATTATTAATAAAAAAAATTAATTTTAATACTAAAAATAGCAGTGTGTCAATTTCAGTAATGACTTCTTCTTTTTTAATTTTCATTATATATATATATATATATATATATATATATATAGAGTAATGTTTTGCAAAGTACAAAAGTGTTGTGTGCTTTGCAAAAAAATTTTAAGTCAAAAATGATCGATCCAAACCGCTCAATCTAATCGATATCAAAATCTATTAGTAAACCAAATTTTATATTTTTTTGAATTTATTTCATTTTTCTGGATATTGAAATATCCTTGGAGATCAAATTTTATATTTTTTTGAATTTATTTGATATTTTTTTAGATGGGTACAAAGTTATATATATTATAGTTAGTCGCGAGATAAATTTTTTTTTTTACTTTGGATCCGTATCTCAAACTGAAACATATATTAGTCTTTTGTGTTAATTTGGATGCACATGTTTCTAAAATTAAGCTCTAACATATAATGTTTTCTACGGACCGTAATTATTACTCTTGCTTCTATGTAATTCTTAACACATAAAAAGAATTAAAGTTTCAAGTTTTTGAAGTGCACCATCATTATTTTTTTATCATTGATTTTGTTTAAATCTTTTCATCTTCTTGAATTTAAGGGTTCATATAAAATTGTTTCTCTATTCTCATTTAAAAAAATGTATGTAATATAATTAAGGTGAAAATTAACCCTCAAAATGATTTAACTTTTTTATATGATGATTTATAAATTATTATGTGTTTAATTATATTATTTATCATAATAATTATTATTATTATAATTATCAATATTACTTAACATTTAAAAATATTGTGTCTAAATTTTTTAATGTGAAATTTTATGAAATATATTTTTAAATTATATACTATTAATTATTTATTTGAGAATTATATTATCAGGATGATTTTTTAAGCATGTCACATTATTACTTTTTTTTTCACCATTGATTTTGTTTAAATCTTTTCATCTTCTTGAATCCAAGGGTTCATATAAAATAGTTTCTCTCTTCTCATTTAAAATAATATATGTAATATAATTAAGGTGAAATTTAATTCTTAAAATGATCCAATTTTTTTATATGATCATTTATAGATTATTATGTATTTAATTATATTATTATTATTATTATTATTATTATTATTATTATTATTACTACTACTACTACTACTTAGCATTTAAAAATATTGTGTCTAATTTTTTTTAATTTTATTAGATATATTTTAAATTTTATATTATTAATTATTTATTTGAGAATTATATTGTTGGGGTGAAACTAAAGTTATAGCCTTAATATTCTAATTTTTTTGGAGAATCTATGAGGCCTTTAATTTGATTGTTTGGTAAATTAGATTTTGCATATGAGATCTTTCACGATAGAAATTGTTCCAGTAAGCCGAATAATGGACAAACTAGTATATTGTCCGTGTTGTCATTACAACAGATTTCAAATACAATAGAAAATACAAAAACATTAAAATTTGTTAAATTTTAATTTAGAGCAAAGTTAAATTTGCAATAACTTGCGTTATCTGCATTTGTAAAAATAGCAAGAAAAAAAGCTTAAATATTCGTGAACCTATCAACTATTCCTTAGAATAATTTCAAATAGAAAAATTATTTACACCAACAATTACAATAATAATTTTTTCTTTGTTTTATAGCAACGGATTATGTTTTCTTGGAGACTATGGATCTGATTTGCAAAAAAAGAAAGAGAAGTTAAATTAAGGAACATAAAAAAATTTACAATAAATGGCTTGTCATCTTCATGAAAAATAAAGAATATAAAAATTAATTTTAAAAAGTTAACATCCAGTCAAATTAAGCTCTTCGATTTAGATAGTCATTATATGGTAACTTTACAATCCACAAAGTCCTATATGTAATATCAACGCAAAGGATACATCAATACGGTGGCATTTCTTAATTATTATAGGTGGTCGTGGTATTTCTTAAATATTATAGGTGGCAGACCAGTAGATTGTAGATTATCCCATATTTAGATCAATTTGTTTTGGCTCAGGTTATCACACAGATCGTCAGATTTACAGATGCTTAGATACAATTAGGTCATTCAAATTGGTCACAGTCAAATTTTGGAAATAATAATACAAAAAAGAAGAAAAAAAAGAACCCATCTTATTTTTCTAAAAGAGAAAAAAAAAACAATGTAATGAAGAAACAATCCCAACATTTATTCGTTTCTCCCGTATTTATTCCATTTTAGTTGTTTTTACAAGTATAATAGGAAAACAAAAAATGCAATCAAACAAGAAAGTAAATGCATAATGTTGTAAATTTGTAATTAAAGGGAAAGCAAGGAAACAAATGACAGAACAAATAAGGAAAAACGAATAAGGGACAAGTGACAATTTTGTTAGCAGGCATTAAAGACAAATGAATTGTCACAAATGAATTCCTTTTTATTAAGTCAAAATCAAAGATCTAAATGGAAAGCAACAAAAGCACAAAAAATAACTGTAAGAAAGGAAAGGAGAGAAATTATCTCTTGAAAAAAGGAAGAACTGCATATTCAAAATTATAAATATAAGCATAGAACAAATAACATTTAGTCTAATTTGGTATGCACATTTTACCATTTTTTTGTCTAATTTCTTCAATTTGTATAAAAGTAAAAAAGAAATGACATAAATAAATATTTGCTCTAATGGAAAAGGTCGAACCACAAAATCAATAGAACAAATTAATGTAAAAAAGCATTCATGTCCATCTGAGAATATTGCACATCAGACAATTATCAAACAAAAATCAAAATAAAGCACTTCTAAGTTCTAATTAGGTACTTGGTCTTCAACGAACAAGCGGGGACGGGTGCATCAGGATACATGGTGGAAATGCACCAAATGTATACCAACAAATTTGTGTTAGGTCCAGCGGTTACCCAGGGCACAATCTGTACCAGAAAACAACATTTTTGAAAAACCATAATAAATATAGATAAAATCATTTTAGTTGAGTTTAAATTGAAGCTTTTGTGATGACAGGTCCGGTATCAGTCAGTATCAAATTTTCCCAGATTCTGATACAATCTTAGACAATAACAAAATAAATTTCATTTAAAAGCAAATTACAATCCATTCTGCGAGAGAGAGGGGGGGGGGAGAGAGATATATGTACCCGAGAGATGTAGCATTAAGATCAAAGAGTGAGAGATGGAGGGAAGTTCAGCGGCGTATCTCGAGATGTGGCGATCAAAGAAAGAAAGCAAATTGCATTCAATCTCTCTTCTTCCCATTGAAAATCATGAACCTTTTGCAAAATCAGCTTCCAAGATTCGAAACCAATTCACATACTAGCCGTGGTCCTTGTTGCTCAAGTGCTTCAGAAGGAAATTTGTCAGCTCAGTGGTTACACCTCTTGATACCAGATACTCTTTGAAAGCCTGTTGCAACTTGGGGTCCAAAGTGCTACAAAAAAGTTCATAACAAAATATTTATCTCGATTGGTATTGTACTGCACTGCTACTATCAAAACGACAAATTTACAACACTGAGAAATAGGAGGGAAATATGTTATAATCATGAGATATGGATAGCATGCAAGCAATTAGCATGGTGTTGGCAGTTGGCTTCTAGGTGAGAACAGTTACCACACAGAACTGGTACAGTTAAGCAACCGCTATTAACTATAAACATCAGAAATCCTAAAATTAATACTGATACCAGGTCCTCCGCTATGATTTTAATTTTGCCAATAGATTGAAATAAAGCATCAAAGAAGGCCCTTCTTGGTCCAGCATTTGAAAGCAGACAAAAGCACATTAGACTTATTTATCATTATTTTTTTATTCATTTCACATTTATTTTCAAAATAGAACATCAATATGCATCATTGTTTTGTCCATGTGATGATTTTGTGAAACGTTTAATAATTTACACAGAGTATTCATAACTTTTTTGTAATAGAACTTAAATTAAAAGCTCAGGAGAGCAAAATAATCAATATAGAGTGGTACCTTGCGGGGAATTTGTGATAGCCAAAACAACTCCTGGCATAGGGTGAGAGAAAAATATATCGACTCCAATCTCTTTACCATCTAAGTCGTTACAAGCGAAAGACGGACTTCGAGAATTCCAAGCGAGAGATTTGAGGGAGAGAATCGCAAGAAAGAGAGGGAAGAGGAAGAAATTGTTGTGCGGCAGCGAGCGAAAGCACGGAGATGCGATGGAGGCGGCGTCTCTTCTGTAAAATTGGGTGGATAAATAAAACGAATGACGGTTTGGAACCCAAATGTGGCCGTAGAAGATCCTATGTTTCATCTGACGGTTGATATCAAATCCAAAAATTTAGTAATAAATCTGAACAGAACACTTAAACCCTTAATAAGGAATAGAGATGGATATAATCTCTCTACTTCTAATTTGTTACCAGTGAAGATGGGTAAACATTTTTATTAGCTACGAGGACGAAATATTCATTTTCTTGACAAAATAGATGCATGTGCTAAATGAGAGATTAAAACAAAATATAAAGATATCTACAGAGCTCGATTACACAAAAATAGTATGAGATGAGGCCATAAAATTTTACAATTTTTCTTTTTTTTTCTCATTTCAGTTTATTAGAATTATTTTGATCTCGGGTTGCACCAACTTGACAAGGTCTTCAATTCTTCATATCATTTAAGATTTGAGCTCCAGACGAGGAAGTGAAGTCTATCTATTGGTTGGTGCAAGCTCGATCTCCCTCCCAAAAGAAACAACGTGAGAAAGACCAGACTGAGTAAACGAGAGAAGAAATATAAAACAGACAGAAATTTTAACGGAGTTACCATTTCTATGTGCATATTATTAGATATTATCATAGGGGGTGTTTGGCACTCAATGGAATAGCAAAAAGTTGTAATAGAATAGCTATTCTGATGAATTAATTTGCCAAACGAATTTTAGACTAAGTAGAAAAGTGCGGAATAGTGCTAATCCGATATACTAACTTATAGGTAGAATACCGAATTAGCTCTTGTCGAATAGCAATTATTGTTTGATTATATTATATTATATTATATTATATTATATTATATTATATTATATTATTATATTATGATTATGATTAAGATTTAGTATTATTATATTATTATATTATATTTATGATTATAATTTATTATTATATTAATATTATGATTATTATTTATTATTATTATTATCATTATATTATTATTATTAAATTATTATTATTATATTATCATTATCATTAGTATTATTATATTATTTATTATTATTATAAATATAATTTTAATATTATATTATTATATTATGAATATAAATATAATCATTTTATTATTATATTATTATGATCAAGATAATTTATTATTATATTATTATATTATGATGATTATGATTATGATTATTAATACTTATTATTATTTTATTATGTTGTATTAATTATTATATTATTATATATTGATTATAGTGATGATTAATTTATTATTATATTATTATAATTATAATGATTTTTAATTATTTTTATGATTATGATTATATTTTTATTATTATGATTATGGTTATATTATTATGATTATGACTATAATTATTATTATCATGATTATGATTATGATTATTATATTATGATTATATTATTAAAATTATGATTACTTATTATTATTATATTATTATAATTATGATTGTAATTATAAATTTTTATTATTATATTACAATATTATGATTATGTTTATATTTTTATTATATTACTATTATAATATTATTATTTATTATAATTTTTTTATTACTTTATTATTATTTTATTATGTTGTATTATATTATTATATGTTGATTATATTTATGATTAATTTATTATTATATTATTATAATTATAATTATTTATAATTATTTTTATGATTATGATTATATTTTTATTATTATATTATTATGATTATGATTATGGTTATATTATTATGATTATGACTATAATTATTATTATCATGATTATGATTATTATATTATGATTATATTATTAAAATTATGATTACTTATTATTATTATATTATTATAATTATGATTGTAATTATAATTTTTTATTATTATATTACTATATTATGATTATGTTTATATTTTTATTATATTACTATTATAATATTATTATTGATTATGATTATTTTTATTACTTTATTATTATTTTTATCTTACTATTATGATTATTATTTTACTATTATTATTATTATTATCATCATCATTATTAGTATCATAATTATTCATATTTTAACTATTTTGAGTAACAACTGTCAAACGATATTTTCACTCTTCCGAATAGTCAAGAATACCACTCTTCTATCACTCTTCCAAAAAAAATATTATTCTATCGTTTTTTCAAAATTACCACTCTTCCAAAATTATTCCTTATTTGCCAAACGGACCCATAGTAACTAGTAAGTAAAAGTGGATGAATATTTTGGTGGAGACTGATAGTTGTCCCCAGCGAATAATCTCCATGCGATATCCCCAAAATTTTGACCGCTCGTGTTTAGCGCATCAACCAGTGATTTTGCTTCTTCTTTTTTAACTTTGTGATTGGTTAATGCTAAACTGTCTACTAGCTATTATAAAAAATCTACTATGACTGACATTTTATTTTCACGACATTGATTCCATTAAAACTATTTATTTTTAGACATCTGTCTTCATGTCATAACTAAAATGATGTTGACCACACACATAATCAATGTGATGTACTAGCTTTAAATTTAATGGTTAATATTATTAAAAAAAACATTGGGAATAAACCGCGGGTTAGATAATATTTATCCTGTAAATAATTTATATATTAACTATAAATAACTTCAACAAGTTCTAAACAAGCGACATAATATGTATTATAAATTTAATGTTTAGTATAGATAGTTATTATGATAAGTGTAAATAATATAGATTATTATGTTAACAACTTTTAATATAAATAAATGTTATATTTATTATAAATAGATTTGACGAGGGATACCTATGTCATAAAATGTTCGGCACCATGCGCTGCCCCCTTTCAATGAAAATAATATACTGTTATTAATATTAATAATTTATGTAACTAGTCTAAATAACATATCCATTTAAATATAAGTAGCTTCATATATAATTATTAAAAAATATTTTTACTTTAACTATTAATGACCATCAAAATAGTATTACTAGAAGTGATAATAACTATAAATAACTTTATTAAGTGCTAATTGATTTAGTTATGAATCACTTATTTGTGCGATATAAATAACAAAAATATTCGAGATAACTAATTGATCTAGCCTGCAATAAACATTAAATCATATGTGGAAATTATCGTTAGCTGTTATGTATTGACCATTGATTATATGTGATCAACTCTTGGATATAGATTCTTCATGAAAGGATTAAACTTGAGTAGAAGACATAAAAAGAGAGATTAAACTTGAGTATAGAAAAAACTATCCATTTTCAGAAAAGCAACGAACAAAAAAAAGAATTCAAATATTAAGAGGCCAAAAGAGTTATCGACTTAGCTGTTGATAATTGACATCTTTCAAAATTAGTAGTTTGAAATTTAATCGCCGAACATGTTAAAAATCAGTAATTTTGATTTTTTTTTTTTTCTATAAAAGAAAAGTGCGCAGGTGGGAATAATTTATGGGGATATTATCATGGGGTAATAATAATTATTCTACTTTAATTTAGTGACTAAAAAAAGTTAAATTAAAATTCAGTTACTAGAAATTAATTTAGAGTAAAATTCAGTGACTTACTGCAAATTTTACCATTTTTAATAGAGAGAAAATTCTGTGACGACTTCCAAGAAATCGTCACTGTCCCTCCTCTCCGATCACCTCAATTCCTCCGGGTGACGATGTCTTCTCTCCGCTCCAGATCTTTCCGAGGGCTCTAAGTAGCAGATACTATTGGTTAGTTATCTCTCTCGCTTTCTCTATCTCTGTCTACCTGTTTCTCTCGGTCTCTCACCCTCCCCTTGGGGAGGATTAGGTTTATGGGGCAGTATCAAGTATTGTGGAAAGATTTTTAAATCTGTTACAAACCATGAACTAGGTTTTCTGGACTTAAAAGAAGACTGAATCTTCAGTACTGACAAGCATTTACTAGTCACAGACTAAGTTAGAGAGTCCTGTACCAGTGCCAGTTGTTCTATCGAACCTCAACCAATTAGAAATAAAACTAAGAAACAAAACTATCAGGGTTAATTTTAAATACTTGATCTGCTTATCATAAAACAAGTTTGAAATAATTAGAATTTAAATAGCTTCAAGATATTTTTTTTAATCATCAATATCCCTTTGTAAACAGGTTACGATTGCATTGGCAAGGTTGTTCACTGCTTTGGAAACTGCTTGGGGAAGGCTCTATCCAAATGGTCATATTTACAAATAAATTGCAGGCTTTCTGAGTTCTTTAGCTCCTTGATTTCAAAGTGTATCTTGACTTTATTTCTTCAATAACATGCAGTCTGATAATACCCACCAGCTTAAGGATGTGAAGAGAGTTGTTGAAGATGAGCCAGAGTGCGGCTGTATTTAGGAAATCTCGACTATAGAATATCAGAGTAAGAATATTTCCCTAAAATACACTCAGAAGTCTTTCTATTCATAATATCTCAACCCCCTTATAATATGCAACTACGTGTTGAGATTCACATATTTGGTTTCGAGTCTGTGTCTCTTAAATTTTGGTTAAACACCCAAAATTTTAGGCAATATGATTTGATAGATGGTATTTATTGGTCAATAATCCAATGATGTTCAGTGATAGTTGCATGTATGAGAAACATAACAATGGGTTTGAATTTCATATTATGTGTTCATGCTGTGCAAACACATTTAATCTACAGAGTGTATTTAGAATTTTAGATCACTCCTTTTACTGTCAGTGTGCCTTTCTAATATAATTTTAGAAGACCAAATTTCATATTTAATTGTATGTGTGCATATATTATCTGGTATGCTTCTGCTGGAAAATGGAAATTGATGTCTACATTTAATCATTAATTTTTCAGATCAAGTATCATCAAGATGTTCTCCTCCTTCAGGAGGATAGTCTCTGAGGATTTTCTGTTGCACAAGCGTGGCCCTAAACGTGGCGAACCACGTGGTTATGCCCTTGTTCAGTATAGTATCAAGGAGGTAAAAGTCAGAAGACAAAAATTGTTGAGCTTATGTAGGTTATAACTGATGGTTACAGTCAATTTTGCTAGCATGCTAGGCACTGGTAAGACCATTTCTTCTTGCATTTAAAGTTTAGGCTTTTTATTTATGAAAGCCATATTTAATGTATCTTGTACTCATTCCTATCTGATATAGTACCAGACTACCACTTGATAATTACTAGTGATTTCTAATCAAGAATTGCACTCCACAATCTCCTTCTTCATACTTGTCACATTGTACTTGTACTTAGGCTGATCGGTTTGACACCATCCTGGTTCTGGTCCCATGTTGGGATGGCTAGAAAGTAGAAACTAATATATGCACCAAATCTAAGCCCCACTTAGGTATTATTTTATGTGAACAGAAAGTTATTAAAAAGTTTAACCAATCTAAAGATGAAATGGAAGCAGCTTTGTAATGGTATTTTTACCAGTACCAAACTGGAGTGATACAGCATAATCTTACTTTTGTTTGCTGGAAGTGAGGATGCAGGAGGCACAACTAGCTAAGTCAAAGATGAACAGGGGATTGTTTTTTGGAAGACCTATAATTGTTAGGATGGCTAGTGAGAAAACAACAGCCGAAGGGATGTACAATGTGGGGCCACATCCATGGATACAAAACAGTCCAGCATTTCTTGTAGAAAGTTGGCCCACATGGATAAAGATGCCAAGATTGCTGCTATAAGGAATAAACTGAGATCTCTCAAAGGTGAAGGAAGCAATGTTAAAAGGCCAAGACTAGAAACTGATAAGAAAAATTAATTGTCAGGTTACTTGTCAATCTGCTAATTTTGATTCTGTCTCTGCAGTCTTAAACTTGACATAATTTGAAAATAATGTTGTTTTAGACTAGTAGTAGCCCTCTTAAATTTGTTCTCCTTGGCAAAAGGGTAATAGACTTTGCATAACCCCTTGACTATTGTTTCTTTAACTCAATTTACTGCTGGTTGAGGGATTAGTTGTAGTTAGCATTTCCAGGCCTGATCAGCATCAAAAAGTAAAAACAGGCTAGATGTTTGAAACGTAAATTAATGAGGTGTAGTGAATAATATTTACTTTCTATTGATAAGATGCTTTGACAATTTGAAAGTTGAATATGACTCATTTTGTTTCTTTCTTCTACATCATGTCAATCCAGTTAAAATGGAATGTTGAAAGTTCCAGTTGCAGGATAGGTACATTTAAAGCCTTGAAGTTTAGCCATGTTTGGCACAGTTTTTGTTTTGTGTGATGGATTTATGTCTTTATCAACACCTATAAAGATAACTTGAATTTCTAGATAACTTGAATTTCTGACTTGAAAAATTTTCTGTTATTCACTACCCTATGAGTATTATGGTATTATTTGGTAGTACTCTGTTGAAAAGGCCATTGTCTAACCACAATTTGCGTGGAAGTTAATTGTTCTTATCCAGGGCGGTTAAATTAATTGTAAATTTCTTCGACTAGTTTTAAGGCTTAAATACCGATATGATACTAATGGCTGCTTCATTATGAACATTTTCATGAAAAATCTATAGAAATCAAATTATTTGATTTCTAGATAATCACATATGAAATCAATTAGTACATATGTGGCAACCTATTTTGGGTTATAAGCTATTCTTTCGTGCAACTCGTGTTTCTCATATGCTTAAAGCAACCTGTGATCCTTGCATATAAGATTCTTTGTTAGTTGTTTTTTGTGCGTGTATGCTGAATCAAAATTTCCTTTGTTCGTTGTATAATAAATAATTGTCCATTACTTAATATTCACCTACTTGTCTATTATAATTAGACTGTCTAGGTCACCTCTCATATCTTCTGTTATTCGAATACAAAAAGCAGGAACCTGTTTGGTCCTGTATAGGGAAGGTTTAAGATGTGAAGTTTTTTAATTTTTTTTTTCAGGCTGCCCTCTTGTTAGTCGTTGCCTCTTCCCTTCCAACATCCCCATTATCTATATATATATATTTTTTTCTTCCTAGACTCTCTCCAAGATCATCTATTTCAAATCGATTTGCTATTCTGCTATACAACAAATAGAATAGACAACCGCTTCAAAAGAAATAGATGTTGCATTGCTGAAATTAATTTGCAACTCTCGCATGAATCGTTTTTTTCTCTTCGTTGTTGTGCTGACGTAGTTTGTCAAAATTTTATAATTGTCTAATTTTACATATTTTTTGCATCGCTGACATTGAAATGATAAATACTAAATCAAATTTGACATAACGATGCTGATGCGGTTACTCTAACACTTTGTATGACCTTTTGAATATATAGTCGTTCTATTTCCTTCCAAATTCTTCACTTCTAATTACTCCAAATAGTCATGTTAATCTCATGTTTCACGAACATTAGAAAAAGAGAAGTTTGACTTAGCTCTTAACAAATTGAAAACTTTGGCCCAAGTAAAAAAAAACATTTTGAAGATGTCATGTACCTAATTGATAACTAATTGATAAGTATATGCAATTGACAATAAATTGGGGATGATTTGTGTCAATTTAGTATGAAATTGATGATTGGATAAAAAGAGAGAAACAAAATAATAAAAAAAAGAGAATAAAAGAAAGAAAAAAGATTTAATTCATTTCATTCAATAACATATCGATTGTAAGGCTTATAATGATATTTGTAACCAACAAACTCCACCTAGCAATCTAATTACACTAAACATCACCCGTACAGTACCCACTATTTATCTCTTATTATTATAATTACTAAAATACCACTAGATTATTACACTCTCTCCCCCCCCTTGAAATGATTTTGTCCTCAAGAATTTTAAAATAAAATTAAACAAATTTGAAAGATATATTAGACTTCGGAGATAGTTTTCTTACTCAATGGGAGATTATACCCAAAAAAAAAAAGAGAAATGTGCTTGAAAGAGTAGCATGGTCAGGAAGTATAGAGTTGTTGTCGCATTGATGAAATTATCGTGAAAGGGTATAAATTCTCGATGATACTCAATCAAACTGTGAAGATAAAAAGATAAAAAGGTTCTATTTTCCCAAGAATATCAGCAAAGATAGATCCATCTTTGCTAAAAATTAAATAGAATGAAATCAATACCGCTGCCTTTTTGTTTTTTGTTCTCTTCTAATTTTTGTCTTCGTCTTCCTCTTTCTCTCTTGCTTTCTAACACCAACCCTCTTTTACTCGCTCATGTTTTCCCATCTCCTTCGCTTTTTTATGTTATCGATATTTCATCTTTCTTTTGAGAATTTCTCATATTATCATAAAAATTTATATATTTTTGTTTCATGTTACATGCTTTATTGCTAATACTGAATATTTTATTATTCACGTTAAGAAATTTATTATTTAACTAAAAACTTCATGGATTCTCTGATAAAAACATTTTTTTTTATTAATTCACTTATTTGTATCTGGACTATGTCCTCTAGTAGCACATGATTCTCTCACTTCACTCTTTCCTTCTCTCTGGTTTTTTAGTATTGTACTCATCACTCTTATTTGCTCTCCTCTCTTATCTTTTGCACGTTATCATTTATCATATTTCCTTCTTTCATTTTTTTAGCTTTGTATTAAATGGCTTTATTCTTCGTGTTAAATACTTTGTTGTTTAACTTATTTATTTTATTATTCAACTTATTGGCTATATTATTCAAGCTAAGTAATACTAATATTTCTTTTACTTTCTCAACTTTTTGATGCTTGATGCGTTATAAGTAATCAATAAGACAGTTTTATAATTTATTTTGTTTTTCAATCATAAGAAATATCATATTACTTGATGTTCGATTGTACCATTTCCAACTTCCCTTAATTTTAAACAATTGAAAGATATGCATTTGAAAAATATTCCTAAATTAGAAAATTAATTTTATATATCTCTAATAATTTTATATTAGTCACTTATGAAGTTTGTTTGTTTACTGGTAAATTTTTAATTTGACATGTTTTACTATTTAATGTGTAGTTAATGATTCATGTTGATTAATTTATTGTTCGACTTATTAACTTTATTACTCAGATTAATAATTATGCATATTAGATTGTCTATTATTTATTTTATTTTGCAAGTTAGAATGTAAAATAGCACGTGAAACGGATATGAAAGCACGTAGCAATCTTGGTACTAATTTGTGCATCCGTATATCAGCTTGATTATTCTATTATTACTCAGATTATCCCTCATCGTAAACTAGAGCCGTTATAAACTAACAATTTCATTAATAGTTGTTAGCTTAAATCTTGGTGATCTACCTACGCGTTGTAATTAAACTTCAGATAATAAGTGCAATTTGGCCCATTTGGCCTTCGTATTATCATATGGGTAGAAAAAAATACCTCTCTGATTAATTATCAATTTTGGAAAAAAAAAGTATAGTCACGATGGAAAATCCAACTCATGTATTTATATTTTATACTTCAGTATTTATTTATATGACCTAGACATTTATATTTCTCACTTTAGTAGTTCTATATTTTAATCAGGTGTCCGTGTATGCAAGTAAATCAGGTGTTTATATTTGAGATTCAAGTGATGGTTAATTAGAATGAAAGGTCATGGTTCAAAATTTTTATAGGCGCAAAATAATATTTGAAAGCTAAACTCTTATTTTTTTTTAAAAATAAATAATGGCGATCTGACTCGTTCTCTGCACACTAGTGATTATGCATTTATTATAAGATTTCGACCGATAAAGAAGAAATGTCTGATTGTGGAAAAAATATAGAAACAACGCGGCCTAAAGTTTCTATGAGCAAGAGCAATGGCCTCTTCTTTCAATACATGCATTCTACCATTTGATATCTTCGTCCTGAATAGAAAAAACTGGATATGAGCGTGAGCGTGAGCGTGACAGTCTTGAGGATAGTTATTTTGATCTTTAGGATATACTTAGTGAAAAGAAGAAAAATAGTAACTTTTATTCTTTATGAACATAATTATAAAGCGAAACAAAAATAATAACCTGTAGGTTAGTAAATTTTATGATCTAAATGGTTATAATAGTAATTTTCCAAATACTATGTTGGCTCTTTCTTTTTTTTTTTTTTATTTACAGTAGTTTTCTATAATCAGCAACTCCGTCTGTGCAAACTAGTTTCTACACAACATGTCTTAAACTAGAATAAAGTATGAGGATTGCGGTGGATGTGACGAGCCATGCACTAAAATAACTGATTTTTATGAAAATAAAACTCAGACAAATTTCATTGGGGTGTCACCCTCTTAGCGACACATCATATCGGAATCCGAATATGATGATAAAAGAACAAGAGTCGGGTCGTCACCACCTTAGTGCCGCACCATATCGATCCCAAATAAAATGATGAGCGAGTAAGGACCGAATCATCAACATCTTGGTGACGCGCTGCATACGCTCCCGGATGTAGTGTCAAATGAACAAGGATCTTAGCACATGACTCGACGAGTGCGAGGGGTAAAGAAGCTAGTCGGAGAAAGTAAGATTCATTTAGGTAGTTGGAATGTACGATCCTTAACAGATAAGCTAAGAGAGTTAGTTGATACTGCGGTTAGTACAAAGAAAAAATGCTACAAATATTTACATCACCACAGGAGTGATGAAAACATACAAAAGTACAAACAAGCCAGAAGAAACGCAAATAAATCTGTGAGCAAATCAAGGGGTCGGATATACACGGAGCTGTACCGAAAACTAGATACCAAAGAGGACAAATATTATGTCTACAAGATAGCTAAACTTTGAGAAAACAAGATAAGAGACTTCAATCAAGTTAAATATTATGTGGTATGCGCTTGAAAAGAAATGAGTCAAAAAAATACGACCTTTATTAAGAATATGAACGCAAATATTGTAATTTGTGTTGGAACATGTGATAGTGAGTCCGATATATTTTCTATTAAGATAGGATTACATAAAGGGTCAGCATTGAATTCATATATTTTCACTTTAGTGATGGATAAGATTACAAAGGACATACAAGGAGACAATCATTGATGCATACTCTTTATTGTTGATGTGGTATTGATTGACGAAAGCAGGATTGAAGTCGATCAGAAACTAAAGTTTTGGAGATAAAATTTAGAATCAAAAGGTTTTATACTTAGTCGGATTAAAATCGAATATATGATGTGTCAGTTCAACGGAGACAACTCAGATGATGAACATGTAAGTTTGGACAGACAAGTAGTATCTATGAATGACATATTTTGATATTTGTGATCAAAGTTGCAAAGTGACGGAGAGATCAATGAAGATATTAGTCATAGAATAAGAGTCGGATTGATGAAATAGAGATAAATATTTGATATTCTTTATTATAATAAGGTCCCAAATAAATTAAAAGGTAAGTTATACATGACAGCGATTAGATTCGCGATGATATATGACGCAGAATACTATGCAGATGTTGTGTTGGAAGATGAGTGTAACTGAAATGCGGATGTTGTGTTGGATATATGGCCATACAAAGAGAGATCGAATCAGAAATAATGACATATAGGACAAATTCGAGGTAGCACCAATTCAAGAGAAGTAGATCCAATATCGTTTGCGATGGTTTGGTCATATCTAATGAAAGCCTTCTGAAACACTAGTACGCAGTAGTATTCTAAGTTGTCCTGAAAACACAACAAGAGGAAAAATGTTGACCAAGATTGATATAGGAGGAAACAATAAAAAGATATTTGAAGGAATGAAGTATATTCAAAGAACTTAATTTGGATATGAGTGCTTGAAAGATAGTGATTTATGTATCAGAACAATGATTTTTAAACTTAGAGTCTAGTAATATAGTTATAGACGATATGTTCTTAGATTTTAGGATTTTAAACTTTAGAATTTAGGATTAAAAATATATTTTTATAATATAAATTTATTATATCATTATTATTATTGCTATTATTATTAGCATATTATCAGCATCATCATCATTATTATCATCATATTGTCATCATCATTCTCATTTTTTTATCATCATCATCATTATAACTATCATTGATATTTGAGATCTCCGATCTTATGCTTTCATATTGAATTTTATTTATAGCCTATCCCATTTTATTTTAAAATTAAAAACTTTGTTTCCTGTAATAAGTCTAGTACCTAAAAATGACCATAAAAATAACCATATGCGCGGAACACAAGATGAAATAGATATATTAGGAATATATATGATTATTGTTTATTTAACTATGAATCAATTAAACAAGTATGTAGATTAAATTAAAGATTGAAGTTGTATTTCAAGGAATACGGATCATTCTCCAGAAAGTTGAAAGAAATAATAAAGTGATATATATATACCATATATAGGAAAATAATTAAACAGCTGTATGCATGATGGATACCTGGATAATGTGATAATGACTTGATTGGTTATAGCTTCTATTTTCTTAGTTTTAAGGCGTGGTATTTGGATTGAACTCTTAATTTTCATTTCACGTGCATCGATCCGATTGACTAAAATAATCGTTATGGATCATGGAGATCAAATCGAATTGGTCCAATTAATTAAGCGATAAGTACTGCTGTATGTACAGGTCAAGTTAGTTCTAGCTAACAGCTGCTCATGTCAAAATCTACATGCATGTTTGAATTAGCTTTTGATCAAGTTCGAATTAAATTTTTGAATGCCGAATTCTTGTAAATTAAATATCTCGTGCACGGTACTATACTGCAAAAATGTTTTCCCTATATGTTTGTAATAGGGGTGTCAATGGGTCGGGTCGGGGTCGGGGTCGGGTCGGGTCGGGTTGAGTTCTGATTGGGTAATATTATTTTATTATTATTTTTGACCCGATCCGATTAAATTCGGATAAACAATTTTTGACTCTATACCCGATCTGACGGGTCACGGGTCGACCCGACCCGTGTAAAAAATTAAATATTTATTAATTATTTTTCTATAATTTTAAGCAATAAAATATTAATTTATAATTAATCTTAATTAGTGTATATTTAAACTTTAATTAGTACTAAATCACAAAATTACTTCAAAAAATATAATTAGTCGGGTCGGGTTGACCTGAACTCGACCCGACCCGATTCATGTCAAAAAAATCAAACACATATCCGACCCATTTATCTTCGGATCGTGTCATATCTTGAATAGAATGAAAATGTCAAAATGACACCATCGTAATTATTTTTTTAATTTTTCGCTGACGTGACTTATCAAATGAACCGTCAAATTTAGACAATTGTCTAATTTTATCTAGTCTCTATATCCCTGAAATTCAAATGACAATTATCAAATGAAATTTAACAATCAATTTAATAATGAAATGCGGATGACCTAAGCCTCTCTAATCATAGCACTTGCATTTGATTCTTAAAATTTTAGATAACACAGTGAATTCAGCATACTTGTCAAAGTAGGAGCTTTCGACGATAAATGTTGTAGTCTGCTAATTAATTAAATTGGAAGGCTAGCCTGCTCAGCATTAATTCTATCAGATTGGAATTTTGAAGTAAGTTGGTGTAAAGCATTAAATAAAGAGAGTTACAGTCAGCTCTTGTGAAAGTTTCACTTAGGTGCTCTCTTCATGATGTAAATGATTTTGTATAAAGTCAAAACAAGCCCAACCACTAACTGATTATTACATACTTTGTACAAAACCATCTTCATTTTTATACCAATATTTTGAAGAAAAAACATTTTTATCATGCATTTGACATTTGTACCCTTTTCCCCCTCCCTCTTACAGGTTTTCATCCTTTTATCTTCCTCCCTTAGCAGTATTTTGCAACATGAGCCAGTACCTGTGCGTTGACCGGATCTCGGCCATTTCATTCCAAGTTTTAGGCCACAATATAAAAGCTGTATAGATGGCAAACACTCTCTCTAATCACCATAAAATTTCCAAACAAGGGATTATTTTTCAGAAAACAATGGATTTTTTTAACATGTCAAGGGATTAGTATTTAGATATGAAGGAATTATTGTACATAACATATGTTAGTTTCCCTTAATAGAATTTGCAAGAAATCAGAAAAAGTTATTCCAATTTTAATAAATAAAAATATCAGTCAAATAACGATCTCGACATTATCGGAAGATGTTTACAATTAGTGAAGGCTTCTAAATTCATGGGGAAATGTGCTATTTTCACCTATCCTGTTCGAATGTTATCCTTCCGAGCGGGACCATCAGATAAAAAACAAACGAATCCGATGCATCTCGAAAAGAGAGAAAATAAGAGAAGAAAAGATAGAAATAAATCGATTTGGTCGGTTCATTTTTTATTCGACGGTCTCGCTCGGAATAACAGAGTTCTATTATCTCCAAAAGGATAATAACCGATTTAAAATCTTCACGGTTACTTTAAAAAAAGAAAATATTTTAAAAAATAGAAAAATAGAAAAGAATCATGACTCTATGTGCGGCTTAGCTCTGGCCGACATTTGGTATGCGGCGATCAAATTTTTTTAACATAACTAATGATATATATATATATATTATGCGGCGATCAAATTTTTTTAACATAACTAATGATATATATATATATATATATATATATATATATATATATATATATATATATATATATATATATATAGTGAGGCTATGGTGCTTTGTGAAATATAAAATTTTCTGTATTTTGCGTCCGTATCTCGGATTTAAAATTTTAAATGGTTGATTTAAATCATTGAACATGATCTTCATATTGAACTATTTTTGAAGGTAAAAATTTATATTTTTTTGAAAATTTTTATTATTTTTTAGATGGGTATAAAATCACTAGTTTTGAATGGTGCAGAAATCGTTAGATCAGTAAACTTTGTACCTATTTAAAAAAATAATAAAAAATTTCAAAAAAAAATATAAAATTTAATCTCCAAAGATATTTCAATATGAAGATGATATTCAACAGTTTGGATCGTTCATTTGAACATACAAATTTAAGATATGGACACGGAAGCAAGGGAGGTTTTGTGTTTCGCGAAGCACCATAGATATATATAGAGGTGTGCTAATGTGCTTTATAAAGCACAAAATACTTCGTACTTCACGTTTATATCTCATGTTTTAAAATTCAAATGGACGATCCAAAAATTTAAATATGATCTTCATATCAAAATCTCCTTGGTGACCAAATTTTATATTTTTTTAGAATTTTTTGCTATTTATTTAAAGGGATAGAAAATCAATAATATTTAATGGTTCAGAAGACGTCAAATCAATGAATTTTGTAGCCCTTCAAAAAAATAGTAAAAAAGTTCCAAAAAATATATAATTTGATTACCAAAGAGATTTTGATATGAAGATCATATTTAACGGTTTGGATCGTCCATTTAAATTTTGAAACATGAAATATGAGCGTGAAGTACGATATATTTTGTGCTTTATTAGCACGCGCACACACACCTTTTATATATATATATATAGTAAAGATACCGTGAGCTTAAGTTCACGGAGGTTTTCCGTGAGCTTAACTCAAAAAGTATATCAAATCATCTTCAAATTTTAATTTATCATGCTCATTAAATTCTTTATATGAAAATCTTACGGGATACGAAAATTTAGAGTGTTTTGAGCTTTTTAATTCATGATTTTTAATTTTTAAAAATTAACTCTAAAAATAATAATAAGATATTCAATGTTTGAACATCATTTTTAAAAATTAAAAACAATGACTTAAAAAACTCAAAAGACTCTAAATTTTTGCATCCCACAAGATTTTCATATAAAAAATTTAATGAGGATGATAAATTAAAATTTAAAGATCATTTGATGTACTTTTTGATTAAGCTCACGGTATATTTACTACATATATATTATCATAATAAAAAATAAAGACAAAAAGAAGGAATTACATCTATCGCGTACACAAGGAAACAAAAGCAAAAACAATGTAAAAATACGTACATGCAATTCCTCTTCTTTTCTCATTTTTTTGATATACATATTTGTATCACTAGTTCCCTTAAAAAAATATATTTGGTGGCGGCAGACCAGATGTGCGGTCAAGCCGCGGCCCTTCTATTTTTCTTTTTTTTTTTTTTTTTTTTTATATATAAAAATAACCCATCATCTGAAACGATTCATATAGTTACAGTATAAAAATAACACATCATCTGAAACGTTGTATATAGTTACAGCCTTACAGGGCAATTTAGTGATGTGCAAATTATTAAGCTTCTTATCTTAGATCCATCTACTATAAAATATGTTTTGTGCAATTTAACACAGAGATGATAATTTAAATCATAAGTCTTGAGTCTAACCAAGATAATTGATTGGTTTTAGCTTCTGCGGAATGATACATGTTCGATTTTGAATAATAGGAGTTGAAATTTATAAAAATATTATTGTACTAAATAATTTTTTATTTATCAATTTGTAAAATTATAAATTTAAATTTTATAAATTTCTGTGAGATATTTTGTAGGATCCTTTAAAATCTTAAGAGTTGATCAAGATGGATAATAGAAGCAGCTGAAAGAAGTCTTAAAAGACTTAGGATCTCATAATGTAAGTTATGATTGATAAACCTTCAGTTTTTGTTTTAAAAAGTAACGAAAAAACTTTCTGTACGGTAAGTCATTGTAACGGCTCACCAACCATTATAGCAGCTCATCTCTTCTTTCAAATTTTTTCTAAGATAGAAAACTATTGATTTTTGATAGAGCTTATGTTGGATAACGAATGAGAAATCATTGAATGTTTCAAAAAGTTTCTTGTCCTTTGACAAGGGTATTCTTGATAGTTCATAAATAAATTTAATTTTCAAGTATTATAGTTAAATCATAAATTTTAATTAAGAAATAATAAAATAATGAAGGTAATAATTAAAAATGATTGACACAAAATAATTAACAAATAACACCATCAATAATAAAGCAATATATACATATATGTGAATAAGAATTTATAATAAATTTCTATTTTTTGGTAACCGAAGTGCTGTAAATGAAACCTAATTTCAAATAAATTAGTAAAAAAAATTTAAAAAGTATAATCAAATGAAAATGATTGAATAATATACCCTATACAGATAGA
Source organism: Schoenoplectus tabernaemontani (assembly GCA_037127355.1). Classification (NCBI taxonomy): domain Eukaryota; kingdom Viridiplantae; phylum Streptophyta; class Magnoliopsida; order Poales; family Cyperaceae; genus Schoenoplectus; species Schoenoplectus tabernaemontani. Next base: position 1,553,403 of record CM073748.1, on the reverse strand, counting down.
TAATAAAATAAAATTTGGTACTTTTACAAATAATATAATTAAATTATGAAACAACCAAATAATTAAACTAAATGCTAGGACAGCCAAATGATGAAATCAAAGATATAAATATCAAATATGAATTAAGCAACAATAATAATTAAGAGAACATTTAAAAATAATTTAACCTAAATTAATGAACAACATAAACTAACTGAATTGGAAAATTTAATAAATTAATATATTTTGTAGATAATATAAGCTATCAAGTTTAGAGATATCAATATGATTAAATAGCTAAATAAAATTTATTTGTACTAATTTAAAAATTATACAAGATCAATACCCTTATAATCTCATCGTTAAACCAAAATAATTCAGTTTAAAATGACTCTAATTAATTTAATGGAATATAATCAAACTTAAAATTTAAAATAACTTGAAACGGTCTATAATTTGAGAATTTAAAACCGAACAACTAACGATAAATCATGACTTCGCTAATAAGCATCAAAATCAAAATAATAATTATTCAAAAGACTCAATGCTCCTTTTCACAAATGATCCATTTTCTCTATATGTGCATTAAATGCCTCATACCCTATTCTCTCTCTCGTCTCTCTCACTTGTCCCCCTCACCCTCTTTATTTCTCCGTTTCTCTATCTCAACGACAGATCTCGTCGTTTCACCCCCATCCCTCTCCATACCTCACCCACCCCTCTCGACTGACTTCTCTCTCCCTCCGTGTCGCGACGATAACTCTCCCTCTCTATTCACTCTCGAGGACTTTCCTCTGAACGCTCCACTGATTACAACCTACCCGTCCCTCCTCCTGACAACCCTCTCTAACCCTGTCAAGTCGGGTTGACCCGTGCGCACATTTGGTATCTCTAACCCCACCACCCCTACTCCTATATAAGCCGCGTCTGGCCACTTTTCCTATCTTCTGGCTATTACCTCTCATGAGTTGAGAATTTAAACCCCAAATAACTGATAAGAACTGATCCTATTAGGGCAATCCGAATTTTCTATTAGAGGAAATAGTGGCCGGAGTTTAGAGAGGTGGTGGCTGGTTCTCTTAGTGTTGACCCTGCTCTTTTGCATTCTCTGGCTTGCTGTTGCAATTCGCTGCCCCGTTCTTGTACTGGTAATAACCCTAGCCCTATTTTTGTTATGTGATGTTGAGTATCTTGCTTGTTTTTGCATGTTGTAAGTTGAACTGGTACCGTTGTCTTGCTGTGGGGGGGATTTTTGCATTGTCGTTTTGATGATTCTACCTATTTGGTTTTTGGGTACCATTAGGGTACTGGTTGCCCTGCTTGTGGCTTTGCCTATTGTGGTTAGGTTGTGGTGATTATTTTTCCTTTGGTACACTGGTACCGACTAGTACCAGTGAGGCAAGGGACTTATCTCCATTGCTTTGCTTGTTTCTGATATGACCCTTGCTTATCCACTATTACTACACTGGTAGTCTGGCCCTTGTGATTATACTGATGCCCTCTTTTTGTGCCTTGTTTGCTGGTAAATACGGTAGAGGTTCTGATATTACACTTGCTTAGTATGTTCCCTAAGTTTTTTATCTGGTTTGCTGGTTCCTGACATGTGTGACCCAACTTGGCTGTTGTTTTCCTGATTCTGGTATTTTGATGGTTGTGTGGATTATTTGCTGGTATGGATTATTTTTGTACTGGTGTTGTTTTGTTGGTATGATTGTTTGTTCTTTGTTAGGTTATGTTGGTTAATGTGGTTGCCTTACTGGTTGTTGGTACCTTTTTTTTGCACTATTTTGCTGGGTTTGTCCCTTGTTGGTACCCTAATTGCTGCCATTGTTGCCTGGTTGTGATCATTATCTTGTCTGTGTATGTTGTTTGTGTGTTGGTTTCCCCCTGCTGCCTTAGAGTGCTTTGTTGCCCTAGTCGATCTCTATTCTGTATTGAGCTGCTTAATATGTGGTTAATCGGGTTGTGGTTAAATGAACTTAAGTAAATTCGGATTAGATAAGGGAATTAGGCCAAATCTTAGAAATCAGGATTTAAGAAATTAACCCCCCATTTGGGCCGACAAATGAAATTGAATATATATTTAAATCCTAATTAGGATTAGAGAAAATTTAATAAGGCCCAAATATTTTAAAAAGTCCTAAGAAAACCTAAAAGTGATTTAATTAAAAAAAATATGACTAATTAATTGGAAGCGACTCGAAAGGTTTGGCGGTATTCATGGACTAAAAAGTAAACTTAAATATATGGAAAATAATTATATTCCCTAACTGCCCCCGTTACGGGTTACCATTGCACATGCACAATTGGTACGGTAGTCAGCGTATGATCTCGTTCATTAAAACACCAACACATTAATAAAATAATATATTTTCTTTAATTAATTAATTTAATTTCTTTTTTTTTTTCTTCTTTTCCTTTTCTTTTTCTTTCTTTTTCCTTTATTGTATTTTTAAATATAATATTAATATATATAAAATAAAGTGAATTATATAATTTAAGAGTATAATAGAAATAATATTTAGAATAAAATTAATATATATTAATCAATTTATCTATTTTTAATTAAATAAAAAGAATATTAGAATGCTATATTATATTTAATATAATATATATTAATTAATTTCTCTATTTTTGTTTGACTTAGGTTGTATTTCTTGTAATCAATGTAATTGTATTTGTAATCAAAATGAAATCAATAAAAATGAGTTCAATCATTATCTTGTGTACTTGTATTACTATCTGAATGTTATCGATCTAATGTAATGAGAAATGTCGGACGAAGTAATTAAATTAGTTATTGAAAAACACTATAAACACCATACACAACTAGAACGGTAATTATAATCGGGACACAAATTGATTAAAAAGAGATTTACGGGTAAGTACTTAACGTAATTAAGTGATTAAACCAACAAACCCGAACGAATCAATAAAATATGTATAAAAGTGAGTAATAAGATAAACACCGTAAAATGAACATAAAATGCGTGAAATAAATTTCTGACACCCCTAAATACAACAGAAATGCTGCCGTATTTTTAAGAAAAGACGATAAAATTCAAACGAATGTTAATTTAAAAACATCGATGTAATTAAGTATTAATTATAAAGTAAATAACGTAAAAACTAACAAACAATTAATCTAATTTAAATAAATAGGTGATACAGTCGACTCGGATCCACTCACGGAGCTCGAGGTCGATCCGACCTCACGTACGCAGACGTCGACCCCGAGACGGGCGCGCTGCCTCCGGAGTAGAGCGACTTCGCGATCCTCACCAGCACTTTCAGCTACAATTTCCTGAGATTTGCTTTTCTTTCTTCAGAATTAGGAACCCAAATTGAAAATAAAATATTTTTAAAATAAATCTAAACTGTGGTATTTTTTGATCAAATCTGTATAGAGACCCGAATTGAACTGTCATTTCATCCGATAAATTGACCAGCATTTTTGGGGCCTACCCGCATTCGCATATCATAACATGTCATATTTCATGTAGGCAGGATAGGAGTAGGACTCGAGAAATAGTCTCGAGATAGGATCAGATAAAATTAAATAATCAAGTTGTAGATTATAATTATTAGGAAATATTATTATTATCACTAATTATTAATTAAGTTAGATAGTTAATCATGCACTTAATGCATGGAGAGTGCTGAGAGACGGGCCGGGTAATTCTCAGTGTGAGGTTGCCTTGCATAGCCAGACCATTGTGGTTACGTACGGTGACCCATAGGCCCATGGAACCCACCAGTCTGTATATATACAGCGCATCTTTGCCTGTCGGATTATCAACTGATCCCGTCATTTGGTGGGTTCGGCAGAGTTAGAGTGTTTTTTTTAGTAATACTATATTTTTATTATTCATTAAATCTAAATTTGGGCGGTTAGGATATCATGTCCATCAGTGTTTAATGTGGGCGATCATATTCGAGACTGAAATCTATTTCGTGATATTATATTATTATATTTATCCGGCTTCTTTAGGATTCTGGTATTTTCCGAAGGGCTTTCTCTCTTGGCCCCTAGTTGGTATAGAGAAAGTTGGGATGCGATCCGCTGGCTTTAGTGGGTACACTGTAGTCTCCTATTTGTATATATTTCATTTTGATATTTTTATGAGATGCGGTCCTCTGACCATTGGTTGGTACAATGTAGGCTCCCATTTGTTTTCATTTTGTCAATTCACGGATAGTTATCTTCTTTTTGCGATATGACAACTGAAGACATACTATATCCGTTTGCTTCTATTTTATAAGATAAATTACCAGATTCAGCAGACCAGAGTACGTGCTTTATAGTCGTTCACTCTCCTAGGGCGTTATCACCTCGGGAGCCCGAATTTCCGTTTGTGTGGCGTTATCGCTGCACAAACATAAAGTCATAAGTTAGTAAGTTGGGCCCGCTTAGGCAAGACCCGAGTTAGTAAGGTGGGCCCTAGTTGTGCCCACTCGGGATGGATCTGGCATATTTACACCGGGAACTTCATTATGGGCGTTTGATTCTCATATTATTTGTATATTCATTATTACTATCTCCTCAGACTTTTCATTTTGGGTACCTTGTCATTTCATATCATAGTATTTAGGCAAATTTCTCAAAATGTGCATAAAAATATTATTTTATTTATATATGAATATTATATTGCATTTTAAACTCCAGTATCGGTATTTGGGTCTAGACTAAGAAAAAAGATCACATCTTAAAATTGGATCTAAATTGGATCTAAATCCGTACTTAACATTTTTTGTGAAATATTTCAATCGGTTGATAATTCATTAAATTCTTTTAGTTGATTCTCAGTTTTTTTTTTCACTTATATTGTAGTTCTCATTCTGTTACAGTTTTCTTCATTTGTTTCTTTAGTTCTTTTAGTTAGTACGAAGTTATCATTACCAAACTGGTTAGTCATTTATATTGATCATCTTTTTGATATTTCGGTTAACTATCACATTAAACTCATATTTTTTAACAGAACTTTTTGTCAAAAAATAGTTTATATCCTTTTCATTTCTTTTTAAATTTTAACAATTGTTCTGTTATTGTACTTGCTTCGTCTAGCAGCACGACGCTTGTATTTCTCTCCCACAACCCCATTTTCATGGTTTAGGCTGCTCCCATTTCGCTCGCTGCTACTACGGAAATCGCTTTTGCTTTCTTTTCCTCTGGCTACTAAGATGTTTCAGTTCACCAAGTTGTCTCTTGCCTGCCCATGAATTCAACCGCAGTTTGAAAGGTTGACCTATTTAAATGCATTTTACAACTTGAGGTAAAGTTGTACTAGCTCGTTAGTTTGTATTACATCCTTAGCAGTCATTTTCACTCTAAACTCAATGAAAAAGTGGTTGTTGAAATGATCAAACAATGGATGTTTACTTATTTAGATATGGACTTGAACGGTGGTTGAAGCAACAAGGTTCTGACCGGAACCAATACAAGAGATGAGCAATTCAATTGATTAAAAAAAAGTTCCTTCAAAAAGAAAAAGAAAATCTTATGATCGAAAAGTATGACAGGATGCACAGAACTAAAATAGAGATAATGTATATTTTTTGTTTTGTCTAATTTACAGGTTGCGTCACAAAAATCTTGACTAAGAATATTTTGCATAACAAGAAGAAAGGATGAGAAATGAAGGAAGGTAAAGAAAAAAAATGGACAGAAAATATTCATGGTTTTGTCGGAGTCTCTTGAAGCAGCATCTCTGTTAGTCCCATCTCCTCTCTCAAGTGCCTAAATAAGAAGTAGAATTAAATTACTCAATTTTAATTATTTACAAGAAATATTTATTCAAACTTCGGTATAGTGTCAATGGATCTAGTTGGATTATTATTATTTTATTATCTTTTTTATCTGATCTGGTCCGAACAGGTTAAGGGTTTATTTAAGTGTTTATTCAATTCGTCCCAAATAAAATAATTAAATATTTATTTACTTATTTATTTATTTTTTTTAAATAATTTAATATTAATATATAATTAATATTAATTAGCATATATAAGCTTTGAAACTGATAAAACACATAAAAAATTAAAAAAATATAATTAAACGGGTCAGATCATATTGAACCATATCTAATTCAATCTGTAAAAAGTAAAAAAAAAATCTCAACTATACCCGACCGATTTCTCAAAACATTTCGGATCAAATCAGGTTGATATATCGGACCGAAATAAATTTTGACAGTCCTAATAAAAGTTATATGATTATCCTCACTTAAAGACGAATAGCCAACGTGTTAGTGCTATCTAGATGTAGTTTACTAAAAGGGACTTGACTAAAAATCGAACAAAAATTAATAAATAAGTACACTTCATATTTTTTAATAAAAAAAAAAGTTAAATTCTTAAATTTTATAAATATCTATTAAAAATTATCATATAGATTTTAAATATACAAACTCTCATATAAGTATAACATTATATTTTGCTAGAGGCTGGTTCCTAACTTCATAATAGTGAACTAAAAAAGTGACATGTATATCATTTAAAAAAAACATTGTATTTTTCTATTCATTTAAAAATAATATTTTTTGCTATTGACTTAGAAAAGAAACAAGTGACACGTATATCATTTTAACCGAAATTTCATAAATTGAATGCTCGAAATCTTGGCGAATAGATTTTTTTCATAAAAATACGCGGGTCACGCGACTCACGACCTCAAACTTGGCGAGTGGATTCGTCTCCTTGTTTTGCCTTCTGATTTATGAAATCCTTGATTCGTTTTCCAATCACAGTGTGAACTAGGAAAAAAAATAAAAAAAAAAGTTTGTAAGCTGAAGTTAGGAACCTACTTTCTTTCGATAGCACCACAAATCTACCTAACGTGTAACGTAAATTATGTTTTCTGTCATACTTTTTCATTTAAAAAAAAATAAGAAGATCTATTTGCAAAAACAACTCCCATAGAAGTGGCGCCTTTTTTTTTCTTTTTTCTTTTTAGAATTTGGACACAAAAATAAAGGTCATCCCTATCTTTATTTCATTTTGTTTTTTGAATGTTTTATGAAAAAGTAAAAAAAAAAGTGATACATTTTCACTTCCATTAATTGTGAAGAGTATCTGCATCACTGAAAATTACTTTTCGCCATATCAATCCTTTTAATGATTTCATCAAAATTAATTTCAGAACTGAAAGTCCATTTTTCTGTCAAATGGATGAATTTCATTTTCAGCGCACGGAGCAAATTTGAAGTTCGGGTCTTTTTCATTTTTTATCTTTAAAATTAAAACGCTTATTTTACACCAATGGCTTAATTCAACGTGATGTTTCAGAAAAAAAAAAGAATACTAATTAAATTAGCAAGTATGCTAAATTAACAAGCAACTGAACAAGAGGATGCACGTGCTATCAAGATTGCATAACTAAAAAAAATTAATTGCTGATACGTAATCTGATGACATGATGAATATTTGACTGCATCATTTATTTGAAAAAGTGTACCCTCTGAAATCATAATCTAAACGGGTGAATTGTGAAATAACAGTTCATTTTTTATTTTTCCTACATGAAAAATAGTTTGATAATTGCGGATTAAAAATATGTCAAAATGTACTGAATATCTATAAGTTCATTTTCATGTTCCATTTCGTTTTGAAGTTTTAAAGGACAGTTTTTTTCTTCAGAAAAAAAGACAGTTTTAATCACATAATAAATATTAAAAAAAGCGTCCATGAATGACTATATGATCCGATCAGATGCTATATTCCTTGAAACGACAAATATCATGTCAAGTGAAGTGGCAACCAAAGAAATATCGGGTGTGTTTGGATGGTGAAAGGATTAGTGTAAGAATAGTATTTTTAAATAGTTAGTAGTTGAGAATAGTGTGAGTTTAGTGATATTTCGGAAAATATGAAAATAGTGTTAATTTTTATTATTTTGGATTAGTAAAATGTTGTTTGGATAGAATTATGAGAATATGGAATTAGAATAGTTAAAATAATTAATTATTTTTTAGTATTTTATTTAATAATAATATTTATTTAATACTACTCTATCCTAATATTAAAGAAAAAATGATTTTTTTATTATTTTCACTATCTTTATGGATGTTATTCCGCTAATTCAATATTTTTTATGGGTTAGCGGATTAGCATTGTTCCGTTACTATTTTCGATTTTAATTTTGTATTTAAATAGTTACTAACCCGAAAACAACATTGTTATTCTCAGAACAGTGTTATTCTACACCATCCAAACACACTAATTGTGATTAGTGAGCCGCTCCGTCGTAATTAACCAAATAATTGAATATAAATTATTAAATCTGGATAACTTGGTCATTTGACAACTGGACCTGTTCCAAGGTGGACCCCGAATTTGTCGTCACGCATCAAGCCATCAACCCTCGGCTATTTCTTTCCCTTGGCTCCCCCTTCTCTTCCCCATCTCTCCCCACGCCACTCATTCAAACACTCAGATTTCGCAAGTCTTCAAGTTTCGACCCCTTTCTCCAAACAAAGAAGAAGAAAACCCAACAATGGATACCTCACAAATTCTCCATGAGAGCAGCTTCTCCTTTGGCGGGACACGGTCCAAGAAACCATCCATGGACCAGCTTGGCAACACCAGCTTTGGCCATTCCTTCAACGCCCAGGATGCAACCACCTACATTGAGATGGATCCAGATGTCTTCTCGATGAGGTGGCCGAGTTCGTACAACCCAGCCTTCTCTCTTCCGTGCGCTCAGTCGCTTGATTTTGTTCCTGCAGATGAAATCTTCTCTGATGACATGGTCGCTGCATCTCAAATTGACACATGCATTTCATCATTCGAAAGGTCCGTGTCAACCGACTCGTCGAAATCGTTTCTTTATCAGAGGAACGAGCACGCACTAACTGAAGTGGCGAGACCTATTTCAGTGGATTCATCTCCTCTGTTTTACTCTGCTCAGAGCACGCCATTTTTAACTGGTAGAAGAAGCGTCAAGGTGCAGAGAAAATCTCCACTTGTGAGGAGTTGCACGGAGTCTTCCAAGAAGCTTTTCTTGCGGTACATCTGCTTTCTCCTGCCACTATACAAGAAGGTTAAGCAGATCCAGTTATTTTCCGGGAAGTCGAGTTGCCGCAAGTCGGCTTCTGCAGCCGCTTCTGCTGCTGCTTCCAGGAGGACGAGTTTAAACAGCGTTGAATGGTGTCATGGAAATGCAGATACGGCGGTTCACGATGCAATTCTTTATTGCAAGAGATCAATTGTAAGTCCGGATGATTAGTTTAAATTTTGAAACTTAGAAAATATTTAATTTTGTCTTTTGCCATGTAATTATTTTTGAAAAGTTTCTGAATTTTTCCTATTGTTTTAATTTTGTACAGGGACAGGATTTGTAGACTGCAGTGATGTCGAAAAGAGCACAGCACAATTGATCTCCAATAATAGACAGATCATAGAGGAAGCCCTTCAATGTGGTTTCATCAGTAGTTTTTTTTTTCTTTTTTTTTCACCTTTTTTTTTCTTTTGTAAATTTATAGAAAGTACGTAATGATGTATTCTAAGAGTTAAGAATAAACTTATTAGTTGAAAAGTCCTCTTAAATTATTGCTTTTTATTTAATTTAATTTCCCATTGATCTGCTGATGATCCTAGGGATGACGCTGGATTTAATTTTATTATTAGACACATGATTAAAGAAAACTAGGAAATTATCTGTTCTTTCTTTTGCAAAGAATCTCTCTAGTGGAAAATATATGACAGGGTCAGCATGGTTGCTTGTGACAATTTTAGTGCGCTTATATAATAACAACAGTGCCAATTTATAGTTATAAAAATATCAAAAAGCAACGTATGCCAGTTTGCCATAGACATAGTTTAAGAAACTATGTTAATTGATTATTGGTGTAATTGTAGAAAATGAAGTACGATGCATTTACTTACCTAGTTTGACAACATCAACTATCTTATGCTTCAAATGAAAAAAATAAAATGAAATCTTAAGTTCTTAACTGTCTTGCCGTTAATCCTTATGCCCCACCCAAACAAGAATAAATAAATAGAAGTATCTGTTGCTGTTAATGACATGAGAAGCGAAACTTGGTATTGTTAATCCGGTTCATTATCTCTAAAGAGAAGTTTACAGATAATGATAATGATAATGATAATAATGATAATGATAATGATAATAATAATAATAATAATAATAATAATAATAATAATAATAATATAAGAGAAGCCACAATATTAAACTAAACGATGAGGATTCTCACATAAGAATTTCGTGCATCTTGTAACATGGATTACGGGAAAAAGGTCATTCAAATTGAACTTAAGGAAACTGGAGGAATTAAATTAAATTAAATTAAATTAAAATTAAAATTAGTGGGGGAATTTACGGACCAATGTTTGAAGATGCCATTCGCGTTGCATTTAGTCGAGGTGACAAAAGGAACAAAATTTGCGGCGAAGAGGCGAAGACCCACCACCATAAAGTGACCAAATGCATCAACATCCTCGGTAAACACAAAATCCTTTTTCCATGATCATGCGGGAGAATTTCATCCGAGAGTTCCGAGCTATTTATCCTCTATATATGACGGTTCTCTGAATTCTGTGTAGCGAGTCACCATCGTTGGATCAAATCTTCAAGGAACATCTATTTCCGTGGTAAATATCGTACAGATATAAAAAAATATATATATATTAGGTTCATTAATTATGCGGTGACTCGCCACAAGGTATGGCAGACGAGTACGGAAACTGACAATCTAGAATCTAGCCGACCATGGGCCTTGTTATGTGGTCCCATGTTTGCTTCGAGAACAAATCAATTAGGCTCTGTGATTAAGGCCCTTATTGGGCCCAAAACAGGGGTTTATGGGCAAAGCAGCAACTGGCGCTTTTGAAAATTGTCCGTTTATTCCGACATGATAGGTCCTTAACATCTGACTTACACTTGTTAGGGACCATCCTATTCTCTCGTCCTTTTCTTTTCTTTTTTTTTTTTAATTAATGGGACAAATATAAATTTTAATTTTTTTAAGGAACTCCTAAGATTTTTTTTTTATTTTCTTTCGATTGCTGATATATTATTTTCGGATATGCATCCCATGTAGCGTGGGAGCTCTTCTTTCTTGCAAAGTTAGTTATTATTTTTTACAAGGCACAATTATGTTTAAGCATGTGAACTAAATCATTTCATTCTCTTTTAAACAGAAGGCCAAGTTATCAATGCTGTTTTGTATTAGCACAAAAAATGCTGTGATATTGTTACCATAAGACATTATGATAATTTCACATGCAAGCATTTATGTCCACAATGAGTTCCAATTAACAATGGCTAAGATAAGATCATGAAAAACAATGGCAATGGTACTTCTTTGAATGAGTTGGTTTCTCTGAAATCTTTTGAATTGACATAAATTAAAGGAAACAAATCAAAGGTAGTCCCAATTCCAACAAAATCTACCAAAACAAAATATTTCATCCTGAATCCCGAATAAATAAAGCTCGTGTACATAGACATGGACCAGACGTTAGAATCTCTGTAGTTTGTCCTCAAAAAGGGAGAAAACATCACTTACGGGGGCCTTAAAACAGGGCCCACATGTCGGGCTGTTAGGGGAGTAAATGGGGGAATCAGTACAAGTTGGTCACATGGGTTGGAGCAATACAAAGTAAGAAAGATGTGATGCGATTTATGACTTTTTTATGCACCTTGGTTTTATTCTCTTTGTTCTTTCAAAAATAGAAAAAAACAAAGAAAGATTATGAAACATACTGACTTTGAAGAGGTTGCTAATACTGTCCTATGGTGAAGCAAACCTTTGTAATTGAAACGCATAAAATGAAAATTAATTGAAGTTATCCTTTTAATTGTAATGATTTTTGTGGGGTCCACATGTCTGTCAGTTGCCAGTAGGCATACGGTACTCGGCTTAGATAATCCAGTTTGGGTTTGCTAAGGAACAGAAAAAGGATGTGTGTTTTATTTGCTTTCAATTATTATTGCAGAAAATACTTTGTTCTGTTCAATGGCTTATTATGTATCCTTGCCAGAAGACCTGAATCTAAACCATATACCAGTTGTCTGCTTCCTTTTAATTGGTTTCAGTCTAGAGATCTTACCAGAAACTGTCACAAAATTAGTTTCTAGTAAAGATTATCTCAATCTGTAGCCAGCAATGTATTCAAATATAAACAAAAATGCATATATAACAAAAGGATTTTACACCGCAACTTGGCAAAATTAACCAGTTACTCATCAATAATGTCACAAACTGATTTTCATGTCCGGATTATATATACAATTCAGAGTCATTAATCTTTGACAACGATTGCAAATTCGATCGCATTCGCGCTTCACCGCATGTTTGGGTCGGGTCGTCGTCAACAGACAACAGTCTCCCTTTCAGCCAGAGAGCGACATTAAGTGCACCGTGAGGGACTAATTTAAACCAGTAAAGACGCTGCCTGTCCGGGGACCTGCACTTACGTCCCTCGCTATTGACAAAAACATGTCACCAAATAACTCGTACAATTATTATTTTCTGTCATGGCTTCAACAGAAATATCACCTAACAAACTTACTAATTCATGGATAATATATATAACAGATGTACGCATAAACAATAAGCAATTATGTTGGGAATTTGGTGCTTCGTGCTCGGGAGATGCTGTCATCTCCATGTCTGGTTCAACGCACTTTCGCATTCCCTACCCCCCCCCCCCCCTTTTTTTCTAATGATAAGCGCATGGGCATGGCAAAATGCACAGGTTTTGAAGCAATTAATTTTAGCTGCATGCTGATTTGTCTTTTTGAATTTCTTTTAAACTATTTAGTGGTTATATTGCGAAGGTCGTGTTGTTCCATCAGATTATCAGTTCCCCTCTACTTTTTTATTTCCCAGGTTGTCTGTCACAAAGTTCTGCCTAAAGGTTTTTGTTAAAGACATTTTTAGGACTTTACAAATAAAAGGTCACACTCTCAACTTTTCATAAATCATATAATATGTTATTATATTTAAATTATAATTGTTATTATTACTATTATTATTACAAAGTTACTGACTTGGTCAATTGCCCCTAATTATTATTTTCTGTGGCTTTTCATAGTCATGTTAATACTCAAACATCTTGACCATTAACTGGGTCATGAGCGAATCAAATGTTTATTTAAGGAAAGACTAATCACATTATTTATTTTTTAAAATATATGTTTTGTATTAGTGTACTTCTGTTAGTTCGTTACCTGGGATGCAATTTCTGTTAAAAATAATTAAGTACAATAAGACAAGAATAACAATAATAATAATAATAATAAAATGAAACAGGTAATACTAAAGAATATAATTTAGGTTATTAATTTTGAATTTGAATTATTTTCTGAATTTTCTTGCTCAAGAACTCTGTTATATCTACCCTAGACTCATTTGTCCAATGCAATTTATTTTATCACTTCATTATAACATCACTGATGACCAACATGTTCTCCTTTGATTTAATATACAACAACAACAAAGCCTTTAATCCCAAATAAATTGGGGTAGGCTAGAAATGAAACCCAATCGGAAAACATAAGATCAAAGATCTCAAATATCAGTGATAAAAATGAATATGATGGAAGAAAAATAAATAAATAAATAAAATAATAATAATAATATATAAATAAATAAATATGATAATGATAATGATAATGATAATGATAATATGCTAATAATAATAGTAATAATAACAATAATAATAATAATAATAATACAATAAACCTCTATTATAAAATCTATTTCTAAACCCTAAAATTCTATTTTAAAACCTAATTCTAAATTCTAAATCCTAAAATTCTATCTAAACCTCTATTTCTAAATTATAAATCCTAAAATCCTAAAAAAATCTAAGAATATGAAGTATATAACTCTACTATTAGACTCTAACTCCTAAATCATGGTTCAAGTACATGAATCGCTATCTTCCACGCACTCCTATCCAAAGCAAGCTCTTTGGGTATATTTCATTCCTTCAAATATCTTTTTATTGCTTCCTCCCATGTCAATCTCGGTCGAGCTCTTCCTTTTCTTGTATTTTCAGGACGACTTAAAATACCGCTGCGTACTGGTGCTTCAGGAGGCCTTCGTTGGATATGACCAAACCATCGCAAACGATGTTGGACTAGCTTCTCTTGAATTGGTGCTACCCCAAGTTTGTCCCTAATATCATCATTTCTTATTCGATCTTTCCTTGTGTGGCCACATATCCAACGCAACATCCGCATTTCAGCTACACTCATCTTCTGGATGTGTTGTCCTTTTGTAGCCCAACATTCTACGCCATACAACATCGCGGGTCTAATCACCGTCCTGTAGAACTTGCATTTTAGTTTGTTTGGGACATTCTTATCACAAAGAATATCATATGCTTGTCTCCATTTTACTCATCCAGCTCTTATTCTATGACTAACATTTTCATCGATCTCTCCTTCACTCTGCAACATCGATCCCAAATACCGAAATATGTCATTCATGGGTACTACTCGTCCATCCAAATTAACATCTCCGTCATCTAAGTTTTTCCCGCTGAACTGACACCTCATATATTCAGTTTTTGTCCTACTAAGTCTAAAACCTTTCGATTCTAAAGTTTGTCTCCACAACTCTAGTTTCTGATTGACTCCAATTCTGCTCTCGTCAATCAGCACCACATCATCAGCAAAAAACATATACCAAGGAATATCTTCTTGTATGTCCTTTGTGATCTCATCCATCACTAAGGTGAAAATATATGGACTCAATCGACCCTTGATGTAATTCAAGTCACAAAGATGTGACGCCTGTTTTACTTCCCTAAAAAAAAATATGACTACTGAATCATCCAACCCACTGATTTATTTTCTTAAAATATAATTTTTTTAAGTTAAAACATTTTGGACAATTCCCTTCTGGGATTATTTCTTCGCTATTAGTCACGAGTGGAGCCCAAAATTGACCATTTTGGGTCTCATTTTACGGCCCAGTAGGTATCCCATAACCCGTCTTCTCTTTTTTCGACATTTATATATAGCACTTATAATTTACAAAAGGAAGAAGAAAAAACAAATAGGAAAAGGGAAGAAATATTAAAAACGTTGACAACCAGTTTGGGCATGGAATCATGATTAATTGGTTTGGTACAAGCTTTTGTTTGCTTGCTGGGCTACTATCCTTGAAGAAGAATAGAAAGATGACAAATCGCCATATTGGTTTTTTTTTTTTTAACCGTAATAAAATTCGCACATCAAGCCATCACCCAATAAAATCATATTCACAGAATCACACTCTTGCGTATTTTATTTCCCCAATACAATGTTCTATATGAAAATAATTGCTACTGTAGAATGTAGATAAGGCTAGCATATGCGAAATCAAAAGCCCAAATCAATTTGGTCCAGAATATCATAGCTCATGCTCATCTCTGAAAGGATCAGAATCTAACACCATTAAAGAAATCATGGTGTCTAGACTCTGGACCAGAAAACCTCTAATTGCGCCTGTCTAAGATGCAGCCGAAATTAAGCCTTTGACTTCAAATTTTCTTCCTCCTCCGCTTTTGTCTTTTTGTCTGAAACAGCAGCACAAGTCAACAAATTTGTCGCCCAACGAATTGCTTAGCTTAGCTGGCTTGTCAGTTGGTCAGCATCTTACTGTGTGCTTGTACAATAAATTATTTCACTCAGTTCTCTTCCAAGTTATGTTATAAATAAGGCAGAGTTGAACTCTGAAACTCAATCCACCAGCAAATTACTTCTCTTCTTCTCTTCTCTCTGTCATCCCTGTACACACAGAAACACACAGAACGAGTTTGATTGGTAGAAGATTATTAGTTGGCGTTAGTGAAGCTGCGATGGAAGTGGGACACAAGATCGAGACTGGTATCGTGGTGCCTAGTGGAGAAAAGAGACTGTACCAAAGAGGGGGCAAATCAAGGCTCAAATTGCCACAAAAGCAGTTCATTCTGTGGTTTCTATGCTCCTTAAAACCATCCATCATGTCCATTTGTAAGAGATCCATTTTAATCGATGCACATCTGCAGATTGCTCGATCTCGAGTGCAAATATGCATAATGAAGCGTGTATGTAGAGAACCGTTTTTTTTTTATCTTCTTTTGTTTATCTTATCTATCTTACAACAAAATGAAATGATGTAAGACAAACGCACTTGTATAGTTTCGACTTTCGAGTGAAGATTTTGTGTATTACTACAATTGTGCATGTTCCTATGTATTCAATTTATTAATTTATTTGTTGGTCTTAGCAAGATCTATTTTAATTTATCTTTTATTTTTTTTTTTGTGGAAGAGAGAGAGAAAGAAGAAGAAGGTTACTGTTAGAGATTTAAAAACACATTATTTTTTTTTCATTATCATTTTTTTGTTACATATATAATTATTTCAGTACTAAATATTACATGACCTTTTTCAACATCAATATTACATATAACTCTAAATGGAACAAACATAACTCCAAACAAGACAAATATAACAATAAATAGGACAAATATACCTCTAAACTGAACATGAACATAAAAACATTAATTTCAACACTCTCTTAATATATTTATTAGTCATCACTAACAATTCTCTAAAATAAACAAAGTGTCTTAGTAAATATATCCGTCAATTGATCTCTAGTTTTCACATGCTTGATTTCAATTTCTTCATCTTCAACTGCTTCTCTAATGTAGTGATGTTTGAGATTTATATGCTTTGTTCAGCTATGAAACATCGAATTTTTCGACATTGCAATTGCGGACTTATTATCACAAAAAAAATCGTGGCCATCTCTTATTTCTCTCCCATATCTTCTAATATCTTTTTCAACCAAATAACTTATTTTGTAGCCTCACTTGCCGATACATATTCGGCTTCCATGGATAAATATGTCATTTTTTTCTTGCTTCTTTGATGCCCATGAAAATACACCCGACCCAAAAGTAAATGTGTACCCGAATGTACTTTTCATGTCATCCATGCTTCGGCCCAATCACTATCACAAAAATCAAACAACTCCACATCTTTCTTTTCATTCATGTCAAACATGAGACCGAAATCTTTGATACCTTGAATGTACATCAACATTCTTTTTACAACTCTAAAATGTGTCTTGCTCAGTTGATGCATAAATCAAGACAACAATCCCGAAGCATACATAATGTCGACTCTAGTAGTGGTAAGATATAATAAATTCTCAACTAAACTTCTATATTGTGCCGCATCGGCATCACCACTATCATCCTCTTTTATCAACTTCTCATTCACCAATGATGATGTCTTTACCGGATTATAATTCTTCATCTTAAATTTTAAGAGAATATTTTGAACATACTTCTTTTGAGAAATAAACACACCAGCTTCCCTTTGATCAATTTCAATATCCAAAAAATAATGAAGCAAACCCAAATCATTCATTTCATATTTTTCCATCATGTCATTCTTAAACTCATGCATCATTTTCTCATCATTTTCGGTAAAAATTAAATCATCAACATAAAGAGAAACAATAAACATATCATTTTTACCATGCTTGACATATAGTGTTGGTTCACTTGGACTCCTCTTGAATTTTTTTCAGTGAAGTATTCATCAATGTTGCCATATCATGCATGGTGTACTTGCTTTAACCCATATAATGTTTTTCTCAACTTGTACACATTCTCTTCTTCACATTCAATTTCAAAGCTTTGGAGTTGCTCCACATACACCTCTTTTTTTAATACTCCATTTAAGGAAGCCGATTTGACATCAAGTTGGTATAATTTCCAACCTTTATGTGCGGCTAATGCAATTAGCATTCTTATGGTCTCAGGTCATGTAACATGCGCAAATGTCTCTTGATAATCAATTCTGAATTATTGTGAATACCTTTTGCTACCAATTTAGCGTTATATTTTTGCACCAAACCATCTAGGTTTCGTCTTTGTCTTGTATATCCACTTCAACCCGACCACATCTTTATCTTTCAGTTTTTCAACCAACTCCTAAGTCTAATTTTTCACAATCATATTTATCTCATCCTCCAATATTTCTTCACACTTTCACTCCAATAGCTTACTCAAAACATTTGACTCAACAACACAAAAATTATAAGTTTCATAAATATCACTTATTCTTCTCAATCTTATCAGAGTTGAGCTTGGAGAAGATGAGCTCGGCCCGACATTTATTGTTAAAGAATGTGGTTGTTCTTCTTCTTCATAATTTTCATAGCTATCACTACTTGACTCTTCTTGTGCATCATCTCCAATTTGAACCGTCACACTTTCAATACCTTTATTCTTCCAATCTCACTTGTTTTTCTCATTAAAAACTACATCTCGACTTTCAATCACCTTATTTCTCTTCAAACTAAAGAGCCTATAACCCTTTGACTTGGTGCTATAGCCTACAAACACATATTTCTCACATTTGTCTTCAAGTTTGTGTCTCATCTCTTTTGCAACATGTGCATAACAAATGGAATCAAACACTTTCAAGTGATTCATCAATGGCTTTCTACCACCAGACCATACCTCAAATGGTGTCTTGTTCTCAACCGCTTTCGTTGGACACCGGTTTAACAAGTAAACCGTTGTGTATCTTGTCTCCGTCCAAAATGTCAAAGGTATCATTTTCATTCATCATCGTTCTTACCATTTCAACAATTATTTTATTCTTTCTTTCGACAACACAATTTTGTTCCGATGTATACCCAACCGTTAATTTTCTTTCAAGACCAATATCGTCACAAAATTTCTCAAATTCCTTAGAGTTGTATTCACCACCTCTATCACTTCTCAATTTCTTTATCAAACAACCACTTTGTCTTTCAACCATTTTTTGAAATTTTCTCAAAACAAAAAAAAATTTATGAATTTTACCTCAAAAAATACACCCAACACATTCTAAAAAAATCATTTATGAAGGTAATAAAATACCTATTACCTCCATGAGAGTTTATGCTCATAGGACCGTAAATATTGGTGTGAATAAGCTCCAACGGCGATTTTGCTCTCCATGCCTTCTCTTTGGAATTGATTCTCGGTGTATTTTACCAAGAGCACATGCTTCACATATATCTTTCTTGTCTTCTATTTTCGACAGCCCATAAACCATATTTTTTCTACTCATCAACTTCAAACATTCAAAATTCACATACTCAAACCTCTTATGTCATAACCAAGACAAGTCTCCAACATCGACCTTTAAAGCAACACCTCTAGAAGGTCTCAAGTTGAGTAAAAAAATTTTATTCCTCTCCATGTACACAACGCCCATCAACTCTCTTTTATTTTCCACCTTGTCATATATTTTACACGTGACACTCTCAAAGTGAACCGCATGGCCATAGTCAATTAATTATCCAACACTTAGCAAATTTTGTGTCAAATCTGGCACAAGCAACACATCATGAATTAACATTCTATCTTTCTTTGATACCACCGCAATCATTCTTTTTCTCTTTGACTTTACAATCGCACCATTACCCATTGTAATTTGAGTAGTGATTGTTGTATCAAACTTGTAAAACATAGACTCATCTCTCGCCATATGATTACTATACCCACTATCAACATACCATGCATCATCTTTCTTCTCAACGGCCAATTGACATGCAAAAAGGTACTCCCATCATTGATTTTCTCACTTCCATCATCCCTTTGCTCTTCGGTGTAGTTTGTTTGCTTCTCATTTTTCAACCGACAAAACTTCTCTATATGGCCATACTTCTTACAATGGTAACATTGAGGCTTCATCTTGTTCCTACAAAAATTTTCTATATGCCTCGGCTTCTTACAAAAATTATATATTTTCATCTCTTCTCCTTAATTGTCACTTCTACCACTTTCTCTACCAAAGTTACCTCTACCTCTACCACCACTAAAACCACTATGGGATGTATTTCCTTTGGTCATACTATGATTTTCCGACTCTTTCACATTCACTTTTCATTAGAAGACACTTTCAAAAGAATCATCATTATGCCTACTCAATCTTTGCTCATGCATCTTAAGGAAACCCATTAAATCATGTACACTTAAGATAGCAAGGTCTTTGATCTCTTCAATAATGATCGTAATGTTATTGTACTTGGGAGATAAACTAATTAAAATTTTCTCACACATCGTCTTGTCATTTAAATTTTCACCCAAACTTCTAATTTGGTTTACCAACTCAATCACTTTTGATAAATACTCCTTGAGGGTCTTTTTCTCCTTTATTTGCAAATTCTGAAAAAATTTCTTCAAAAAAAGTTTTATCGTTCGAACTTCTAGCCCCAATTATTCTCGGAAAAATCTTATCGGAGATGGCTTATTGAATCAAATAAAGTGTTTTTGCATCTTTCTTTCTATTTTCATTTTCCTCAACACTAGCTGATGTGTCTACCTTCTCTTTTTTTGTCTCTTCCATCGTTACCGTCACGGGCTTGACTTTCACCTCATAGCCTTCTTTCACACTCTCTCATAAATCTTGTGAGATCAAAAGAGTTTTCATCTTAATACTCCAATAATCGTAGCTCTCACCGTCAAACACGAGTTGTGCACCGTGTGACGTCCACGCACCTCCTTGTAAGGCCATGATGTTGTCTCCAACTTCTATTTTCGTTTTCCACTTCAATAGAGAAGAAGATCCACTCAAAATCTCACTCAACCTAAGCTCTAATACCACTTATATTGACCTTGACAAGACATATTTTGGTTTTTCTTTTGTTTTCTTTTGTTGTGGAAGAGAGAAAGAGAAGAAGAAGAAGAAAGTGGATGTTAGAGATTCAAAGAGACACTATTTTCTCATTTTTCATTATCATTTTTTTATTACATATAACTATTTCTGTATTGTACCTTACATAGGCTTTTTTCAACATCAACATTACATATAACTCTAAACAGAATAAATATAACTCCAAAAAGAACAAATATAACAATAAACAGAACAAATACAACTCTAAAGTGAACATGAACATAAAAACATTAATTTCAACATTATTTATTTTAGACCAACGTGGGTTTGATATCTAATTCTTTCAAAGTGTTAATGTTGTTTTTTAGTATTTGCTGAGATTTAAATCCATGATTTTAGTGATAACTGTGGCTATGTTAAGTTGTGACAAGTTTTGTCCCTATGTTATTCCTGGACATTAGTTAAGTTGTAACACAAAATCCTCCTAATTCAACTTTTTAATTTTGTGTAATAATATAAGTTAATGTGTCCCTATGTTATTCCTTGGTTTTAAATGAAGTTCTGTTGTCCCCTTATCGAAAATAATTTTGTCAAACTCTAATCATTTGTTTCTTCTCATCAAAATCGGTAACACATAATGGGGATTGAGGTTCGAACTAAAATCAATTTGGATTTCCTCCAATATCCCTTTCTGTGTTCTTTCTTTTTTATTATACTTTCTGGTATGTGATATTATGGTAACGAGGTTCAGTTTGTGAATTAAAATCAATTGGGATTTGCTATTGTGAAGCATGGCATGACAACTAAAATTAGTTTGTGTTGTGAACTATTTGAATTACTTAGGAGATTTCAGTTTTAAGAAAGGAATTGGCTAAGATAAAACAAGTTTAATATCAGAACTCTGCAATTGACTACTTTTCCCTAAAGCTTATTCCCTTTCTCTGTTAACTCCTATTTCATACTTTGAACTTCTATATATCGAAACAAGTAGTGAAGCATGGAACTAAAATCAATTTGGATATTTTATTTTTTAGGCTAATGGAGATTTTTTTCAAAAAAACATCTGATAAAGGAGCCTCTAGTAAATATTGTCGAGTCGATTTTAATGAATTCAAACCTGAATCAGATCCAGGAAAGCGAAGAAAATTTTCCGATTACCATCCGAGTGATCGAGATGATGTGAGAAGGGCATACCTCAACAAGGGTCCAATTCAGCCTTGGCATCACAACTTCACACAAAGAGATATTGGAGGTAAGGCTCATCGTTTCAATCCCGATTGGTTTAATGAGTTTGGTAGTTGGTTAGAATACAGTGAAGAGGAAGATGCAGCATTTTGCTTGTATTGTTTTTTGTTCAAGCTCGAAGTTGGACAACAAGGAGGCGATGACTCTTTTGTCATTACTGGTTTTAAAGGATGGAACAAGAAGGACAGATTGTACACTCATGTTGGTGATATTAATAGTAGTCACAATCAAGCTGTTAAGATGGGTGAAGTCTTGAAGAACCAAAGACAAGCAATAGTAACCATTTTTAATAAGAAATCTGAGCAATCTAAGAAGGACTATCGAATTCGGTTGACCGCATCACTCGACTCTATATGGTTTCTTCTACGTCAAGGGATGGCTTTTCGTGCACATGATAAGTCTAAAAGTTCAAGAAATAGAGGGAATTTTCTTGAGCTATTATGGTTCCTTGCAGATCACAATCCAATAGTGAATAATGTTGTTTTAGAAAATGCTTCAAAAATTTTATAATTGATAAGTCCTCTGTTTCAGAAGAAAATAGTGAAGGCTGCAGCAAGTGAAACTACCAAAGCCATTATAGTTGAATTTGGAGGTGATTTTTTTTGCATTTTAGTTGACAAGTCGCGTGATGTATCTTGCAAAGAACAAATGACTTTAGTTATACGGTTTGTTCATAGAGATGGAAGCGTTGTAGAGAGGTTTTTAGGAATTGTGCATGTGATGGATACAACATCTATCTCACTTAAGACATCAATTTATTCTTTATTAGTTGAACATAACTTGAGTTTATCAATGGTACGGGGTCAAAGTTATGATGGAGCAAGCAACATGCAAGGTGAGTTCAATGGGCTTAAGAGCTTGATTTTAAAGGAAAATTCTTCAGCATATTATGTGCATTGTTTTGCACATCAGTTTCAGTTAACACTTGTGGTCGTTGCAAAAAAAAAAATTGATGTTGCTTGGGTCTTTAATTTTATTTATACCACTCAAAATGTAGTCGGTGCTTCTTGTAAGCGTCGAGATATGCTAAGGGAGAAGCGAGCTTCTGAAATCAGTGAGGCTTTAGACAATGGTGATCTTGAAATTGGAAGAGGTCTTAACCAAGAAGTTGGTCTTCGACGGTCTGGTGAGACCCGATGGGGTTCTCACTTTGGATCTATTTCTAACTTAGTCATTCTTTTTTCCTCTATACTTGATGTGTTAGAGATTGTTGAGAAAGAGGCAAAAAAATCCGAGCAAAGAGCTGAAGCAAAAATATTGCTTGATTCATTACAGACTTTTGATTTTATCTTTGTTTCACATCTAATGCAAGATATTTTGGGAATCACACATGAGATTTCAATTGCTTTACAACGAAAATATCAAGACATAGCGAATACTATGGCACTTGTGAAAGTGACAAAAGTCCAATTGCAAACCATGAGAGAGGATGGATGGAAATCTCTTTTGCGTGTGGTTTCCTTATTTTGCAATAATCATGGCATAGCTATACCTAACATGGAGGATATGTTTGTATATCGGAGATCACGGTGTAAATCACAACAAATCACCAATTTGCATAGATACCAAGTTGAGATATTTTATACAGTTCTAGACATGCAACTTCAAGAGCTCAATGATCGGTTTTATACGGTTCTACTTTGTGTAGCATGTTTGAATCCAAGAGAGTCCTTCTATACATTTGATAAGGAAATGTTACTCAAGTTAGCATCATTTTATCCATCTGAGTTTTCCAATGTTAACCCTATTGCACTTGGTTATCAACTTGAGACTTATATTCTCGATGTCAGATCTGATAAAAGATTTCTTGATCTCAAAGATCTTAATGACCTATCAAAGAAATTAGTGGAGACACAAAAGAGTATTATCTATCCTAACGTATATATGCTTTTAAAGTTAGCAACACAAAATGATGTTCACTTTATCAAACCAAGTATTTCCCATAACAAAACATAGTGTCATCATTATATTCTCTTTGGACGTATAACACGACATTGTATGACTATTCATTAGTGCAACAAAGTAAAGTTTAAGAATAGAAGAAAATCTAAGATTTAATTAGTTGCTAGATAATTATCGTAAAAACAAAAATATCTTAAACTCATTTTTTTTCTTTTCTTTTTTCAGTAAAAAGATATCTCACATTGAGCGGGCAAAATCTTAAGAGAGGAGATCGGTTGACAATGGCTTATTTTGACAATTTTGATAATGAATTAAATAAATACAAAAAAAAAAAAATGAAAAAAAATTATAGATGTGTTTTTCTACCTATGGATTGATGATCATTCAAATTTATGTAATTTCATTATCGTTTGATAGTCCATCAAAGACCATCAAATTTTCATATAATTTACAACGGTTCCAATTTAACGGTCTTTGATGGACAATCAAACGATAATGAAATTTGAATGATCATCAATTCATAGGTAGAAGAATACATCTATAAAGTTTTTCCTATTTTTAAAATTTTTGTATTTATTTAGAGATCCATTGTCAAAGTTATCAAAATAAGCCATTGTCAACCGATCCCCTCTCAAATTTTAAACCCCGCTAAAATGTCATTCAATCTAGAAAAATAATTATTTGGATGATAATACCTGCAGCAACTTTTTTTTAGACTTTATCCCAACGGAATAATAATCACTGTCTGAAACCATGATTAAAAAAGAAAAAGGGAGAAATAATAGAGAAGAAAGAGAGGAAAAGAAAATTGATTTTCTTTGAATATAATAATTAGAACTGATCAAATTTGTGAGACTGTAACATTAAAATGTAAAGAAAGAAAAGGATGCGAGGAAAATAAATTTTCAGAATTAATTATGATTTGTTGGAGATTCTACTGAAGGTTAAAAGTAATGGAAGTTCTCAAATTTGAGTAACCTTTTTAACATATTAAATCTTGTATTTTATTATTCTCAAATTAAAATATATTGGAAAAGAAACGAGACAAATTAATGAATGAAAAAAATGATACTCTCTATCAATTCCGTTTCCTTTCTTCTCACTTCTTTTCCGTGTGCATCAAGAGCCCCAAAAAACAAGTGAATCCAGCCGAATTTTATTTATTTTTAAAACAAGTGAAAAATATGGCTCTCTATCAAATATCAATAGCATATTTCAAACTAAGAGCCCAAAAAAGAAAAGTGAAAAAGACAAAAAAGATGTGAGAGACCTATTTACTCCAGGCCTAACAAGACAGCCCCCTCCCAATTTTACCTGAACTGAATCCAGCCGAATTTATTTAATTTTAAATTACTTCATGCTTCTCCAAAAAGATGAGAATCTAATAAATTTCAGAACATCCTAAGAGAAACCTTTAGGTACCTTAGCTGGCTAAATGCGTCTGTCTCACACCCGACCAAATCAAACCTTTGACTTCAATTTTTTTTTCTTCATCCACTTTGTATTTTTTGTCTGAAACAAGAGGATGCCTGGATGAGTCAATATATTTGTCGCCCAACGAATTTTCTAGCTTCGCTGGCTCTGTCAGTTGGCCAGCATCCTAGCATATATATATATATATATATATATATATATATATATATGGTCGCGCGAAGTAAAAAAAAATTTATATATATATATATATCCTTGGAGATCAAATATATATATATATAAAGTCGCTTGTTTTTGATGGTGCGAAATCTTTAGATACAAAAACCCATCTAAATATAAAAAAATTGATCTCCAAGGATATTTCAATATTGATGTTCAATATTCTTAATTTTAAATTTGAGATATGAATAGAGGTGGCAATAGCGTCCGACTATGGTGCTTTACAAAGCATAAATGTGTTGTGTGTTTTGCGTCATATTCTTAATTTTAAGTCAGATATGAATAGAGGTGGCAATCGGACGGGTCGGGTCAGTTTGACTTTTGAGAAGAAATCGGGTCAGACCGGGTCGGGTCGGGTCAATTTATATGTTGTGTTTTTTCAGATCGTTGATAGATTTCGATTGGATTAAAGACCATTTGATCTCGGGTCGGGTCGGATCGGGTCGAGTTCGGGTCGGGTCGAATCAATTTGACTTTCTTAAAAAATTGGATCAGGTTGGGTTCAGATCCGGGCGGGTCGGGTCGGGTTCTGCCACCTCTAGATATGAACGATCTGAACCGTTCAATCTAATATTCATATTAAAATCTATTAGTGAACCGAAAATTATATTTTTTTTTTAATTTTTTTGCTATTTTTTCTGATGAGGAGAAAAATTACTCGATTTGAAAATTCTGGTTCATCCAAAAATGACGATTTTCCCCCTATCCAAAAAAGTAGCAAATAAATTCTAAAAAATATAAAATTTGGTTTACTAATAGATTTTGATATGGAGATTAGATTGAGCGGTTTGGATCGATCATTTCTGACTTAAAATTAATAATAGAGCGCAAAGCACACAACTCTTTTGTGCTTTGCAAAGCACCATAGCCTAATACTATATATATATATAATTTTGTACATTTCCGTAATAATTTGAACTATAATAAATAAGGGAAGAGTTGAAGCCTGAAACCCCAATCCACAGGCCTCTCTCAACCAGGTGTTTCATTGATAGTAGACTACTTGACACCAATTAAGCTGCTATGGAAGTAGGAAACAAGGCTGAGACTGGTATTGTGGTTTTTACCGCAGAAATAAACACATATACCAAAGAGGGACAAATCAAGGTTCAATGTAATAAAATAAAACAAATCCAGGTTCAAATTGCAACAAAAGCGGTGCTCTCCATCATTTCAATTAGGGACATCAATGACACTTTTTTTGTCGTTTATCCAATTCATATCATACCCGATTAGATGGATATAGATAAGATTTTATTTTCGTTAATTCATTGGATATGGGAATGAGTAAGAAAATATTTTCGTTAACTTATCGGCTATGGATATAAATAAGAGGTTTTCATTTTCTATTATCCATTAGGTAATTATATAGAGAGAGACTATTGTAAAAATATTTACAGTTCAGCCGATATACAAACGGATTAAAAATTATATTTTAAAATCTCAAAAATTTTAATTTATGTTTTCTATTAAATTCTTAATATGAAAATCTGATGGAATACAAAAATTTAGAGTGTTTTGAGTTTTTTAAGTCACTCTTTTAAATTTTTGAAATAAAAAAACACAGACATTAAATATTTATTATTATTTTTAGAGCTGTTTTTTCAAAAATTCAAAAGAGTGGCTTAAAAAACTCAAAACACTCCAATTTTTATATCCCACAAGGTTTTCATATAAATAATTTAATGGAAACAATAAATTAAATTTTTTGAGATTTTAAAATATAATTTTTGATCTATTTGCATATCGGCTGGAATGCAAATATTTTCACAATAGTCTACCTCTCTATATATATACATACTTACATATATATATATATATATATATATATATATATAGTGGAGATAGCGTGAGTTTAAGCTCACGGAGGCCTTCCGTGAGCTTAACTCAAAAAACATATTGAATCATCTCGAAATTTTAATTTATCATTCTCATTAAATTCTTTATATGAAAATCTCATGGGATACAAAAATTTGGAGCGTTTTGAGTTTTTTAAGTCATCGTTTTTAATTTTTGAAAATCAGCTCTAAAAATAATAATAATATATTCAATACTTGAACATCATTTTAAAAAATTAAAAACGGTGACTTAAAAAACTCAAAACGCTCTAAATTTTTGCATCCCATGAGATTTTCATATAAAGAATTTAATGAGAATGATAAATTAAAATTTCGAGATGATTTAATATATTTTTTGAGTTAAGCTCACGGAAGGCCTCCATGAGCTTAAGCTCACGCTATCTCCACTCTATATATATATATATATATATATATATATATATATATATATATATATATATATATATATATATATATATCATTTTTAATAAATATATATACTTAAATTATATAAATATATAATTTTTGTTATATCTAAAATGTAAATTCTTGTTGTACTTTATTAGTATATTTATTTAATATTATTTATTTGTCTAAATTATATATTTTTTTCAATGAATTATTTTATTTTTGTCTATTATCTATCATTACCTACTAATTAACCGAAATTTTAATGAATAAAAATAAAATACGAATAAAACTATTTTTAACAGATAAAAATAAAAAAATTTAATGAATATAAATATAAAAATATCTCCGTCCGTCCGTACTCTATCCTAAAACAGTGCTAGTTTCAATGCCCTTAAAACAATCCATAGTGGTCGCTTGTAAGAAATCCATTTAAATCGAAGCATGATCGCAGATCACATCCACACGAATGCGTACCACCAATATACCTTGTAAACTGTCCTTTTTGTTGTTTATTTTGAGAAGAATTTAGAGTTTTCAGAGCGAGTTCTATAGTATAGTTGTATAAATTCAATCTGATGATTGTATAAACACCATGCTCCTTTGCTTCTTCCTCTGATCAATTTTGATATAACGTTAAAAGTTATATTGCGATTGTCAACTATTTATTAGTTGCCAAAAAGAACGAACAGATGGAAGACTATGACAAGAATTTCAGAATCTAGGAGATATCTGGAATAAGGAGATCAATGCTATGGTGCCATCAAGAGCTGAAATCCTTCATTGAACAATGAATATGGGCTATGTGCTCCGCAAAAATGGTACATATACATTGCATTGCCCACACGTCCTCATCAACAAATTCAACTAGATCAAAACCAAGTATTTGAATAGCAATGTCATACTTAGTATGGATCAACAACAGAATCTACTCAAATGAAATACCTACTTCATCCTAGAAAAGTAAAAAAAAAAAATTCCACAGTTGCAATTCCACTTGATCACCAACACATTACTACAGATGTAAAACATTTTTAACAACTTGCATCACAAATTGAAAAATCAACAAGAAAACCAATTACTCGTTTTCATTCATTCACCCCTTGCTGCCAGTCCAGAATCTTGTTTTTGGTGCAAAGGTGATGTAACATCATCTGTGTCAGGTGGAGCTACCGAGCCATTAGCTGACGGCTTGGCTTGTTGCGATGAAACTATATTTTTAAACCAGGAACCTTGAAATCTAGGTATGTTAACCCTATTTGTATTTGTAGGTGAATCTGGGTTGTTGTTGCTGTTGGTATTAGAGGCCAGACAGGCCACGAATCGATATGCAACTTTGCTTGCGTTCACTATCTCAGTCTTGGCTTGCCTTAGCTGGATAAACCAGAGGGATAAAGAAGGATTAAGATATGGTGCTGAGTAATATTCACAGAGTTGGTTTAATTTTGAGTGCTGGAAGGAAAAAAAAAATCTTATCAGCAGGGGTCCATACCAGTACCATACTTAGTTCTAGCCTTCCATGAAAGAAGTGCTTAAACTCAATATAATTTAGTTTTGGTTAAAAACCTGTCTTCACTTGGTTGTTTGGAAACGAAAGTAAAAATACTGACAGCATCCACCAAAAATCCTTTAAAACGGATGAGGTGAACTTGATCTCAGGAAATCACTGCCTTTTGCAGATGCTAGGTTTCTTGTTGATATGCAATTATTACTTGATGAATTGGCGCTAGATAACCTAGAGATGCAGATCTTGCCCATGACAACACAACCATAGTTGGCTGCTACAATCTGTGGAACTCTTAGGATAGTAGTTAATTACACAGCATTTTTCTTTTTTTTACCTATCTAAAAGATACTAACAACAACAATAAAGCATTTAGACCCAATAAATTGTGGTAGGCTAGAAATGATACTCAGTGTACAAAAATGGAAAGCACCTTATCTGCAGCATTCCCCGCGACAACAACAGCAGTGTCACCAGCGTTTGCAAAACGGTTAACCCAACCTGAAGCAAATACATTAATAGGGAATCAACTTCCCTTCAAAACCATAAATTATACACCAACAAAATCATCAGTATTATTAAAATCAAGTATACAATATTTTATGCAATTACACTCCAACAAACTAGTATGAACTCTCTCAACAAACTAGTGTGAACATACTCCAGAGGCATATCTGATCTTAATCAAGTTGTAAACCAACAAATTACTTCACCATGCACAACTCCAAAGATTAGCAGGGTCATATGGATTATACAATCATTAACAATTAGCATTTAGCACGGACTAAGCAAGGTTTTCATCCCAGCAGAATGGACCATCAGATAAACCTAAACAATCAAAATTGCATTTTTTTCATAACAGTAGAACATCAAAAGATACCTAAGTGTCCACACCAACTATACAGTCACAGAAGACAGCTGCACACAAAAGAAAATGGCTATTATCATCAAGGAAATAAGTGAGGTCACTGACCTGGAAGTTTAGGAACACCAAGCAACTCACAGAAGGCATCACAGAAGTGGTTGCAATTCTTGGAGAGGAGGTCGTAAGAACTACCAGGCCATTCCCTACTCAGCTCCCGTAAAATCTGATTAACTTTCGAGATCGAGCACTCTGTCTCCCCCAGTACTATTTGTTCACGGTATGTGTACATTGGGTTTTTACTGGGTGGGCAACTGAACACCCCGCTGCCATACTCACAGAACCCAAATGACCATTCCTCTTCTCCATAAACCTGTTCACTTACATGGCAACAACGATTACTAGGATTGTGGTGCAAATTAAATTTGAACATACAGGCCAATTTAAAAGGTAAATATTCAATTTGTAAGCTCACTGGTTTGATTTGTTGTACGATGACTAATCAGTAATCACTTGTCATGAAAAATAAAGAGTTGCAACAAAAAGGTTTATGATAAGAAACACTATATTAGAGTTTTCATAAATGGTTCTTGCTTATGCTACTTTTGGCACAAACATTACTGGAAATCAAGAAAAAAAACTGGTATTTCTCATTCAAATTCTCGTTGCTTCCAGCTCTAATTTATCAACATATAATTCCTATTTACTTGTTCCCACCATTTCAACTCCACCATGCTAAAGTGATGAATCAGTTGAAAGTTTTATCCAAGACAAACAACCTTTCTAGTTTCTACTAACAAAATAAATAAAGAAATTCATTTTGCAAAACACTAGAATTTGCAGTTCAAAATGTAGGACTGCAAAAGAGGGCCATAGAGCTTTCAACAAGATTCTCTTATGAGACTGATACAGAAAGACAACAGCAAGAGTGTGACCAAAAATCGCTAATGCATTGCATATATTCCTCAAAAGGACAGCTACTGCAATTTTTGTGACATTTCATCTGAATATAGGAGAGCAATCTTGTAAAGAATCTCCCAAAACCCTAGGAATTGTAATCGAAACGTTGAATTAGGAATTGTAACGGAAAACTTCAGATTAGACTATCTAATTGAGCAAATTACAAATGCCACCAGATTCCTTTTCTCTAATTAAAAGAATGGGACTACAGAGCCAAACCCTAAGAACTAACTCAAAAGGAACTCAAATTCACATTTAAAGAAGCAACAGGAGCTCAAAGTCGCCATTTGTACTAATCCTCTCAGAGCTTGGAGAGCATTTCATTCAATCTTACCTAAATTCAAAAATTAGGAGAAACTCGAAAGAAAGAAGTAGAATACCTGAATGGCACTGTGAAAGATTCCTCCGAGCCCGATCCGATCTTTGAAGATGCGATTGATCTGTAGGATGGTGTTATTTGTTTTCTCCGAGTCACTGTTCGTCACGTCGTACACGTGTAGAATCACCTTCATCCCTCTCTTCTTCGCTTCTATTTCTCCTTCCTCCGATTCTATTGTGTCTTCTTTTCTTCCCCCCTTTCTTTAGTTCTCCCTCAAAATAGTAGGAACTGTCTACTCGTACAGTACCTCCATTTTCTTTTTTTATTTCTTTTGCTTCTCAAATCTCAATTAATTTCGAATTTAACAGCTTTTTCTTTCTCTTGCTCGTTTTCCCTAATCGTGAATCGTGATCACCCCACCACGCTACCGGAACGGCGGAACCCCCCTTCTGTTCGAGATTAAATCTCCGATAAATATAATAAAATAACAAAAAGAAAAAAGTATTAAGGGGGCCAGCTTTATAAGAGAAAAAAGGGAGCTTCCGAATTTTAAATTGATTAAAGAAATGGATGGGATCACTTTATTTTGATAATTTTGATAATGAATTTTTAAACAAATATCAGAAAATTTTAAAAATTATTTTTTTTTATGAATATGTTTGTCTATTTATAGATTGATGATGATTTTAATTTTATATATTTTTATTATCGTTTGATATTCCATCAAAAATCATCAAAATTTTATATAATTTACAATGATTATAATTTAGCCGTCTTTGATGGTCTATTAAATGATAATAAAATTACATAAAATTTGAATCACCATCTATAAGTAAAAGAATACATTCATATAGTTTTTTATTTGTAAAATATTTTTCATACTTATTTAAAAATTCATTATCTGTCAAGATAACCATTGTCAAGTAACCTCTTCCTTAAAAAAATATAGATTTCCAAGGCATCGAATGGGCCAAACTTCGCCAGATAAATTTAACAAAGGCATTTCAAGGCCTTAGATCAATTTGCTTTATTAGAACCATGGCAAGAAAGGAATTCAAGCAAATAAAATATGGATCAGAGCTGATGGTGTCTCTGTAGTGATTTTCAGGCCCATTTATTCTACTTTGCGTAATCAGTAATCAGCACCAAATTTCAGGGAATGAGATCTACCGCTCATAAAAGTAATGAGCTTCTGCTCGTCGAGATCAGATGATATAAGTTAATTTAATTTCTTTGAGATTCATGCACGTACTTTTTGAGATATTTTTCATTATCGAATTTACGAATAGGATGTTGCTCGTTTGAGAAACGAGTAAGGTGTTACTCGTTTGAGAAACGAGCAGCAGATTCTTACTCAAATTTTAGGTGCTGGCTACAAGTAGCCTAATACATAGTACTAAGTTGGGAGGAATGGAAAAAACTAGGTCAGATTAGTGTCACGGTCACATTATTTAGGTGATAATTAGAGTGAGGCTCAATATATTTTAATGCACGGATGTATTCATATATTATATTAAAATCTCAAATTTCAAATAAAAAATGATTGATCAAAACCGCTCAATATAATCTCTATAACAAATTCTGTTAACTCATCTAATTTTATATTTTTAAATTTTTTTTTTTTTTTTGCTATTTTCTTAATGAGGAGAGAAAATAAAACTACTTGATTTAATGATTCTAGAACTATATCGTCTAATGGTGATTTTCTCCCCATCTGATAATATGGCAAAAAAAAATCTAAAAATATATAAAATATAGTGAGTTAGAAGAGTTTGGTATGGAGATAATAATGATCGGCTCAAATCAGTTATTTTATACTTGATGTATATATACAAATACATCTATCTATTATAATGCATAGTCTCATTCTAATTAACCAGCAAACAGGTACGAGTCGAAAATGGATAAAGAGACAAATACTGAGCTAAACGGTTGGACCAATAAACAGGAACTCAACTTAATTCAATTTCTAAAATAGATAGTAAACAGACTTCAGATAGATTATCGAAATTATGATAATTTAATTGCAACTTCCAATCATATCACTACATGGGCGTATAATCTCGGTGAATGTAAAAATCTCAAGACAAGAAAATTGAACCACAACTTTTAATCGTGAGAAAGATTTTGCAAAAAGAAAAAGAACCTTCATAATATCAGAATAGCAAAGTAATCTGGTTCAGCTTTAGCATGTGAAACAATTAAAAAGATGCATACTATATTTGACATATATATAGCCATATTGGGTTGTTCCCATTATAATTTTTTTCCAAAAAATATTGGGGTCGCTCCAAACTTACAAGCCTACCATGATGTACCATGGTAACCTTCTTTTGTAGTGTTAGTTCAATCAAACTGAATTCGATTAAAGTGCCCATACTTTCATGTTCTAAGGGGAAAAAAAGGAAGAAAACTAGCTCGATTGTTCATTCCTAACCAAATTATAATCAATGCAATTTGAAGATACTTCAACCTAAATAATAAGCATGCAGATACTTCGATATAGATGAGTGATAATCCGGAATTGAATAATGGATAATTCAATCGGTAGCAATTAAATACCAATTATAAATATTACATCCGTTGTCATATTTTTTCTATGGCATTGGGTGCCATAGTTTTTCATCTCTCATGACACCGGGTCCCACAAATAGTGTCCCCACTTTAAGTTAAAATCTCAGCCATTGATAGTGTATAGTATGATGCTGCCATAATTTTTTTATGGCAGCGGATATGAATCCGTACAAACATGTCTTAAATGTATGAATGCAAGTATCAACATGAGAGATGAGCTGATGAAATTAACATATTTACAGCTGACCAGGTAAGACGTTATCCAATGATACACGATCATTGGTATACAGAATTCAATTAATTTGATATCATATTTTAACTTTTTTTTAATTGAAATATACACTTGTGATTTGTCCCATTAAAAGAAAAAAATTTAATTGCAAATTTTATTTTAAAAAAAACAAAGTATACAATTGACTTGAATTTTTTGATAAATTTATAAATAAGGTCAGAAATTGACATATATGACTTATAAAAAAATTGGCATGTTAGCATAATTCATGAGACACCTGTATATAAGTAAATATATCGTGAGTTTAAATTCACCAATCTCCTTGCTAGCTTTACTTAAAAATATATTTAATCATTTGCATCCCAATTTCAATTTAACTTAATAAATTATTTATATCAAATTATGGAACACAAAAAAGTTTCTAATTTTTTAAGTATTTATTTTAGATATTTAAAAATGATATATTTTCATATACAAAATATTCATTCTTTTGTTAGTATTTTGGAGTTATCTTTAAAATCTGAAACAAGCAACTAAAAATTTCAAAAAAAGTTATTCTATAAGATTTTTTTATAAATAATTTATTGAGCAACATAAATTATGGATGTCAATGATATATTTTATTCATTTATCTGATTTGTATCATATTCGATAAGATGGGTATGGGTAGATAATATTTTTTATTAATTTATTTAATATGGGTATGGGTAAAAAATAATTTTATGAAGTAAATGAGTAAGGATATGGATAAAGATCATTTCGTACCTATTATCCTACCGGGTTAATAATTAAAAAATAATTTATACGATTCAAGTATAATTCTATTTAATAATAATTGTCTTCTTTTCCCATTACATAAAATTTGCTTTGAGTCTAGCATCAAATTGTGTTCCGCCTTCCTATGAATTATAATTATGCACTATATGTTTACTATTCCCTCTCTTATGTTTTGGAAGTTGAAACTACTCTATAACATACACTTCACAAGAGATGCGTGTGTTTTTTAATTTATTTGTTTTAAAATGTTGAAGTTGATTATATTTTTATTTTTTTTATTAGTAAAATAAAGTGCATTTTGTATGAAATGAATGAGTACAAATATTTGTCTCTAAATAAAATAATGATAAATCTAATTATTATATTATTATTCATTAGTACTCATTACTTATTCATTGCTCATATATTTTAGCAGATAAAGTATGGATAAAAATAAGATATAGTAACAATAATTTTAAATGAACTTACATTCACTATTTTTTTCTAAAAGTTGGAGAATTATTGTCAGTCAAAATGATAATTTGACTGAACCTGAATTAATTTTTTTGTCAATAACTAAAAAAAATAAAAGAGAAGGGAGTGATTAAAAAAAGACAATCCCAAGTATTAACTAAAATGAGCGATCTATTGCGGCAGAATATACTTCTCATAGTTGATTTGAGTGAACTTACTGAAAAGCTTATCTTTCTAGTATCGAGAAGCTTAGCTTAGGTAGTTCTACTATTAGAGTGGTGTGATGCCACATACATAAGAATATATCCGCATATTCAACAACGCGTGTTAGTTTTTAAAATATTTATCGTATTAATCTCATAAAATTAATTATATGATATTTTTTATGCAAAATATTCAAAATTATATTAATATCTTATTATATTTTCTTATTTTACATTAAAATTCTTCAAAAATAAATGATTGATTCAAATATTATAAGATTTTTTAAAATACATATCCGCATACTGAACCGTATATGCACCCGTATATCGCATACAAGGTTTTAAAATACGGATTTGAATATACATGCGGAGTGATCCTGCATAATGCATATGCAGCATGCGGTCATATATACGGTAGCACATATGTGGTTTATATCTTTAAAAATGAATGTATAACTTATATATAATTAATATATTCAATAAAGTAACACCATCAATGGTTTGGCTCGATGAAAGTTCACCTTTCTCCCAGTGCATTTTGCAATTTTTCCACTTTTCTAGATTTTCTGTGGCGAAAAAATTATGACAACACATATGAGATCATGGATTTTTCAGGTTTTCTATGATTAGATGAGTATGCGGTCCGCATATGAAGTTGGTCATAGGTGAGTGTCCGCACACGGATATGCGGCCACATATGCGCTGCATGAAACCGTATTTTAATACACTGATCACATATACGTTATGTAGTGGTCAACTGTACGCATATTGAAATCCACATTTTAAAACCTTGATTAGAGTTTAGGTCCCTATAACTGTTAAGGAAAGAAAGATTAGCAGTTGAGCGAATGCCTATAAATAAAAGTATATAAACTTCTATCCTAGTATGTGTCAGCAAAGATTTATTGACATTACATTAACCAGAAATTTCGGAAATATAAAATTTAGACTGAAATCGAACTTCTGAAATGTAATATATATATATATATATATATATATATATATATATATTTACATGATGCAATTAAAAACTGATGAATTCATACAATTTTATCATTCATTAAGGAATATAAAACCAAACGTATCAAATGAAACCAGAATTGCATAAAACAAATACATAAATTCATGAACTTATCATTTTTTTATCTTTTAAGATTAATTTAGAATATTTTTTTCAAACAGTCAAAATATTCACTGTCAGCATTCATTTAAGTTCTATGTGATAATATATAAATGATTGTTGAATTTAGCCCTCGAGAAATTTGAATTCAAAGTAATGATCAGAGGGTTCTATGAACTTACTGAAAGAAATATAACTATATCCAAATTTCGGTCTATATTTGAGTGTCAATGGATATGATACAGGATGTTCAATAATGCTTTTATATATTTTCATTTTAAATTGATTTTGTGTACTAATTTAGAAGATAAGACGAAGTAATCGAATGTGTCATAACTTTGAAATAAAATGAAATCCTAATATCCTAATTACTTGATTAAATATATATACACACACACACACAAAGGAATCTAATCTATTTGGATATCAGGTAATGTAATTATAAGATCTTATCAAGTTAATATCACTATCAGTTGCTTGATTTGGGCTCTTTAAATTGGAATACGTCCATACCTATAGACTACTATTGGTAATTTCAAATTATGTACCATATCGTTAATTCTAAAACCCTCCTTTCCATTTCTTTGATGCTTGCACGAAATGATGCATTGCCTTCAACGCTTACCCGAGAACCATTCCCACTTGGCCAAAAACACAATGCCAACGCATTCTCGGAGCATACCCACCCCCTCTCAGTTTATTCCAAAAATAACAACGCCATCCCGGGAAACCATCAGAGACACGATTTAGTGAGGAAGACCAGAAACACCGAGTCTATCCGCTCTCATTTCCAGTTTTTCTTTCGTTATTCACACTCCCTCCACTCCAAGTCTCCAACTCTAACGGTCCATACCATTTCTCTTTCTCGTCTATAAAAGAAGCGCAATCGGTTGCCTTTTAATTTCACATCG
The DNA here is from genome assembly GCA_037127355.1 of Schoenoplectus tabernaemontani. Classification (NCBI taxonomy): domain Eukaryota; kingdom Viridiplantae; phylum Streptophyta; class Magnoliopsida; order Poales; family Cyperaceae; genus Schoenoplectus; species Schoenoplectus tabernaemontani. Next base: position 1,515,847 of record CM073748.1, on the reverse strand, counting down.
ACCGGTCGAATATCTCCCGAAAATGGCGCCGGTCCAGACAAAGCTTTTATCCCTATGCCTGATCTCTCTCCTCTGCTTCCTCCCCACCGGCGAAAGCAAGAAGAACATCCCCAAGTTACCCCGCAGGGGTGGGCCCGATGTGCCAGGCCATCCTCAGCCGTGTCGGGCCCACACGGTGAATATCAAGGACTTTGGCGCGGTGGGTGATGGCAAGGCGTGCAACACAGCGGCTTTCAAGAAGGCGATAGCTGAGCTGGCGAAGCATGAGAAGAAAGGCGGCGGGATGCTGGTTGTCCCGGCCGGAAAGTGGCTCACGGGGCCATTCAACCTGACAAGTCACTTCACGCTTTTCCTCGAGCAGGACGCTGTTATCCTCGCCTCTAATGTAAGTGTTGGCTTATCGCTTATTTTTTCTAAAAGTTTTTGATAATTATTTGTTTATGTCGCCATCGAAGCATGAGAAGAGAGGCGTAGCCGTAAGCCCCGCTCGTTTGAAAATTGTAACCCGTGCCTTTGGATGGGAATATAGGATGGCATATTTGGCAAATGGCACCAGATTGGATCGAGTTTTTATTAATTCTATTTTCTTAGTTTGTGGTTTTAAGTCACTTTTTTGGGTTATTGATTCGGAACATTAGAGTAGTTAGATCGTGACTTTGACATGTATTCTCTTGTCCATTTGTGAACAAAATGAATATCACCATTACCTTGTAAAACGACTGCTAGTTTCTGTCAGTACCTCTTTATCCTAACTGGAGATGAGGATCTGAGAATTTAAGTGGGCTTTTAAGTCTTTTGTCATGAAATGTCGACTTACACTAGTAGAGTGCTGTTTGTGGAAACCATCAACCCAGTCAGATACTAATGGGTCAAAAATTCGCATCGGTCAAACTTTTTATTTGTATATCTATACTATTATATAAAGTATCTAAGAATTGGAGGGTCCATTTTTTATCATTGTAAATTTTTATTATACCTATTTTATCCCTCAATTAGACGGATAATATTTATTGTTAGTTGATCGAACGTATGTGATCGCGTCCATTGATCCCCTCTTTCTCTCTATTTTTTTCTCTTATATACTATTATTTCCATAATTTTTGTTTTTTATTTAGCAACTTTGTGCATATTTGGTAAGGAATTAATGGTGATAATATATGTTAGAATAATTTACTTTTCTTTCCATACAAAATCATGAATTATTAACTCATATTGTGCAAAAATCTCATCCAAGATTAAATATAGTCTTTATTATATGTTTTCTCTACAATTTGGTGAATTTATAATTTAATATTAGATAAATGTGATTTTTTTTATCTTATAATATTTTAATGTTTAAATAAAAAATTCTGCTGCAACAATATAGCTATTGTTTTTAAATGCTGTGTGTACAATTGTCCGTGGTTGATATTTGCCTATGCCTTTCGTTGACAACTGGTGGGGGATTAATTACATGTGGGGTCGGTCTAAAAAGCAGGATATTCAGAGAAAGAAAAACAGCAACATCATTAGTCAGATGCAATGCCTTAAGTACAAAAATCATGAAAGCTGTGGTTTTTTTTTCCTTTTAAATTACTTTGATGGGTGCGATGGTTATAAAAATTGTGTTATTTTCTAATACAGAAAATTGATGACTACCCGCTGATTGCACCTTTGAAGTCATACGGCAGAGGAAGAGACTTGCCTGGACCTAGGTACAGCAACTTCATTTCCGGTTCCAATCTTACTGATGTAATTATCACAGGTACATGTAAACCTTAATAATTTCCATAATTCAGGGAATAAGCTTTGATGCCTCTTCTCTACATTTATGTTTTGAAAATTGTTGCAATTGTTGTTCACTTCTCATGTGTGGCTTTGCAATGAGCAGGAAATAACGGTACGATAGACGGGCAAGGCCAGATGTGGTGGGACAAGTTCCATGCCGAACAACTTAACTACACTAGGGGCTATTTGTTTGAGATTATGTATTCAGAGAACATTCTAGTTTCTAATGTCACCTTCATCAACTCTCCTTCATGGAATCTCCATCCTGTTTATTGCAAGTATGCCCCCCTCCTTTCATTTTTCATTTTCATGAATTTCATAGTTAAATCAAAGCTGTACTGATATGGAGGTCTAATTCGAATTGTTTCTGTTACTTAACTTTTCAGCAATGTGATATTCTCTGGCGTTACAGTACTTGCTCCTACCAACTCACCCAACACTGATGGAATTGATCCGGGTACATAGCTCACCAATACTGGTTATCATAACCAGCATTGCAATGTATTTGTCCCCCACAACTAAATAAAAATTTGGATTAATTTGTTTTTTTTCAGACTCTTGCTCTGAAGTCCGTATTGAAGACTGCTACATAGTTTCTGGTGATGATTGCATTGCAATAAAGAGTGGCTGGGACCAGTATGGGATTGCTGTCGGCATGCCAAGTCAGAACATCTCAATCCGACGGCTCACATGCATCTCACCCACCAGTGCTGTCATAGCCCTGGGCAGTGAGATGTCTGGTGGGATCAGAAATGTCCGTGCCGAAGACATCACTGCCATCAATTCAGAATCAGGTGTTCGCATCAAGTCAGGCGTTGGCAGAGGAGGCTTTGTCAAGGACATTTATCTAAAAGGAATGAACCTGTACACCATTAAGTGGTTGTTTTGGATGACCAGTAACTATGGGCAGCACCCAGATGATAAATTCAATCCTAAAGCTTTGCCAGAAATTACCGGGATCAACTATAGCAATGTTTATGCTGAGAATGCAACTATGACAGCTAAACTTGAAGGATTGCCAAATGATCATTTCAAGGGAATTTGCATATCCAATGTGACAGCCCAGGTGGCAGCGCAGTCGAAGAAATTGCAGTGGAACTGCACGGATGTTGAGGGTGTTGCAAGCAGTGTTACCCCTGCACCTTGTGCTCTGATCAAAGACCAAGGTCCCCCTGGGAAACCATGCGCATTCCCACAAGAACCTCTTGCAATTGATAAGGTTGCTATCAGTCAGTGCCCCTTTAAGGGTTGCCATTGATAAGGTTACTCGTAGAGTTGCAATTTACGATTGTTAGGAGCAGTGCTTTTAATGCTGCTAGCTCCCATGAATTGTTTGATTAAATATAATCTATGTAACAACAAAATAAGATAATATTTATCCACCAGATACTTTGTATTATTGATTATTTAAGCATCAATTCCAGAAAACTTTGATGTTATACACCCCGTGATATGACAAGAATATAAATTAAAAATCAAGCAAGCCTTGGCAATAAACATGACTACATACCATACTGCAACACTGATCTACTTGACAAAACACTGGATACATTACTTCTGATTAATAAGATACCTATTCTAATGTTCTTATCCTTATGACTGCACCTCCACAAGGTTTCGGGGGGGGGGGGGGGGGGGGGGGATTAACAAAGCTTCCTTTCTTGCTGCACAACCTCTTAAATCAAGCAGAATACAATATACCTATGATCATAAAAAGCTTCATTTAATGAGCATGATAAAACTTGAACAAGAAAAAGCATTAGTGAAACCTCATTATAGACCATGGAATAGCTCTCCTCAAACAAATTTACCTTATAAATTAATATGCATATTCTATCAAACAGAACTCTCAAACCCACATGGATCAACTCCAATGAATATATTTCCTCCCTCCGCCACTGACAATAAGCTTATACAGATTCATATTGTTCATTTGAAGAACTCCAATAAATTAAGAAGTATCATCTGGACAAACCTTCTTAGCTTCCTAAAATGGGGGGATTGGGATTAAAAGCTAGAGATTCCCTCCAAATGAGCTCCCTTATATGCTCTTCAGTAAAGTGTGGCTGCTCAAAATCAAAGTTAAATTGAGATGGGCAAATAGGCTCGTCATTTATGTCATGCAGAGAAGCCAAATATGGGTGGTGCAGAGCCTCATCAACTACAATGCATTGAAGCCAACAGTAATTGTTGTGAAGGGTTTCACTTTAAAAAGTGCAGATGAAAAAAATTGTGAACAGACTATACTTCAGAACATTTTATGAACTTTTGAAATATAAATTGCCAATACGGGTTTAACCGTCAAGAGAAACCATACATATAGTAACAATCATAGGATACCTGAAAAGGTACAGGCAGGTATCTGTTATTTATAAATTTCCTCCCAGTCTATTTTGTGCTTTACGTGGCCGACATTCATAGTTTCATTTTATCACCAAGGCAGATAAAAATTCAATTCAATGCATTTGTAGAGTACCTGTAATACGTTTGCTTGGATCAAACACAAGCATCCTTTGCAGCAAGTCAATTGCACCAGGAGACATTGTAGGGAACCGAAGGGCAAAACTCTTCCTTGGGAACCATGGAAGTTGTCTGACGTATCTCTTTGCGTTATCATTTGGAAGAAACCCTAGGCTTGTGTCGTCAGGTGAGCCAATCAACTTTTCCATAAAGGGGAGGGAAAAGAAGAAAAGGTTAACATTCATGAAGCCACAACTCCCTTTTGCAATTTTCAAGAATGACAATGCAAAAATCAACAATCACAAGTTATGTTTTGTTCTAACTTACTATGCACCATAAATGCAAACAAAAACAAACATCTCTTCAGTTTTGGCAATTAAAATCTAAGATAATAAATCACTGTGCTTGAAACTTATATTTGACACTTGAGCTGTACCATCAAGAGGTTATAATCATTGCCAAACATTGAAATAAAGACCAGTCAAACGGATTAAATACACAATAGAATGAACCTCTTTGGATAACCAAGTCTAGAAATTTGAAATGGCTGAAAACCGGCAATCTGCTAATCTCTTTTTTGATTTAATCTTATTAAAAAAATAAAAGAACATTGAACCATAGTTCCATAATGCAAACAACCCCAACAAGTTAAAAAAATAACCAATACGAGGTATATTTTGCACAATAATAAAATAGAAGTAAAAAATAACATGTACTACACATGAAGCATCCACAAAATGGGTACAAAAGGTATGTTGGTTCAGAAATAATATATACAGAAAAAAAAAATGGCAGTTCGGCATGAAAAATTATTTAGGTGATTGCTAGAACTTCTAGTATGCAAGAACCAAAAAGGAGGGGAAATTTTCAGAAACAGATATATCACAGGTGCTTGTTAGACTACAGAAAAATCATACCTCAGTAATCAACCTAAGCTGCTGCACATAATCTCTGCCAGGAAAGAGAGGTTCTCTGGTAATGATCTCTCCCATAATGCACCCAACTGACCACACATCTATTGCCGCAGTGTACTGTGAGCATCCAAGAAGCAGTTCGGGTGCACGGTACCAGCGTGTGACAACATACTCAGTCATGAGATCGGTCTCAGAAGTGGTTCTGGCAAGCCCAAAATCAGCAATCTTCATGTCACAGTTGGCATTCAAGAACAGGTTGCTAGGCTTGAGATCACGGTGAAGTACATTTGCAGAGTGTATATACTTCAGCCCACGTAGCAACTGGTATAGAAAGTACTGTGAAAACAAAATGTTCTAATTAGTAACCAACGTTGCTTAGGTTTCAAGAGATGATTTGTTCTCCACTTTTTCCCCCAATAATAGTAGATGATTTACAACATTTGAAATAACAACCAACCTTCTCCAAGTTGCATCTTGCACCAACAAAGTAAATAATTTCAAATGATAACCTCATATGACTTAATTGAAAAGGTGTATTCTGATCAATATTGATATTTTTCCCCTAACCTAAAATGATTTTCATTCTCCTCACGGTCCAAAGTGAACTAAAACAACCTTTCAGAGATTTAAATCTTAAGCTATCCACTTCATATAAACTGTACATCAATCAATTTGTTACAAACTACAGAGTTAATTGAAAAATGTTAGATGTCATCTACTAATCCACAGAATGACTAACTATTGGTGTTCAGAACATCCAAAAAAAAAATGAAAGAAAAAAGAAAAATAATATATATCAAGTATCAGCAGGTGCAATTTTCATAAATCTTCCAGAAAATGTTCACCAGTTCAAGAGTAGTTGTAAGATTTAGATGTTGAAACCTTTTATGGCAGTTGCTCATTCCGGCTTTCTTCTTTTGTGTTATTTTGTTATATTTACAACATATTACATTGTAATGGCCTATTATTTGAAACGGAAACCACATGAGTAACTCAGATATGAGCATCCATAAGACCATGTTGGTCCCTTCCTGCATATTACCATCACACTTTCTGGGAGCACTGCAAGATTCAAGGACTGATATGGCATACAGTTACAGAACTATGCTCATGGCAGTATGGATATTGTAAAGGTAAAGGTTCCAGCTCTTGAGAAAATTTTGGTTGATAGTTCATGTTGAACCCTATATTAAGAACCAAATCAATCTGTACTCAACTAGATAGAAATAAGCCATGATATTGAAGATGATAGCATTTCAACTGTAGAAAGTACCATGCCAGAATGTTACGAACACAGGTCAGTGTTACCCCAATAAAAGCAACAACCAGATCCCTTTTTCCCATTTCTGACTTACTTCACACTTTGTCAGTCGTCGGCTTGTAGTTACCTTAAAATAGCAATAAAAAGGATAATGTAGAATCAGTTAAGGCTCAAGGATAGCAAGTTACAAACCTGACAATGGTCATCAGTTAATGGCTGGTTGGAGCGTATTATCTGATGGAGATCTGTATCCATCAACTCAGTAACAATATACACATCATTGAAATTCTCCCTTTGTGGTGGCCGTACAATGTCTTTTATTGCAATGACCTGTTTCATTAATAACAAAAGAGTAGACCTATTAGTAATTACAAAAGGCCATGACAGCAGATTCAGATTTTTGAAACCAAGTAGAGGCCATTCTGATTATTAGAAAGTATCAGAATCCAGCGATATTTGTGTTTACCCTAAGATGTTTCTAGTTAAACCACAACAGCTACAAAAATTATACAGCGTATAATTTAGGAAACAAAAAAAAAAGTTACAAGTTCATGCCTTGCTTCCAAAAATTCCAGAAGAAGCATCAAATCAATCATAAACAAAAGAATCCAAATTACAATTTTGAGACTACAGTAGCCTACAAATAAGAAAATATATTTGAAGAGGGGCTTACATTTTCATGATCCATGTGACGGAGAAGTTTTATTTCCCTTAAAATTCTCTTGGCGTCAATGCGGTTTTCAAATGCATTTCCAATTTTTTTTATGGCAATATCTTCATTTGTCTCTGCATTTTTGGCAGCGCTGTGATGGAAAAAGAAGCATTTTGTACTTAACTTTATGGATGTAAGAAATTTCACTTTTGGTTAATTCAAAGATTGGAAAAACTAGGTGACAGATCAAGTTGAAAATCACTTCAGAAAAACAATTAAGCCAAAAGCATAAAAAATAAACATTTCACAAAAAGCAGAGCTGGTTTGGTTTTCTATATGTAACTGGAAAATGCAGCATGCACATGCCAAAACGCCAAGGTTTGGTTATTAATTTTGGTACCCACACAGCCACGCTGGTCAGGTTCCAAACTGGTACTGCAGAAATAGCATTTAGGGTGTGTTCCAGAAATACAAGGGGAAGGGGAGGGGTGACCGGATGGCCCATATCATATTACTTGCTCCACTAGTTAAAATTTTGGAGGAGAGCCAATTGGAGGAAGGAGAAAGAGAAGAGCTGAGAAACAAAAATTAATATCATTCCCCTTCAACTTGTACTCTCCAGTTTGCAGGGTAGTCTCCCTCTGTACCCCTTCCATCCCCCCCCCACATGCTCATTTCTGGAGCACGCACTAAAGGTACCTCCTCGTTCAAAGAATTATGAGCATACTGAGCAGCTTCTTCTATTAGCTTATTTTTATTATTTCTCAATTACTGAATACTTGCAGAATTTTTTTTATTACAAGTCTGTAGACACACACCCATTGTCTACACAGTGGGAGACAATGCCACTACCAATGGGCCATAGCCCTGGTGGCCTTACAGAAATAATAGACTTAAGTGAGTTTATAGTTGGAAGTTGGACCTAAGTCTTTTTCTGACATTAGGCCTAAATTCAAATAGCTGCAGTAAAACTACAAAAAAATACAAAGACAGATACAGCTGTCAACTAAGCTCCCTCTCCAGGAGATGGACATGGTAATGACATAGCTTTGAAACAAAAAGCATGTTCAAGCTGTCAAACCTCAACCATCTCTATGTTACTTTGCCCTTGCAAATACAGTAAAATATTTTTTTTCGCATCTTTAAATTTCATTCTACTTTATGGCCACTAACATAATGACTCCTGTTTTTTTAATTGACACCAATTGATGTTTCTGCTGGGCTGCTTCATTTCAAGCAAAAAACAATTGTGTCTCATCCTGAATTTCAAGTAAAAAAAAAAAGACAGTCCTGGTAGGCCAGTATATGCTATATGCTACCACTCGCTATAATATATCTTTATCATGTAATATTTCTAGTTATAGCTTCTTTATCATTTCTAATCTATTCTTTAGATAGCAAGGATCATGGGGAAATGTTCCAAACTTTCCACATACTTTTCAGAGAGGGAATCAAGAGGATGGATCAACACTCACCAAACAATTCCATAGGCGCCTCGGCCGATCGGCCGGAGAGGAGGCACATACTTGGCCGGGACTTCGAATTGATTCCCATACACATTATAAAGCACATAGCGGCCACCGTGAGTCGGGGTCCCCTTCATCTGTCCGTCTCCAGTCGCCATATCTTCCTTCCCCTTGCTTTTTTCTCTCCCTTCAAATTTCAAAGCCTAATATTCGAGCTCTATCTTCAACTAACTTCAGTTTCTCAGCATGTACGCCGAATTAGGTTTTACTTTTTGCGGGTACAGTGAGGAGGAAAGGGGGAGAGAAGGAAGTGGATGTAGAACTCGTGTGCGCGGAAAAGGGAATGGTCAGCTGTTAACGCGTTGGTGTCGTTCCCATAATCCCATTAGACCAAAAAGAAAGCTGTTGTGGCAGAGACCTACTAGGGAATGAAAACGGAGACTTCAGACAGCCGAGGTCAACAGAGCGATGCGACGCCAGCAGTGTCCCGGTCTCTATGAATTATGATGTATGCGAATTGTAATGTATTGTATCAGCAGTACTTTCTAGAATAGAAGGCTGCTCTAGTCTCTTGCCGACGGGGTTGCGACTTGCGAACAGAAAAATTGAATTTTATGCTCTCAGTTGTACGGAGTGTGGAGTTCAGTGCATAGTTCAATTTTGCTTACTGGTATTAAAATGAAATCCCAAAATACGACTTATTCCTGTGATCGGATTGGTTTCGGTACAGTACGTCCAACCAACTTTATGTATGTATAAATTAGTGATTGGTCCAGTGAGTATCGACCCCTTTTGCCTTAAACACTAATTTAGTGTGGTTGCAGTTGCAAATAATCTCAGCAGTTAGATCGAAAACATCATGCCAGCCAAGAATAAATAACACGACTAGATTTTTTCTCAAATATAAATTTATATCATAAGTATAAAAGTTTGACTACGTGCTTGTTTGATATGAATTGTTTCTCCATTTTTAAAGTTCAAATAGTCCATCTAATGCTCAAATGGTTTTCATATGAAAATTTAGTTATAGACCAAATTTTATATATTTTTTCAATATTTTTTATTTTTTTAGATAGTTAGAAATTCACTTGATTTAATTATTTTGTACCATTGAAAAAGAGTAATTTTTTAATTATCTAGAAAATAGTAAAAATATAAAATTTAATCCAAAACAAGATTTTTCATATTTAAATCATCATTTTAGTGGCCGGATCGATCATTTGAATTTTGAAAATACGAAAGCAATTTGTAGCACAAAGATCATATGTGCTACACATAACATCATAGCTCAACTGTAAATGTAAAAAGTAATCGAGTAAAACTATCAAAAATATATTTAATCATCTTCAAATTTTAATTTATCGTGCTCAGTACTTTATGTCAAAAATATTTTCTATTTTTAGAGTTATTTAAGTATTTATTTTAAATTTTTTAAGATTGCTCTAATATAATAATAAAATATAAATGTTTATACATGAACATAGGTTATTTTATAAAATTCAAAATAAATATTATAAAAAAAAAAAAAAAAAAATAATCCCACAAAGATTTTGATTGTAAGAAATTATTGTGCATGATAAATTAAAATTTGAAAATAAATAAATAATTTTTGAGTTAAAAGTACGAAAAACCTTAGTGTTCTTAGCAGCATCATAATTTTACTCAAAGTATACATTAGTAGGTACAAAAACACTTAATAAATGTTGTACTAACAGAATGTCAATGATTAATTTAAAGGGGAAGGACCCCTTGACAATGGGTTATTTTGACAATTTTGGTAATGAATTTTTAAATAGATATCAAAAAATCATAAAAATAGAAAAAAGTTTATAAATATGTTATTTTGCATATAGATTGATATTGTTTTAAAATTTATGCAATTTCATAATTGTTTGATACTTCATCACAGATTATCAAAATTTTACATAATTTTCTATGGCTTCAATTTAATAGTTTTTTATGAACTATCAAATGATAATGAAATTACATTAAATTTTATATACTATCAATCTGTGATAGTAAAGAACATTTTTCAACATAAATCTATGTTTTATAATAAATGCATTGAGATTTGTGTGTATAATTTTGATGATCTTTAATGAACTATCAAACGATAATGAATTGTATTAAATTTGAAACACTCTCAATCTAAAGTAAAGAACATATTTATCAAAAAATATTTTTAAGATATTTATATTTATTTAAAAATGTATTATCAAGATTATCAAAATAATTCATTTTGGAATCCCTCCCCTAATTTAAATTAAATTTTCCTAGCATAAATCTAAGTAGAATAAACGCGTTCATATTTGTACCAAAATAGTCCAACAAACTTTTGTGTTGTGTTACAGGATGCGGCTTCTCAGAGAATAAGGATCTGTCTATAATAAGTTGGAGGGATTATTTTGACAATCTTAACAATGAACATTTAAATAAATATATAAAAATTTAGGTATGCTCTTTTATTCATGGATGAGTAGTAGTATTTAAATTTTATATAATTTCATTATCATTTGATAGTTCATCAAAAATCAATAAAAATTTGTACAATTTGAAAACATTCCAATTTAATAGTTTTTGATAAACTATAAATAATAATAAAATTACATGATATTTAAAATAGTATCAATCTATAAATAAAATAACATATCAAAACTAACCAAATAACTCAGTGTCAAGCAATCCCTCCGGACCCTCCCCATAATAAATTGTGACGGATGAATGAGAGAACTCTGCTCGTATCTCTTCCATCATATCCTTGAAAATTGATCAATGCATCAGTTTCTTTCTCTATCTAGAGTTAATAATCTGAGTCAAAACATAAGAGCCAAAAATATGACATGATGATTGCCTACTATTACAATACAGAAGGACAAGTTCAATATTTTTTGTTAAGTCGTCCCGGTCTATCATATTGTATTTATTTATTTATCCGATTCATGTCTTATTTAATAAAATAGATATGGATAAAAAAAATTATTTTATTTAAAATGAGTATGAGTAAAAAAATATTAAGAAATGAATAAAAACTGAGATGAAAGAATTTATTATTTTCGCTATTCTCTGTGCTAATCTACTAAATAATCAAATAGTTAGTTTAGCAAATTAGTACTGTCAGGAGCTAACTCTAAATTCCTATTTTATATATGATTGATGTTATTATTGAAATTAGTGTTGTTATTTTAAAAATGCCACTAACCTTGCACATCCAAATACACCTTATGTACATTTATCTTGATTCCGCTGAAAATTACCTATGCATGAGCAGTGGCGTATCCAGAAATGATCTGTAGGGGGTGCCCTAACTAATATTTTATATATATTAGTTTCTAAGATACATGATTAAATGATAAAAAAAATATTTAACATACGATTATCATAATGTTTTACTTTTCTAAAAGTAAATGTTGAAGAAAATAAATATTAGATTGAAGATCAAATGTATACCTAAGTAAGAAATACTTAATCGATGAATTATTCTTCATATCTTGAAGCCAAAATAAAACATCAAAAATAACCTACATTGATAGAATTAAATTATCAATTTTATAATAAATCCACATATCACAATCATAATGATTTAAAATTTTCAAATAGAAAACATACCGCTAATGTCTAATTTGAGATAGTTGCATCTTTCGAGTCTTCATATTTTGAAAACGCTGTAAAATTCTTTCATCGTCAATAGTGATAAAAATCTCTCGCTCAATGTAACAAACCATGTTATCATTCATCCATTCATCACCCATCTTGTTGCGCAATTCTGTCTTAATGATATTCATCGCTGAGAATGCTCTTTCAACTGTTGTTGTTGCCACGGGTAAGATCAAGGCCAACTCAATGAGGCGATATACTAATGGAAAGCATAAATGTCTTTCGGTTTGAACCATTTGGATGACAAATATTGCAAGATCATGACAATCTGAAAATTCTGAACTATTTCGCACATCATAAATGAATGTGCCGAGCTCGCCTCTTAAAAATGTACGGTCAACTGATGAGAAGTCAGCGGAATAAATACTAGCAAGTTCAAGAAGTTTATCGTGATCAAATTTAGAGATAGAGTCTCTTGGATCAAGACAAGCAATCCATTTCAATAAATTAGTAGATGTTTCACTAAATCGTTCATCCATCTCAAAAAGTAGTGAGTCAAGCACAGCCAAAAAATTATCAACACGGTAGCGATGCGAGTACTTCATCATTTGACCATCACGTCTTGACTTACCTACAACAACAACAACAACAAATTTAACAACAAAGCATTTAATTCCAAATCAAGGATAATAATAGTGATAATAGCATGCCTTGACTTACCTCTTACTGGTATTTTATCATCCATATTAGGCACTGGAATTTTCATATTCATACAAAAACCCTTTACTTCTTCCAATAGTTTATCATATCCATTGTCCCTTAAGTGTTGCACATTTTGCTTTGCAACAACAATCAAACTAACTGCACGAACGATGTTCTGATCTTTCCTTTGCAGTGCATGTGATAACTCACTAGTACAACCCAAAACTTGTAGCATTAGATGCATTATAAATGCAAATTCAAAACTCTCTATTTTCTCTATTAAACCCGCAGCTGTGGTTTTTTGTGTCAAATTAGTTGCATCATCACTCATATTCTCCAACACTTTCAATACCGAGTCCCACATTGTAAAGAGGCGAACCAACGTTGTGTGATGTGAACCCCATCGGGTATCACCTGATCTTGCAAGACTAGTTTCTTGATGTTTTCCTCTTCCCGAAAAAATATCACCACTCTCTAGTTTCATTACAATCCTGTCATGGTAATCTTGAAGTAATTGCTCTTTTCTTTTGCAAGATGCACCTACAGTATTGACAATTAAAGTGGTATAATTAAAAAAATCGGCTACAGATGAACTGCATTTTGCAACAGCAACTACCACTAACTGCAACTGATGAGCAAAACAATGGACATAAAAGGCATGAGCATTTTCATCCAAAATTCGCTTTTGCAGCCCATTGAATTCTCCTCTCATGTTTGAAGCACCATCATATCCCTGTCCTCGTAATCTAGAGATAGATAAACCATGCCGAGCAAACAAAGCCTCCAATGCTATTTTTAATGAAGATGCCGTAGTGTTAGAAACATGCTCAATGTCAAGAAATCTCTCAATCACATGTCCTGTCTTGTTTACAAACCTACATAGCAATAAATCAACAACAATAACGTTAAGAGTTAAAAATATTATTTTAGTAACGACTAATTGAGTTATGTAAAATTTTATGCACTACAAACTATTTAATTTAGTCGAAATTTTTTGAATGACTTATTAGAATGTGCACGTAATTATGTGCAGAATTAGAGTATTACAGCATGTTTAGTAATTAAAATAAGTCTGAAATTTATTAAAATTCAAAGTACTATCAGATAATAAGGTTGGGAAACCACCGAATTACGTTCCTCATTGATTGTTACCTTAAGGAATAAGGATGCACTAAGAACTTTCCCATAAGAGCGCACAGTTGTTCTCGACTGTTCAAGTAAAACAATAAAGAAACTCTGAAGAAGCGCATGCGCATCTGGTATATTATACATATGCAAAATACTCTCTCTCCACTCGAAATTATGAATAAAGATACCGTGAGCTTAAATTCATAGAGGTTTTTCATGAATTTAACTCAAAAACTATATCAAATCATCTCGAAATTTTAATTTATCATCTTCATTAAATTATTTATATGAAAATCTCGTGAGATACAAAAATTTGGAGCGTTTTTAGCTTTTTAAGTTATCATTTTTAATTTTAAAAAATGATGTTTAAATATGAAATATATTATTAGAGCTGATTTTCAAAAATTAAAAACTATAACTTAAAAAATTCAAAACACTCAAATTTTTGCATCCCAATAGATTTTCATATAAAAAATTTAATAAGAATGATAAATTAAAATTTTAAAATAATTTAATATAATTTTTAAATTAAATTCACATAACACCTCCATAAACTTAAACTCACCCTATCTTTACTCCGAAATCATTATTTCGGCTATGTAAATGAAATGCTGCCAGCTTGGAAATGCATTTCAGCTTTTCCGCTACGCAGCGTTTTGGAAAAGTCTAGTCAAGATAAATATCTAAAGTAGATTAATCCTCTGACCTTTATAAATGATCGGGTCAAGAAGCCGGTCAAGGTCACAATATCGATTTGACATAACGCACACAAACCCCCGTTTTTCTCGGCCGTACAATGTGATTTCCCACTAGAGACTATTAGACTAACAATACAATTATACAAATTGGTGAATTCAGACTATTAGTCTCCAGCTGCGTTTACCTCTGCCTAATTCTACGGTTCCCTATCCCCAGCAAGGTTACAACGGTTATGTTTGCATGAATAGTTTAAAAATAAACGATTTGAAAATATATTTTTTTAAGTCAATGTAAGAATAGTGAAAAAAGTAGTTATATTTTAAATGATATATTAAAAATAGTATTAATTATACCTCAAGGCTAGGCCTAGACTCCATTATTTACCTCGTCTCCCTTGAATGTTTCTAAGAACTTGCTATAAAAGCGTAGCATTAGGTTTTCAAAATCCCTCTTTATGATAGAAATTTGAAAATAATAGTTATTTCATCTCACTTGGAATAGCAAAATAATAACTATTCTCACTATCTTGAAATGATAAATTTATATTTGGATTGCAGTTGCTATCTCAATTCTCAGAATTTCGTAAGGATAGCTGATGAGAGAACGAATTTTAATGCACTATCCACTCTGATCTGTACAGCAACTCGGCACAGTAAAGAGGACCTAATCGTTAAAACAGGGGAAAAAATTGAGTTCACATCAGAGGAATCTACTACAGATGATGGTGACTATGATCAAATTATGACTGTCAACCTTCTGAAGTTCGAAGTTTTAACATGTAAATTCTTTTTTCTCTCGCAAAGGAACGCAGATATCATTAATCAACACTGAACTTTTTTTTATTTCTTGTTCATCAATTTCATTTGTTATTCAGCTGCCCATAAATCCATTTTAGCAAAATGTGAAAAGTTATCCATAAGATCTGTAATATTGCTATTTGTCAGCAGTGAAATTGTGCTCACTCACTAAACCATAAAGCAACAATTTGCCCCTATTGTCGGTGCAGTCTAGTTTTAATTTCAATAGATTTCATTAGCAGAAGAAATTCAATTTCTTCAATCCTTGTTCTCCAGCTCAAAACTAGATCAGGAATCCCAAATACCAAAACACAAGGAACATAACTCTCTACAGAAATTATATAGCTCATTAAGAAAAAGATACGTAACAGTTCATAAAAAAATTGAAAACCAAAAACAGCAAAAAAAAAAAAGGATGAAAATACCAAGCACTCAATTTTATCCTTGTTACTTCTTCCTTCTCGGCTTGAAGTTCTTGTTCTTGTTCAAGAAGTGATGCTTCTTCAACCTCTTCTTCTTACGCACCACCTCCTCCTCCTTTTTCTCCTTGAATGGCATCCCCATCAAAGAGAGCAGCGCCATTGCCTCATCGTCAGTATTTGCCGTGGTCTTGATATTCACATCCATTCCCTTCTGCCTCCCCATATTCTCCAGCTCGGGAAATGCCCCCTGGTCGGTGAGACCCAAGGCATAGTTCCCATGCCCGTCAAAGCTTCTTGGATTTACACCTTGAAAATCAGTAGTACGAGGCAGGCAAAGGTTTATCAGTCTGTCGAGGAAGGACCACATGTACTGCATTTATGCATCAATTGACAGAACAGAAACTATTAATGATGGAAGAAAAAGGGGATGACAGGAAATGTTAGAAAGACCTACTTCTATTATTGAAAAAAAAAGGTAACAGACTATTTGGACAGAAATATAACCCTAAAAAAAGAAATGCAGGATTGAGTAAAAGTTCTGGCATCGGCAACAGGTAGTGTTTTAGTCACGGGGTGGGGTGCACTGGTGCTGGTATGTACTCTTGTCGTTTGCCTGTTCTCTCCCCTGGTTCTTGTATCCTAAAATGAGTGCTTTAAGTTTCCTTCACACAAAGAAGGTAAGATGAAGCTAACGTTACCATAATTGCAGCATAGTGACATTGACTTAGTGTGCAACATAGGATGAATCAATGCTTCATTGCACAATTCAATTTTAAACCATGCAAAATTTCATAACAATATAAAGACAAACACCTTGCATATAAGTACAGAGTAGAGAAACATGTAATGCACCTTGCCACGGAGTGTCACCTTTATTCCAAGAGTGTTTCCCTCCCTGACTTTGAAACTTGCAACTGAATCTTTTGCAACTGTTTTCACCGGCCTCTGGGCAGTGATAATGGTCATATTCTTCATTGCCTCCTCTAGCCCCTTTGAGTTCTGTTGTGCGTCACCAATTCCACAGTTGACGGTGATCTTCTCCAACTTTGGTACCTTTAACCAACAAAATACAAAAATGACACGATAAGCAATCCTACACAAACCGGCACACATTGACTTGATTCTACTCAAAATTAAATCCCTTGCAAATTTCTTAATTTAATAATTACACTTGAATGTAGATCTTTTGCAAACTAAACTAGTATTCAGCAATATTGCAGTTGTTCCCACAGTTTACTTTACAATCCATTCAAATCCTAAAATCCTGCACACTTCCTAACAGAAAATTAGCAATGGAAATTGAAGCACGGAAAGTATGGGCCTAGGCAAAACCGCAAACACCTGGTGAATATTAGTGTATCCGAACTGCTCCGTGAGAAGAGGAATGACTTTCTCAAGATACTGCTGCTTGAGCCGGTGAATCTTCTCCTTCTCAGCCGGGTCGATCAGCACGATTCCCGACTCCGACTTCGTCAGAGTGGGAGCCGGCGCCGTGGCGACAGAGGCACGTACGGCTGTTGACTGAAGCCTGGCACTAAGGCGCTGCAGAGGCACATGACATCGCAAAGAAGAGCTGGGATGGAGCGAAAGCACCGAGCGAATTGAGTTAATTGGCGGAGCGGGTGTCGCCATGGCCGTACCACTGGTGCGGAGGTGAAGCCGATGACTACTTATCTGTTACTCCAGATAGCAGTCTTAATAGATAAGATGATGAGATAAAGGCGCCATGAGAGGAGGATGTATCTGGGCCGCGAATATTACTGGATCGATATTGAACTCTAAACAGGCTGAAATTGGATCTGGATCGAGTCTCGAATTTAGTGTTAAAATTTTGGTATGACTTCAAAATTTGATTTATGGACCATGTTTGGGTGGTTAAATAATTTCTGGGGTTCACCCTTGATAATGTTTTTCTCTGAAAATAACATTTTGGATGGAACGGATTTGGTGATTCTACAGGAAGCCCAGAGTAAAGTTGCTAGGAGAACAAAAATGGAGTTGTGTTATTTAATTTAAAACTTACAGTTTAATATCCAACCGAACGAACTACACCAAACGCATCTGAAATCTAAAAGCACTCTTTTACGCTAATATAATCTACGTGTTTTCGATTAAGATGAAATTCGAAATCTTTATGTTGTGAATTCATTCATGGAAATCATTGCCATGTTTTTCCATCCTTGTTTCTTTGTATACTAACCTACCTATGATAGATCAATTCATTCGTCGCGGTCGTAGAAGGAAAGGTTGAATGAGTAGACAATTAGAAAGAACATTTCAACGTGCTTTCCCTTCTCAGTGCTTGATGCTTACGATCGTCATCCTTTGAAAATCGCACCGTCTTTTGACCAAAATGAGCTTTCAGACTTTCAGTTCAGCTCAGTCCTGCCCAATCCCAGGCATTGCGTGGGGGGGTCGGTGAAGTGGGGAGTGGCCGAGTGGGGATGGAAATTATAAACTAACACGTGCTACACAAAACCCGGCTGCCAGCGTCGGCGGTCCAGTGGACAGTGGACTCATCACTCATACATGCTTCTTTGCCTCCATGCTTTCCTGACTATTAAATAGGGTGAAAGCGCATCGTATACGTTGTACAGTGGTTAAAATTATATTCGCATTTATTTTATTTTTTTAAATATGCACAACTTATTTGATGATCACCATTATGCCGAATTTTCTACATTTGATGATCAATTTCAGATGCAAATTTCACCTGGTTGGAAGTTCAACCGAGGATTTTGAATTTAACAAGAAAAGGTAGAAAAGAAAATTCCTGTGACAGAATTTCTCACGGGAAAAATACACGAGCTATTAAATACCATAATTTTTATCTCATTGTTTAGTTTTTTTTATTTGGCAATAATTCTGTACTTATAAATTAAAGCGAGTCATAACTCTCTTTTTTTATGTATGAAGGTAGAATTTTGATCCATATTTTTGGTGTTCACGGGGTTTTGGACACCATAGGTCCATAACTCATGTTTCATTTTACTAAATCTATTTCTGCATTCAGAACGTTTCAAATTATGACGATCTTATCAATTTCCAAATATTATATTTCAATTTAATTAAAAATATTTTATCATAACATAATTTCATTTTGTCATACAACAAATTAGTTAAATTTTTAATAATTTTAAAATTAACAACCCTTAATGCAACATCAAACATGACTATCCAATCTATAAGAAACTTTTGATAGAAAATCAATATATTTAATTACGTGTCTATATTATATTATATAATAAAATGCTATTTAAATGCTCAATGATTCATCCCTTTTGAATTATTATTTAGTTTTCTAAAATATCAACGGTTCTAAAATAAGGATAATTAATATCGTCCCGTTGTTTTGTGGACGGCCTAATCGTCTATCATTTAGTGGATTTAACTTTGAGCATCTAATTTGCTTCAACCTCAGTGTATAAGAGTGTACAGAGCAAATTCTCATTTGTATCGCTAACTTCATTTTCAATTGAGAGAATTCATCTCATTGAACTTTAAAAAATATCAAATTAGTTCTTAAATTTTCTGTTATATTAAGTTGATCCTTTAACTTTTTAGAAAGCACCACGTCAGTCCTTGAATTTTTCCGGAACAATCAAATTAGTGCAAGAATAGCACATTTATATTAGTAATTGAAAATTATATGAGATTAGCAATATCTCGAAAGACGTGAGAGGAATACTAATTTTTCATTGTTCGGATTAGTAAAATATTATATGGATGGTAACTTAAAAATAATAAAGAGAATTAATAAAGTAAATAATTATTTTTTACTATTTTATTAATATTTATATTTATTTAACATTATTTTATTAATGAATTTGATTTTTTTTTTTATTTCTACTACACTCATTAAAGCACTACACCGCTAAATCACCATCCTAATGGGTTAGTACAATAGCACTTTTCTGGAGCTAACCCAAATTCCTATTTCGTATTTGGATTACACTTTTTTAGATCAGTGCGTTATTCTTAAAATAGCAACCCATCTAAACATGTCCTAAAAAATTCTTAACTTTTCATATAAACTCGAATTTGCCCCTAAACTTAAAAAAAGAGTTAATTTGGTCTATGAGAATATTTTATTTATAATAATTAATGAATTTTAAATGGTTCATGCTATGCACTAATAGATTATTTGTTCATATACTAATTAATATTTTATTTTTTCTTTAGAAAATATTTTTGTTGTTTAAACTTAAAAATAAAAAAAAAAGTAAAAAAGTGTTAAAATAAAAAGTCAAAGGACCAATTTAGTATTCTTTTGAAAATTTAGAGACCAAATTAATTTTTACATCTAAAAATTCAAGGATTTTCTTGATGTAGTTTAAAATTTATGGACATTTGATTTTTATAATTCAAGGACCAATTTAGTGCAATTGGGAATTTAGAGATTAACTTGATATTTTTGTAAAAGTTTTAGAGACCATTCTCCTTTTAAATTTAAATTTAAAGGTCACATGAATTTCTCAAATAAAATATTTTTGAAACAACGATGATTATTATAACATCTGACTTCAACTGCAATGATATTGAATTGAATTAGGAACAAACCACTAACCTAATGTGAATTTTAGTCAATTAAGATCAGGATTAGTTGGACTCCAGGTCCATCAAATTAGACTTGAGACATGAGAGGCGTAAGTTATATATTGCTTAAGGTCATGTCTGATGTTAGTCATATCAAAGTCATATGCACTAGATAATTAGGCAGAACTAAAACTTCACAAAGATTTCAGGATTAACCAGTAGTTAGGCATGCGAGTCCAATTCTTTTCCATTTTAAGTTGAGTGCAATTAAGAAAGCTAGGAAGATTTTCTTTGATTTACTATCAAGGAAAATAATTCATCAAATAAAAGTATTAACAAAATCGTCCCCCGTCCAAACCCCATCTCATTTGCCAATCAAAATTTATCACCATAGAACCGGGCACGTGGATCCCTCATTAGCCAGAAAAACCTCTGCTACTGACGATCACCCGTTGGACAAAATCCTAACACACCAACCGAATCCCAATATAAAACCCAAAAAGAATAAAATTTTCAACAAGATTCCGCTGTTTCAACTCCTAGAATTGGCAGCCTCTCTCCTCTTAATCCTTCTGCTAATCTCCTTTTCCAGTTCTTCAATCCCACTAACTTCTTCCAGTTCCTGAAATAACAAAACCAAAGACCAAGGAAACAAACAAGAAGTTATGCACCATGGAAAGAGCCCAGTAAAAAGACGAGCCAATTCTTCTGATTCGGAGTCGATGTAGACCTCTAATTTTCTGTACACTTTTGTCCTGTCTGGTCTGAATTGTTAAACCACTTGACAAAATAAAAAAAGTTCAGAGACTTGAAACATCAACCACTCACCTTAGGACCCAGAAACAGCCCATATGGCACTCCGTCGAATTTCTCCGTGTGGTGTATCTGCAACCACGCAGATCATTAATTTCCCCGTGAAATATAAAATTAACGGAAATATAGAAATAGTACTCCCCTCCAGGTTTTCTATAGCCATATTCTTACGTGGCAAGTCCACATGCTCACAAATTTAAAGCACAATAAGACCCTTTGCTAGGTGACTCGCCACAGGTTTTAAAACAGATAGGTGTTACAGAAAACCTGGAATAAAAAAACACTAATTAATGCGTGATGCTGGGGCGGTTTGTAAACAGGCAGCAAACCTGGTGGGCAGCGGCGACTCTCCGGAAGTAGGGCACGTTCTCGATGGGTCCCACCGGGAATCGCCGGTGGACCAGTCCGTCGTGGACGAACATGTACGCGATACCAAACAGTGTAATCCCCAAGCCCTGTAAAAAACGGACACGTGGACATCAGATTATTAAATCGATCTTCCCTCTATCAGGCTGTCGTGGGCTCGTCGGTATCTTAATTCTTAAACAAGTGGATTGTTGCCATACTGCGATTGCTATCAAAATTAAACAAACAGTGTAATGTAGATGTAGTGATGCTGATGCATCGGTGAATCTATTAAAAACGAGGTTCAAGAGATATTAAAAAAAGGAAAGTACTTCATTAATAGTGAAAACAACACTGCATAATGGCTTTGGCTCTACTCAGCACTCAACAGTCAAATCTTTTAATTCTTCACATTTGATGTTTCATTAGGTATCAGTGGACACTAGACACTAGTCAAATCTTAGAACAGAAGGCAGGGAAAAGAAAAGAATGGAAGGGAGGGAGAAGTGTACCGCTCCGAAACAGAGACCGGGAACAAAGCCACGATGGAGGAATCCGTAGGACATTAAAGCAATGGCAGGAACCGCATTAGTGATCGCAAATATGTCATTGAGCTCAAAAGGGCCCTCTCGAGGCCGGTGATGCGACTCATGCATGTGCCACAGAGAAGCATGCCACAGCGCTTTGTGCGCCCATCTGGCCCAAAACTCCATCCCTACCTGAGACGAAGCATGAAATTTTCAAATTGACTAATTAGTCCCAATTGATAGTGTAAACAAATTTTGCTTCAAGAAAGGGACAATTTGAACAAACTAAGATTTTTCTTAAGGATACAATAACTTGAAAGGATATATTTTGGACTATGAGCTCGTCCGAAATCAATGTGCACCGATCTCACCTAATGTGAAGTGACAAGGATTCTTTTTTCTTTATTTTGAAAATTAAAATTAATTAGATAAACAGAGCATTGTTTAATCATGCTTACTGCTGCGCCTACTGACAGGGCAAAGGTTCCGAACATTTCAGTCAATGGCACCTCTCCTCCCTGTTTAATTATCACACCAAATAAGCAGAAGTTTTAAAATCAGCACCTCCATTGATACCAAATCAAGTAATTGATATACAGAAAAGGGTGGAGAATAAAGCACGGACCTCCATTTGCCAGGCGAAGCGATAGTACACAGCTGCAACAGCCATAGAAGTGATTCCCAAACTGGACATCACAGCTGCGATCAGATAGGTTTTCCTCTCGGACTCCTTCCTGGCGATTTTCTCAGCAATCTTCTTCCCCACGTCTCGTTCGGCGATCTTCGGTTCGACACTATTTATGCTCAATTGTTCATCAATATCCTCCGAAATGGAGTCACCAGTTGCATACTCACCTGTTCTCTCTTTCTCTAAGACAAGGCAGGTGGGCGTCTCCCGCCGCCGAGTATGCCGCAGTGGCTTTGCGCAAATAGATAACGGAACGAAGAACAGCACTCGGCCGCCGGAAATGGCGTCGGATGGGACCGAACGGCGAGAAGAGGCGGCGCAAAAGGTGTTTGTGCTGATGCTGGTAGTCACGGCAAGCGACATGGATTTTTTTTTTCTTTACAGATTTCGCTTTTAGGTGCGTGATTATTTGGGGTAACTCCTGGCTTTTTAAAGTTTAAAAAGAGGGATACCTAGGTACAATGTTTCTGCCTCGGGAAGAAGCGAGGGAGAGAGTAGGTCGAATTTCTCCCCCAAACAAGTGAGTAGTGAGTAGTGAGTAGTGACTGGAGCTGCTTGGAGTTGGAGGATGTGAGAGAGAGGAAAGAGGATGTGGCGATTGAAGCATGTGGGAGTAGAGTATTAAAAAAACCCGACCGGGTCAGACTCGACCCGTGGACGCGACCCGCCCCGACCCGACCCGTGCTCAAACCCGTCGGACCCGTGACCCGTTAGAACCGGCAAGTCTAGCACGGGTGCGGGCAAAAAAATTTGAAAAAAACCCGTGTTAGACCCGACCCGTTTTAGTCTTGTCCCGACCCGACCCGACCCGCCAAACCCGGGATAATTCGTGCCCGACCCGCCCCGACCCGACCCGGGAAACCCGGGAATCAAACCCGTCCGACCCGACCCACTTTACCCGTCCGACCCAACCCACTTTACTTGTCCAACCCGACCCGTCCGAGCCGTTAAACCCGCTGTTATTCAAAAAAATTCAAAAAAAATCGAAAAAAATCGAAAAAAATAAAAAATCATAATTCAAATTTTTTCCTATAAATACCACCCCGTTTCATCTCATATCCTCACACAAACAACTTCACTCTATCTCTCTTCTCAATTCTCCAAACCAAACTCTCTCTCGTTAATCGTTTGATATTAGCAATTCTCTAATTATATTATTATAGTAATTTTGTTACATTATCCAGAAAGAAAATTAAAAATATTTATATTAGTGTTATTTAGTTATTATTGTCAATTTAGCATTCGTTATATTATTTATCGTTAATTCGTCTTAAAGTTTCGGGCTTTCGATAATCTTTCGATTCCGACAAAAAAAAGGTTAGTTATTACTTATTAGTATATATTATATTCTATAATTAGTTTATATTTTTTAGTAATTAGTTTTTTAAATAAATATTTGCACTCTTTTTTTGCCATTCATTTCTTTTAATTAGTTTTTATTACATTCTTTATTTTTTTTTGTAATTGCTTATATTTTTAATTTATAATAATTAGTTATTTTTTATAAAATATTATTTAATGATTAAGTTTTTTAAATAAATATTTACATTCTTTAATTTTTTTTATCATTAGTTTATTTTAATTAGATTTTTTTGTTATATTCTTTATTTTTTGTTACATTATTTATTTATCATTGTTTTTTTATTATATTCTTTATTTTTTGTTACATTATTTTTTATCATTATTTTTTGTGAATTTAGCATTCATTATATTTTTTTTAATATTTTTTTAGCAATATCAAATGGCATCTCCCAATCCCTCTCAAGCCGAAGAAATGGCACATCGATTGAACGTTGAAATTTTTGGTGAAGAAATGCCACGTTCTAACCCTCCGAACCCATACTATCAACAAAATCCTAACCCTCCGCATCCTTATTATCAACAAATTTCATCACAACAATATTATCCATCACAACCGCATGTTGATCCTAATTACAACCCGCAAATCACTTCCTTTAGTGCCGGACAAGGTTCGACCTCATTTCCGTCAAGTTCTCAATATCCGTCAAGTTCTAATCAATATCCGCCAAGTTCCCAATATAATACCGATGCAACAATTAGTGGTGGACTTCCACCGTTACATCCAACGAGTGCGGGATGTTCCACACCAACACCCGACTCAAGCGTCCGGAATCCCCGATCGAATCCGAGTCGACAAAAGAAGGAAGAGAGCTCCCCAACTTATGATGCACCTTGGTGGCGCTATTATGAACAAACTTTAGGTCCCGACGGTGTTCTAATCAATGCGCGATGTAAGGTAAGTAATTGCAAAACTTCGTACAATTATGTAATAAAAAATGGTTTAAGTCAATTTAAAAAATATGCCGATAAACATATAGCAAAAAATGAAGAACCCCAAGAAAGACCCGATACCCGTATGGTACAAAGTTGTTTGAACTCGGACGGTACTAGAACTCTTGTCAAATATGACGAAAAAAAATGTTAAATGAGTTTGCTCGATACATAGCGAAAAAAAACAACCAATAAGTATGGCATATTGTACCGATTTTGCTCGATTGGTAATTAGAGGTTGTGGTCAACCATTATACAAAAGGTTTCATCATAACAAAATGGTATCTGAGTTAAAAAAATAATATGTTGAACGAAAAAGTGAATTATTGGCCATATTTATAGTTGCAACAAATAAAATATCAATTACATCTGATATATGGACCGCCGGTAAACATGGTCTTAGTTATAGTTGTGTTACCGCCCATTATATTGATCATGATTGGATTTTACAAAAAAAAGTATTAAGTTTTCGAACCATGAATTATTCGCACACCGCACAAATTATTTATCAAGCCATTATAAATGTATTGCATGAGTATAATTTGAAAAGAGATTTAGAGAACAAAATATTTTCAATTTCTTTTGATAATGCAAGCAACAATATTAAATCTATTGATTATTTTACACGTGCACTAAACCCAATTTTGGATGGTAGAATGTTTCACCAAAAATGTGCATGTCATATTCTTAGTTTAACTGTTAAGGCGGGTTTGAAGACAACTTCCGTCAATAATTTAATTTGTAAATTTAAAGATGGTCTTCATCATATTTATTCTAACAATATAAGAAAACAAGATTTCCATGCCTTGTGTGGACGATTAAATTTGAGCAAGTTAAGAGTATCGTGGGACATAGATACACGTTAGAATTCAACATATAGAATGATACACCGTGTCCTTCCATACAAACATGCTATAAGTGAGATCCTACATAATTCACCCGAGGGATTACCCTTATTATGCTCCATGGAAGAATGGGATCAACTCGAACAACTTCACACATTTTTAGAAGTTTTCTTCAACGCAACCGTCCAACTATCATGCTCGTACATACCATCCGCTCATCAATTGCTTCAACATCTCTATTTGATATCCAAGGTTTGTTTTTTTTCGTCTTGTATTTATTTCGTTACAAATTTTAAGTTATTTCATTACTAATTTATTTTATTTTTTTCAAGGTGTACCATGATTTTGAGAATATAGATCTTCGTCGAATCGCGGAGGATGTGCACGGTGACTCGCCTCTGTCACCGATTATAGAAGCCATGAGAGAGAAATTCCTAAAATATTGGGATGAAGTTCCTCTCGTTACAATTCTTGCAAACTGTCTCCATCCTTCATTCAAGAAGAAGTATATTATAAGATTGCTTGAACGGTATAAGAAGAATCTAAATTTATCACATATCGGGGAGGAACAACGTGTGACATCCGCATTGGAAGAAATGTTCAACCTATACAACACCCAACTTCATGCAAACCAAACGAATTATCCATCTTCTTCGAATCCTCGTAATATTAGGTACTAAATTCTAACATATTTATAATATTCAAACTCATTATATTATTATAATATTGTGAGACTAATATTTTTTTTTTTAAAATATGTTAGGAGCAATAGTCAGTCTGCATTATTGCGAGACTTAGAGGAAGATGACGACTCACAAATGCAAACTAATATGAATGAATTAGATAGCTATTGTTTAGGAAGTATGGAACCTGACGGTATTGACATCCTCGATTATTGGAAGAGGAATGAAACTGCATATCCAACTCTCGCCATGATGGCACGTGATATATTTGCCGTGCCGTGTCAACCGTCCCTTCCGAATCTGTTTTAGTTCAGCAAACATGATACTAACAGATAAACGCAGCAGATTGGGTGCAAAGACATTCGAACGACTCGTATGCTTGAAAGATTGGTTTGATGCAGAACAACGTAATCAACATGCACCCGTAGAACAATCATCCGGTGAATTTATGACAGAAGGAGATGGAGACTCAGATGGTATGCCCGAAAATGAGCTATGGTATATGAACTCGAATATTTAGATGGTATTTTTAAACACTTATATTTTATATTTTTCCCCATTTTTAAAATTTTTCTAGCATTTACAATCCTTATTTGATTTTTTTCAATAAACTTTACTAACGAATAAAAAGTTAGAACTCCGCCTATGTATTGCATAGCCGGTCCCAAGCCCGGAATAAAGGAGGAGGGTAACTTTATTTATAATTATTTTTGATTTTCTAAAATTTATTTAATTTTATTTGATTATTTTTGAACTTTGAAAAAAATGACAAAAAAATAAAATAATTTTATTATATCATTTAAAATTTTATTTCAATTTATTTTAAGTCATATCATTTAAGATTTTATTTAATTTTTCAATAATTATTTTCGATTTTTTATAATTTTTTATAATTTATTTCAATTTTTGTTGATTATTTTCGAACTTTGAAAAAAATGACAACAAAATAAAATAAATTTTTTATATCATTTAAAATTTTATTTCAATTTATTTTAAGTCATATCATTTAATTTTTCAATAATTATTTTCGGTTTTTATAATTTTTTATAATTTATTTGATTATTTTTGAATTTTGAAAAAAAAAGACAAAATAAATAAAATAAAATTTATTGGTCAAGAATATAAGTTTTTATATATTTTTAATATTTTTAGTGTTTATTTTTGAATTTTTCGAATTTTTTAGAATTTATTTGGATTTTTCAGAATTAAAAAAAAAAAATTGACCCGCCGACCCGCCGACCCGTGCAACCTGACGGGTCTAGGACGGATCGCGGCCAAACCCCCCGAATTAGACCCGTGCTAACCCGCCCCGCCGTAACTCGTTGACCCGTCCCGACCCGTCCCGTCAAAACCCGCCGACCCGCCATAACCCGTCCCGATTTTAATACACTATGTGGGAGAATTCTCGGGTCTGGGTTTTTATTTTTTAAGCGAGCGTCTTCGTGCTAGGGGTCAAACTGTCCATCAATTATTTGATGGTGTTAACGGGTCAGATAATATTTATCCGTGATTTGATTTTAAAAGATAGTAAAAATAAACTGATTCGTATTTATATTCAGAGATATTTTATTTATATTTATATCTGATTTTTTTATGAATAAATATTATTATCTATCCGTATCAAACTGTTTAGGTATTTTTCTTTAATATCCGATAATATTTGAAGGTATCTCATATCTGATTTTATTTGAGTAACCTTGAACAATATTATCTTTATATCTAAATATCCATTCAGCTAACAGAGACTTATTCATTATATCTAAATTTAGTGTTTACCAAACGGGAGGGGATGGGCGAACACGGGCACGGGTTACCCGGGTCAAGGGTTGTCCGGGCACGGATTGGGCGGGTTAAACGGGACGGGTTGAGACGGGTTGAGTTTGGGGTGATGACCCTACCCGCCCTTTGACCCGTCGGGTTGAACGAGACGGGTTGGGATGGGGCGGATACGGGCGGGCACGGGTTATTATTATTTTAAATTCGAAAATTCTCAAATAATTCATTATAATTTCAAAATTTTCAAAAAAAATACAGAAAATTATAAAAATTATAAAATAATGTCATGTTTAATTCTTTTCAAAAAAAAATTAAAATTAAATTATAAAATTTAAAAGTAATTAAAAAAATCACAAAAAAATACAAGTGTTTGCCAAAAAAATCGAAACAAGTGTAAAAAAATTTGAAACGTTTTTTTTTTGTATAACTTGATTTTTTTAAATTATTTGTAAGTAAAAATATTATATTTGAAAGGTAACAAAAAAATAAACAAATAAATAAAACAACCTTAGAAAAGAAAATAAACACTTAGAAAAAATAGTATTTGTTAAAAATACAAGTTACCATCCTCTTTTATTCAGGGTTTGGGACCGGCTATGTTAATTAAACGAAAACTAAAAATAATTTAGAGATTGAGAATATGAGAATTTGATAGTATTGAGAGATTGAAAAAATCAGAGAGATTGTTTGTTTATGGATATATTTATAAGGGTGCAAATGGGGGGAGGACATTTTTTTTTTACCATTTGGTACTATTTTGGGTGGTTGGGTAATTGGGGTATTAAATATTTTACCGTTGGGTAATTGGGGCACAGTTAGGAAGGGCGGGTGAGGTGGGTCATGGGACGGGCATGTACGGGTCACGGGTACGGACATGTGCGGGTTAAGAACGGGTTGAAAAGGGGTGGGTTATCACGGGCGAAATTTTTAAGGGCGACCCAAACCCGTATGAAACCCGCCCTCGGAAGTCCTTTTTCCTTACATGTACACACTTTTTTTCATGAAATTAATATATTTTTTAACTGAACTATCACTATACCATAACCTTCACCTTAATTGTTTTTTTTTTTCACTTTGACTTGTAATATATAAAAAGACATCTAGTACAAAGACAAAGATGAAAATACAGAATTAAGAAGTACTACTCTATCTCTCAAAGAGAGTAATTTGTCTTTTCACCTCTGTAATTTATTCTATCTTTTCAATTAGGAAATTTCAATGATCAACTGTCAATTGTTTCTAATGTAAAAATATTTTGAGGTACATTAGAGGTAAATTAGTTAATTTATATCTTAATTGCTCAGCTAGTTGTGTACTATCCTCTAATAAGTTTAAAGACACTAATTTACATTTAACAAAATTAATCTTCATCCCTAAGATATCTTCATAATCTAAAAACATCCATTTTAAAGCTTGAATATTATTCAAGGATGCATCTAAGAATAATAAATATATTATCTGCAAAATACAAAATTTAAAATCTAATGTAATTCACCAGATTTTCCTCATATTTTTATGAAACCACTATGTTGGGCCTTATGAAGTATACTATTGAGCACATTTGTCACTAAGTCAAACAGAAAAGGGGAAAAGAGGATCCTCTTGCCTCATCCCTCTTTTACAAGAAAAATATACACTTGACTGATCATTAAAATTTATGCAAGTCCTACTACCTTGTAGAATATTTTTAATTTAAGTTATCCATTGCCTACTAAAGCCTCTTCCTTCTAATATTTCAAATAAAAAGTCTCAGTTAACTCATCAAAAAAAATTCAAAATTAGTTTTAAAAATAAAACCTTTATTTCTTTAATTCTAATTTGATGTAAAGCCTCAGTTGCAATAACTATATTGTCCATTATATTTCTACCTTTAATATAAATAGTTTAAATATAAGAAATTAAAATATCCATACATGGAGCTAATTTGGTAGATAATAGTTTGTAATTATTTTAAAATTATAATTAATAAGGCTAATAGGTCTAATTTGAATAATTAATATGACTTCAAATTTTTTAGATTTAAAAAAATAGTTGCTAAATTATTTCTAGATACATCAAGAATATTATGGTAAGACTTGAACTAATTTCATAATATCATCTTTAACTATATCTCGACAAATTTGATAAAATAAAGATTCATATGACCCTGGGAGCTTTATGAGGATTACACGAGAAAACCATTGTTTTAACTTTTATATATTTGGGGATAATATTTTAAAGTCTCATTAATTTCTAAAGTAAATATAGAAAAATTCTTTTTAATATTAGCAGTTATATGAAAAAACTTAGTATTATGGTCCAATCTAGAAACCATTTTATTTTAGCCCTTTGTTGCTAATATTTCTCTTCCTCATTATAAATTTTTATCTAATTTTATATGATAAAATTTTAATCTATCTAATTCCTCCTCATCTAGAATCCCATCCTCTTGAAGAGACTCAATTTGTTTAATATCCTTAAGGAAAAAAATATTTAAATTTTTACGCTTTAATATTTTTGTCCCATACTCTCAATTTTTTTTTTGGAGATTAAGTCTCCAACTATTTTTAAAATCTCCTATAATATTATTTTCTAACCAACATTTAGCTAACAACTCTAAAAACCTAGGTTGTGATAGTCAAGTAGATTCAAATCTCAATGGTTTTGTAAGAGATAATTTATACATTACTCAACACAAAATAACTGGATTATGATATGATAAAAATCTAGGCAAAGATTTCACTATATTTATAGTAAAATGATTATGCTAATCTAGAGTACACAGGAATGTATATAAAAGTTCCATAGTTGTAGAAGTAGGAGATTTACTCCATGTATAGTCTATCAGATGGAAATAATTCAACAAAATTGCTCCTCATTACTAAATTGATTGAATCTAATACCTACTTTATAATTATAAGATCTACAGGTAGATTTCACGTTTTCCTCTCAAAATTGAAGTCCCCACAGAGCAACTAAGAAGTAAAGCCTAAAGTATTAGTAAATTTTAATTTTAAAAAAATCATTTTTTATTACTACTTTGTGTGTCATAGTCTAATATAGTCATTTACTTTACTTTTAATACATATTGTTATAGAAAAATCTAAAAGCCACTGATCTAATATTTTAAATAAAATTGTATTAACTCCTAACAAAATCTCCCCTGAATTACCTTGTGATTTTGGAAATATCCAACCCATATTATTTGAACTAAGATTATTTAATTTTCTATCTGAAAACTCATTCATTTTTGTTTCTCGAATATCAACTATATTAATATTTTGATCAACTAAACAATCAGTTAATAAAGAATATTTTTTTGAATTTATTAAATCATCTGCAATTCTAACTTAAAATATTAATTATTATTAACTAAAGCAGAATCCTCAACCTGAGATGACATAAGCACCACTTCACTACTATATAACAAATTACCCTTCGATCTAAGTACTATCGAATCCTCTTTTCTGTTGAACAGAATCAATAACAGTCAAAAATCATTTTTTTAATTAAAGATCTGAGTTTTGCCACAAATTATAGCCTAACAATCTCAGTTTTGCCAACTGAAAAATCATTGGACTCAAAGAGTTTGATAACATCAGAATCAGAGGACTGATTAGAAAGAAACTGCAATGCTAAATTATCTAAATCAGTGGCTAAAGAAGTATCTAGTTTGGTTGTTGCCTTTCCTTCGCCTTAGCCAACACCTTTGCCTCAAGTTGTTTTTTGTTGAAGGCGTTGAGTCTGGCTTCATTCAACTGCTGGCACGATTGACAAAGTTTGACTGGACTGTAATAATATAATTAGTCCCATAATATTTTATACAAATTAAGGGGCACAAAAAAAATATTGAGCATTTAAATCAAGTTATTATGTATCGATCATATCTCTTTTAAGAAAATATATTCATAAAACTTAAAGTTGTGTGATCTATATGAATGGAGAGAGACAAATGAAATCACAAGAATAATAGAAAATTAATAAGATATATTTAACAAACTTAAATTTTAGCTATATTTTATCCTTTATTTGAATTGCATTTCTTAAGTAAGTATTATTAAATAATTTTGAACGTTAATGCTTGCCAACTAGATGCTCTGACTGGTTGTTTTGGTTTTTGACATCATGCAGTAAAATAATATTTAAATTGTATGTACTTGCATGATGCATTGGCGGTTTTATGTATGAGAAATGAAGCAAAATGTTCAAAAATAAACACATAGATATTTATTATCATTATTATTATTTATCTAAGATGTTGTTAAAAAATACTTGTATTTAAACAATACTGCAAAAAAGAATATTAAGAAAATTTGAATAGAAATATATCGATATCTAACAATTTGATTGAATTCACAATTAGAGTTCGAATAGGTATAACTAAGAGTAGATAGCTACGTAAATCAATACAGTTGTAATTAATTCACTCGATATATATTGACATTACTTTGTCAATCAATATAAATCATATCCAATGTTTGTTTAGTTCGGATATCATAACCGAGGCATAATTTTTTATGTAAATTTTGTCATCATAAATTATTACGTTTAGTCAAGCAAGCAGGAAATGATAATAAATAACATTTGTATTATCATATTACAAAAACATATATAATGATAATGGATTCATCTTTAAAATTAATTTTTTTGATGGCTCAATAATAAATATAATAATATTATTATATTATAATAATTATCGTTATCATAATGAAAAAGTAACCACAAAATAGTGTTAATAGTACAATAATGTCATTATTATGTGGGTATTGCGCTTCATTGATCAATAACAATATTCAGTCCAACAGTTCCGATTTTGACAGTGTTAATAGACTTAGACACTGGGCGAATCGATGACACCTGTCCCATTGAGATAATTTATTATTTGCTAATCTGTTGGTGTTGGTTTAAACTTTAAAGTGCTAATCAATGCAATGGGCTTGTGTTTAAAAATGAGAGAGAATAAAATAGGAGCGGCTGGTAAGAAAAGGGTAAAGCGGTAGCACTGTGTTGTGCCACATCAGCAGTGGACGTTAGAAAGCCCTGTTACGCAGGGTCAGGGTTGTATTATGAGGAAGCGACACGAGAGTACACATGACGGAGGCATGAGGCCACGAGGCCCAATGCAGGACGCCCTCGTCCTGTGAAAGGAGGCCGAGTGCCTGTTTCCAGTGGCTCCGAAGCCTCCAAACGTTTATGAACGATGATAGCCTGATCCTGATAGAGTGACAGTTATTTTGTTCGCTGCAGGATCCTCTGCGATGAAAATTCATGAACTTTTTTCTCACAAGTCCCAACAATTTGTTCCTAAGAGAGCAGTAAAAAAAAAGTTGGAAGGCTTTCAGAGTCTCGGCCACAGAAGACCTGAATGGCCCCACGCGGTGTAGTACGGGCCACATTGCGTTCTCACTGGCCATCCCTTGCCCCAGCGCCCAGCGCCCAGCCATACTTTCCTTGGAGACGCTCGTAAAAGCGACTTCAATATCACAAAAAGATCCTAATAAAAGCGACTTCAATATCACAAAAAGATCCTAATAAAAGCGACTTTGAGACCACCGTCTTGCCTTTTCATTTTTCAAAATCCGACATATGTTATGTGCATTTCCATTGAATTGAACCAGCTGCCATACAAATGGTTCTGAAATCTGAATTTAGGTAAGAGTGGGAACAACTATCGGCAAATACACGTGACGTGAGTGCACAGCGACTGTTTTTTTTTTTTCTTTTTTTTTTCAGTTCAATGCACAAGAATTGTTGTTCAATCCGACAATTGAATCGGTAGACCGATTGACTTGTCGAGTGCAGAGTAGAAGCAACACTACAAATATAATTCTTTCATGTGTGGTTAAGTAATGAACTTCACCTGAAAGATTGACAGTGTCAAATGTACCATGAACGGACCACACAAGGCAAGGTGCAAAGTACTTAGACAAACCATCCTCAAAAAGAAAATGACAACTGACATGTCTAAAGGTTTGTTTCATGGATCGCTTCTCCTCCGGGATTCCAACAAAAACTAAGGGCCCTTTCCTAGGATTTGTATTTGCTGTCTAAAAAATTATACAGCGACATGCTATATAGTTTTTAGGTGGATAAATTTTCTGAAAGGTCACTAAATTATATTTTAAATTTATATTTTATCATTAAATTTTTATTTATTCATTTTTAATTACAGAACTTTGATATTTATTCAAATTTGATCACTTTATTAATTTTTCAAACTTAACAAAAATTTTATAATATTATATGAACATGTACATTAGTTAAATTTTTAAGTAAAATTAATAAATTATTATTATTTTATTACTCATAGCATATTTTTATGCAATTGAGCATATAACTTAATAATCTAGTTTATATCAACCATGTATTTTTATTTGTTTGAAGAAAAAAAATTAGTTTAATATTTTATTTAGAGATATTAATGTCGTACTATAAATTAATATTTTATGGTTAAAAATATATCTTTTATATGATTTAATTACTATAGAAACTAATTAATTAAAAATTACACTAAAACACACATTTTAAATAATATAATTTATTCTAATAAATAACATGTATTTGAAAATATAAAAAAAATTCAAATTTTATAAAAGAAAAAAAATAATTTGTGCCTTATATTATCATATTTTTAAAATTTATATAAAATATATGTGCTTTTAAACTTTAATATAGAGACCGTGTTAACTATTTTATTAAGTTTGGATGGAAAAAACTAACATAATGATCAAATTTGAATAAACATCAAAGTTAAGTGACTAAAAAATAATAAATAAAACTTCAATGACTAAATATAAATTTGAGATATAATTCAGTGAGCTTCTATAAATTTTACACGTTTTTAGGCTGCTAGATAGATTTTATATGATTTGAATTTAGATTCAGAAGATGTATTATTTTTTAGTGGGTCCCATTTATATATAAAAATATTTGCATGGCACTTCGCTGTCATAGGAAAAATATGTAGCAGATGTGAATTTTTTTAGTAAATTGAGAATTATGTTAAAATAATATTACACTGTTAGAATTTATTGTAACAACATGTATATAAAATTTTAGTAGTGCGAATATAAAAATTATTGGTTTGAGTACTTCAACACGCTAGTGACATTATTTTAAACTATATTTGCATGTGTATACCTAATGACACGACAATAACATGGAAGACACTAACGTGCATGGTACAATAATAAACACATTATATTATTTGTATTTTTTTAAATATAATTTTTTGTTGTTTTGCTGTTTAACAGAGTAAAAATAATGTTTGGTAACAACTAACATGTTAGTTGGATTGTGAAATGATGGATTGTACAATTTTAATAAAAGCAATAAAAAATTATAGTGCGTAAATAGAGTTGATCTCAAAACACTTTGTAGTTATATCAAATTGTCAATGCTATCATTTGTTTTTGTTCCTCGATCTCCCATATATATGATAGAGCAGGTCATGTGCACGCACTAATGCATTATTTATTTTTTCATTTAAGTTAAAGACTTAATTTACTTTTTTGTTTTCCTATACATGAAGTATTCATTTAATTTTTTTTGTTAATTATACGCTTCTTTAGCATTGCTAAATTGTGATTTATTTTGTGTGCAAAATTTTTTAAATACTATATCTTCATAAAGCAATGACATCAATATCCAACATATTTCTTTTACATAATTATCTTCTTTATAAATTAAACCTCTGTATATATGGGATAAAAGAGAACAATTTAAGATACAATAAAAAATACAAACAATATCGATAATAATAAGATTATTGGTAAAAAAAATCAGAAAAGATAATAACACTAATGAGGATGCATGATGATGATGTAAAAAATATAAATAGATTCTGCTAGAATAATTATCATTAAGATAATACGACTAGGACGATGACGATTATTATTATCCGCGTTTGTTGATGCTGGAATAATATAAATAGATAATATGACTAGGACGATGACGATTATTATTAATATCTTATATTAGCCGACATTTGGGGATGGTGGAATTTGGACAGGTGTAATGTCGAAAGTGGACTCCTACGGTTGCGCGACCATCTATTGGGTCGGTTTTGGATCTCCTTAAATATTGGGGCCACGGCGGCCACTAGAGTGTGTTTTGCGCCACGTTGATCTAAAAGTGAGATTTATCGAACCCACTTAGCAAGAAAGAAGTTTTCATTGATGGAAAGCAACTATGTTTCCGCGTTAATTTGGGATATGCTGGTTGCTGATGGTGGAAAGTTTTTGTATGGTGCCAGATGGCCTAATCATGTCCTGTGTTTTCCAGCTTACAGCGAAAGTGAAATTGGTACACTTTACCAAAAGTTAGTAAACAGTAAGTGTGATCCTTTTCAAAGTAATGTATTTCAATGAATATAGTATATATTCAAACAATATACAGCTGACCTGCCACAGTACAACATTATTATTCTTTTTTGACAATTTGAAATACAAATTAAATGTTCATCCTTAATTTATTATGCTTTTTTTCAGTAGATGTTTGTATGAAGCCATCTTGAAAGCAAAGCACACATAAGTTATTGATCTCCAAATAGGTAGCCAAGGGATGATGATCCTCCTGGAACGGACTGGACCTTAACAGAGGAACGGCCACGGTTCTGATAAAAGAAACAGATAATTAGGTGAGCAAAAAAAAGCCTTTTCTAGTCATGCACGCATTACAGGGGCTTTTTTGTTTAGCAACCAAAATTACTTGGAAGGTTTGATTTGTCAGGGACAGTAGGTGAATAAAAGCTAAAACAATATATTTTTTCTGGAAGAGTACTGTGTATAGCACAATGGGTCGGAAGTGCTAGCACCAAGCACTGGTTTGCAACCACGCCAGCAGAAGTTTGGTACCAGGCTCTGAGGTCTACATTGATCTTTTATGGCCGTCTATATATCTATCTATATTTGCTTCAACTTTAAATGATAATGACCGGGCTACAGCAAACAAAACTTGGTCATGGTAATGACCGGGCTACAGCAAACAAAAGCATTAGAGGTAGACCAACTAATATTATAACAACACCTTGGTGGTACCTACGAAATTTTTTAACAGCACTTTAGTACCTATAAAAATTTGTTTGTTACAATCAATAAAGCTTGGTAGTCAAGTACAATTGGGACAGTCAACATAACGGATACAGTGCTTTTAAAAATAGTTTCTTACTTTTCCTAATTTCAGCTCCTGATCTCTGGAGCTGGTGCTATGAGCTGCTTCCAATGCTGTTGCATTTGTTTCATTGTTTCCAACCTTTCCATCATAATCAAGAGCAAAAGGAGGGTTTGTGGTTTTCTTTGTTCCCTCGGTCAGGGCTGGTTTCTGATCAGATTCAAAAAGGTAGTCAAGAGAGCTTTTGCCACCTCCTGAACTTACACCTCTGCTCATCTTTTTCAGGATCTTCTTTCTGGTTTCTTCTGACCTTTGATCCATTTGTACCACCAAGGTGTTGTTATAGTATTAGTTGGTCTACCTCTGTTGCTTTTGTTTGCTGTAGCCCTGCCATTACCATGACTAGTTACAATCATTAAAGCCTGATGAGGGCGAAAGATAAACTATAATTTCAGTGCTCCTTTAAAAAAGATAATAGTAAAGAAAAGGAAGGATATTCTGAAAATAAAAGGATTGTGTGGAATGTGCATGTTTTTCACCAAGCACGTGCTAGCTAACTGATGTAGACTTCAAATTTAACTTACCAAATAGAAAAGGAGATGCAGCTTCAATGGGAAAGCGATTAGTTCTCTAATATGATATGTAGTCTACTTCATTGAACATGACTAGCAACCTAGGCTGGATGGATCCCTTTTTCTTTCGTGTACGTGGGATTTGCGTGGTGGGTTGTCAGAGGTTTGAGCTGTTATTCTGGAAAAGTAAATAACCAAAAGCTCTACCACTACCAAGAAAATGCAATAGCTGCATCAATAAAAAATACATTGGTAGAATCGAAGTACTGATGCAATTTCGCTCGACGTTGATATTAATTTGTAGTATAGGGTCGATGTTGTTTGCTCTTTGCATCGGAGTGCAAAGGGAACTGTATGGACTAAAAATTTGAGTGGCCCGTGCAATATTTCCATTAACAGCATTAAACTATATATGTATATCAATATATATTTGTGCACAATTTTGTATCGTAAGGGCTCGAGAACATAATTATTACAATATGAACAAACATAAGATAACATTCAAAACAACTATGTATGCTTTGGTGATTCCATTCATTCAAATGACGTAACAAATGAAAAAAATGAAAAGCCTAAGAGAAAAGGTATTGTTTTAATGCATTTGTATTTATATTTATGTGTCACTTGTGTTATAAAGACTTAGCTCATGGTGATTGAAATATAGACCAATAGAACACATTATTCAAAATAAATTAGTTGTATTCTGGATGGTTTTATTTGTTGTAATAAAGCTACAAATGATATAAAATTCGAATAAATTAACAAGGTAATTACTCTTTTAAATCATTTTTGTAAATCTTTCTGCACAATTCTTGTCATAAATGCTAGAGAACATAATTATTATAATATAAACCAATTGAAAATATAATTTAAAATAACTTTATATAATTTGGTGATTTTATTTTTTGAAAAAAGACAACGAATGATATAGAATAAGAATTGACTAACATAATATGTATTATTTTAATATTTTAA
Organism: Schoenoplectus tabernaemontani; assembly: GCA_037127355.1. Lineage (NCBI taxonomy): Eukaryota > Viridiplantae > Streptophyta > Magnoliopsida > Poales > Cyperaceae > Schoenoplectus > Schoenoplectus tabernaemontani. The sequence continues at coordinate 1,476,843 of CM073748.1, read as the reverse complement.
TATTCATTTTTATGCATAATTCTAGTCGTAAAGGCTCGAGAATAGAATAATTATAATAGAAAATAATAAAAAATAACATTCAAAACAACTCAGTGTACTTTGGTGATTTTATTTGCACAAATAAAAGAACAAATGATAAAAACATGAAAGAAATAATAGAATAAGTATTGTTTTAATGTATTTGTATTCATATTTGTGTGTCACTTGTGTATATAAACAAATAGAATTATTTTATGTATTCCGATCATTTTATTTTTTGGAATGAAACTAAAAATAGAAGATAATTATAATAAAAAACTAATAGAAGATATAATTCAAAATAACTTTATGTAATTTGGTGATTTTATTTGTTGAATAAGATAACGAATGATATAAAACTTGAATTGACTAATAGAATAAATATTATTTTAATATATTTATATTCATCTTTGTTCGTAATTCAGGTCGAAATCTTGAGAACATATTTGTGTGTCACTTGTGTTATAAGGACTTAGCTCACCATGATTGAAACATAAATTAATAGAACATATTTTTCAAAATAAATTTATATATTCTGATAATTTTATTTAATGAAATGAGACTACAAATGATATAAAATTTAAATAAACTAACAATGTAACTACTGTTTTAAATAATTTTTGAATCCTTCTGCGCAATTTATGGGTTATGAGTGGACACACATGAATATAAGTACATTAAAATAATACTTATTTTGTTAGTTGATTCATGTGTTATATTCACAAAAATGATTTAGAACAGTAGTTATGGGTTCACAGACCAGCGTACCACTGTGTGTATGACCATCAATTGGTAACTCCAATCGACTAAGTGCAGCACTTAGACAACCCATTCTCCGAAGAGGAAATCAAAAGAGTAGTCATGGAACTGCCAAAGGGAAATACCTCTGGCCTACTTTTCTGAGTTCTTTCAAACCTATTGGGATATAGTGGGAGACAACACATTAGTCTAATTAAAGCTTTTGAGGTCAATGCTCTAGCCCTATGGAGAATTAACCAAAGCACAATCACCCTAATCCCAAAATGCGAGGGGTCGACAACATTAGGGAACTATAGACCAATTAGTGTGATGATCGGGTAATTAAGATCATATCAAAAATTCTGACAAATAGGTTGCAACCACATCTACAAACCGCAATCCATAAACAACAAACGACTTTTGTCAAGGGAAGATCCCTAATGGAAGCCTTTTTGGTAGCTCGGAAATTAATTATATATAGACACAAGAAGAAAATTCCATCCGTCTTACTCAAAATAGATTTCAAAAAAAAAAAAAACGTTTGACACGGTCTCATGATATTTCCCTACTTAATCTACTAAAAGCAAGGGGCTTCTCACCAAAATGGATAGGTTGGATCAATAACCTATTAATTTCAGCTTCATCTAATGTTAAGATTAATGGAGTGGATTGATCGTTTGAACTTGGATTTTGAGATTGGAGTCGTCGATTCTTTTGTACATTACAATATACCGTATCATAGTCTCACGCTTATTATAATAAAACAAATGTTAATTATCCTTTTGCTTTAATCCGAGCATAGTTCACTATTGAAATGTATAATGTTCACTATTCAAATTTACAGACTATCTTTTTTCGGAATAAAAAAAATGTTAACATTTTTGGACGAAATTTGTGCCATTTTATCCAAACGATCAAAATCATTCTTCTTAAACTAATTGCAAATACTAAAGCAGCTATTAAATACGGAGAGATAACTTACGTCGCATGCTATGGTTCGATATTAGGGGGGGGGGGGCACATATTATAATTATTTATTTTGATAATAATTTTTATTTATTTTTAATTTTTAATAGGTTGTCATCAAATCCGTATTTATTATTATGTTTTTATGAAACTTGAACATGCATCGTTTCATAGAGACACAAGATTAATTACCATCTATAGTAGATCTGTGTTTATTTATTTTGATAATGTTAACAATCTTAAAAAAAATCCGAACGTGGAATACAATATCACAAACATGATATATATTATACATGTATCATATCCATAAAGCATAACAAGATTTGATATATATTTTACTGGATACCAAATGATTTGAAAATTTACTGACTTGAAATTAATAATCTTTGATATATCATTAAATAATGTGATTATTAGAATGTCTACAAATCCAATGAAAAAAAAATATGAATTTACTTTTTTATTTTTTAATTTCATTCAGTATTCTTTTGAAAATTAATTATTGGGATTGTCATGAATATATTATAAAGTGAGATCTCCATTTTAGTTTTTACTTTTTACCAATCTGCAGATTTTTTGCAAGAACTTCAAACTGGAAATTTATTTTTCGACGGATCTAGGTTCGATCCGTATTCACCACTCTCGTGTCATTAACGTTGTATATTTTTTTCTATTTGGACTATTAATTTTTGCTTTGTAAAATTAAAATACACCGACAATAGGGTTTATCGTTCATACTGTAGAGACGAAAATGTTGTTGATCAATGTGTATCACGGAGGTCAAATTTTGAAAACTTCTCATGGAACGGATTACGATATTCAAGCCGCGTGCACATTTTCTGCCGACGTGGCAATCAATTTTCGTGACTTGAAGAGGCAGATTCATGCTGGTTTGGAGCTGCTCCCTGGCCAATTCAATATCAGCATTAGTGCACGGATCAACACTACCCCAGCAGGTATTCTCCCAAAAGGTCACCGAAATGATAAAACATCGCGGTGATAAGGGGAGAACTTACAATGTCATACCACTGGATTGGGGTATCAACAACTACGATGTTTACAACAGAAATGACCTTATCGAGATGGTAATATTCTATACTTATATAATTTTTTATTTAATTTTAAAATTTAAGCAATAATTTATTATTTCTATTTAAAATAATAGGGACAAAGGGGTGAAATGAAATATGAGGTTGAATTAGCCATGACGGGAATTGGTAATTGTTGGTGTCAGAAACCGCAATTGATCGGCATCCCATGCGATCACTTGCTTGCTGTTTGTTTATTCAGAATGCTGGATTACACTCAGTACGTTAATCCATATTATACCATACAGTATTACATTAACACATGGTCTGATCATTGGCGTAGTTATGGCAATAAACGAGATTGGCCAATTTACAATGGTCCCATCATCGTGTGAGATCCAAGTAAAAATCAACAAAGGAAGGAGAAGGAAGATACGCATTTCAATGGTTATGGATGAAATTGAGGGTCGTATTAACAGTCGCTAACTCGAGGTCGAGCTCATTCCAACAGAGCATGATTTAGATTACCGGTGTGTTTATGTTTATATTTATTTATTTTATTTACTAAAATAAAAAAAAATGCAGCGTGGGACATTTTTTTTTCTTTTTGAGAGATTTGTGTGACAGTTGAATATTGTAAAGTAAAGAGGACTTTTCGGTCGCAAATATGCAAAACTGCGTCTGCTTCTCTACATCTTGATCGCTCCCCCTTTAGCGCGGTCGCGAACTCGTCTAGATTCAATCGTCCTAAAAATAAATCTGCGTCTTTAGCTGCCGCTGGTAATTAGAAGCGGCGGCTTCTACCGTTGTGGCCGCCGGGCTCTCTCGGAAGTCTGTCCCAATCACCATAGGAAACAGATCTGATGTTCTGAACCAAAGCCTTCAATTTTCAATCTTTATTTAAAAAAAAAATCTGTTTAATGCTTCACTAATCTCCAAAAAGACATCGTTTGGCGCTGAGTAGCTGAAACACCTAAGAACGAAGGTATAATTTGACCTGTGTCTTCCTTATTTAGTTGTATGGTTTTGGAATTTCCATGCAAATAGACAAATAAGATGTTCAACTCCGGGACCTGAGTATTCTGCCTATTGTGATTGGCTCTTGCCATTCATTAACACCCATCTATTTCCAGGGTTCTAGTTAATTTTGGCAATTATAAAATCATAGAGTTTGTCCATGAAGCAACCATTCGTCCTTTGTTGGTGTAATTATGCTTCTAGGGTTTATATTGTTTTGTTCTTGCAGCTAAACAAAGCAAATAGATTATAGAATTTCTAGGCTGTAATATCATTTATGCCCGGGGTTTAATAAATAGTGTATTTAATTCCATATCTATACTTGTTTGGTTATGTCCATAGTTTGAAGAAGGGTAAATTTCGTTAGAGGTCACTAAACTTTGGTCTTTGTTATAAATTGGTCATTTAATTTGTCCCTTCACAATCACTAAACTTTCTATTTATTCAAATTAAGTCACAATAAAGTTTTGATCCAAAATATTAATAAAATTGATATTGTTATCCATTTAAATATCATTTATTATCTTTTAAAAATATTTTACATCCTATAAAATTTAATATTTTTTCCTCACTATGCATCCATCAATTATTTTAATTATTTAATATTTACTAGTATAGTGCCCACGCGTTGCAGTGGGAGTGATAATATTACAAAGCAAAAATATATTTTAAGAGAGAATTAAATTTAAATATGACATACGTGGTTTGCCAACAATTACTTTAACTCGAGTGACCAAGATGATAGACTTCTCCTGAATGGCACGAACGACCCTCACGTTATCAGTCAAACATTTACCAGTCAAAACCAATGCAATGACATTGCTTCTGAAATTCAAAATGGCCGAGTGCATGTAATCAATAAAATTTTAAAGTTAAAAAAATATATTTACTTCAAAAAAATTAAGATTAAATAATGTGACTCACGTCCAATCTAGTAGATAAATGTCAACTGAAGGAACACGATCTGCCCCAATATATTTAACTTTATGTCCAAAACATACTTGACCGAGGACATCTAAATCATGAAAAAAATTAATAATTATGACAGTTGATTAAATTTAAGTTATATTGTCAATAATAAAATATTATTCTGTAACTATTGTCATAACTTAATACCTATGAGTTGTTTGCCTCGTTGGATCCCAGCAATTTGTCCGATAGATGGCACCACCGGATAGTGTGGAAAATTGAATATGGGTTCATGAATAGGCACTACAGTAGTGTCCTTTTGAAAAACAATTTGAAATTCTGCCTCGATTAGATTGAATTTATGAAACTTTGGATAATTTTCACACATAGGTTCGATTTTGAAATTGTTTAGACGATACAAATTTCCAACTTGCATGTTCTGATGTACATAAGATTTCATCTCATCCGGAACTTTGACTAATATTTTTTCTCTCTGTGACAATGGAAAGTTACAAATATGCAATTTAGATACGGTATAAAAACAAAATGAGTGTAAATTATGTAACTAAATGAAAAACAAATAATTATGCAACTCTTACAGCATTGTCTAGCAGAACCAAGAAAAGCTTGTTACGTCGGCCGGTCCTCATTATGAAATGTACTCGAACAACATTCATGTCCCACCATAAATATATGCAGTCAAGTTGAGCAAAATTTTCGACCGTATAATATCCCATATGTTGACTATTATATTATGTTATGTATCGATAAATTATCAACATTGATAATCGAAAAATGATAGCTTTAAGAAAAATGATAGCTTTATAATTTTATGGAAAACTGAATTTCAGATTGTAAGGTTTCAGTTTAGGTGTTTTGTTCATTTTCAAAGACATATGAAAATACCACACATATAGTGTAAGATATATAGAAAAAAGGATCGCTATCTGTACAATCTAAAAAACTTCAGTAGATCAGTAGATCTATGCCAGAATAGGATATGATGGAATTGTAATTTTAATTACTATCTATGTTTATATATTAAAACTCCAATTAAGTATCAGTTTAGTTCATACCTTCAGTAGCTTGGGTGTGACACTTCTAGATGCGGATCAGGCCAAAGGCTGTTTGAGGTATTTTAAGGAAAATATGTGAGTGAATGGAAAAAGCAAACCGTGTAAAATATAAGAAAACATGTAAATAAAAGGATATCATGAAATTTGAATTAGTATAGGCAAGTTTTGGTAGCGAATAGCTCATGCGGTATCCAAGCTAATTTATATTGTATGAGTTGGTTTTCAGATCTCATACTGATATCTAAGTCGGACCTTTAGGGTCATAATTATGCATGCTGATACATATATCACATTTTATTACAGGAGATAATTATAAAAAGTTATGACATAATGAGATTGTATTACTGGCAATGTTTTTCCTGTTTTTCATGATACTCCTTAATAATCCTTAATCCAAAATAACATTACACCCAAAGTCCAAGTCAAAAATCAAAAAGGGCAAACATACATGGAGGATATAGAACTGCTACGGACAAAAATATTTCCAAACCAATCCAAGACACATCCTTACTCCTACTAAATCTGCTCCAACAGGATGATACCAAAATAGAAATGCTAATGTAATATACTTCAATTTAGTTATCGTTCACATTGAACTTTCTCTTTTTCCAAGCTCTAATTGTAATATACTTCATGAGAGAAATGGTACTGTCTTTCATAGTCAAAGAAGGGTTCCGCTCAATTGCTCTCTTCTCTTCTTCTAATTGTTGAATGGCACCCGCTACTCCATTCTCACCAAAGAGTTTATCGCTTGCAAACTCCTAAGGAAAAAAGAATTTACTATCATCTAATCTATCTATATCTATATCTATTTGAGAATAAGTAGATAAAAATCGTAAACTTACCTGCACATTAGATATCAACATCTCCATACTTCGAATTTTCCTATACGGCCATCGTGTGATTCCATTAATCTTACACCATATATGTAGTGTTGACTTGCTGACCCCTATCTGTTTAGCAGCTTCTAACAATGGCATTCCAAATTTTGGAGCCACCAATTCAAAGGACAAATCTTTTAACATCACCCTAATATCATGACATAAACAGAATTAAAAAAAATAATATACATTGGATGTCAAATACTATTGTAAGGTTTTTATAAAAGTGCCTCTTATAGGTATGCCCTAATGAAATTAGATGCCAAAAAAAATCCACAAACAAAAAACCCAGTATTAGCATTAAATAAAAATTTTATGTGCCAGCATGCTAGGATAGTGTACTAAATTAGATTCAGGTACCAACATGTTATCATATCACAGGGGTATACCGTATACATGATAATTTGGCTTATAGCTTAATAAATTATTAGGTTTTGTTTCCTGGTGTATAGTTAAATCTTGTTCATGATCAAGAGAATGCACAACAGCACAAGATTTGAATGATGGAAAGGAGGAATACGTATACAAAGTTTGAAAGACATTTGTTCATGGCCTTTGTTGTTAAAAGACATTTGTATCCAAGTAACGATTCAATATTAATAAATCATACCTATGCCTAGGGGGAGTTTGCTGTTGTGTAGGCAGCTCAGGTGAACTCACCTAAAATTGAGAATTAAACAACACACCTGACCATCAGAACATCACAACATATCATATGTGTGTATATATATAGTAAATATAAGTAGTAAAAAAATAAACATCAAGGGTTAAGAAATAACCCTCCCAACATTAATGCCATGAACAGAGACATCCACATCTTCTAATGCACCAGAAAAGCTGCGGCCATCAATATTAACACCTAATCAATAGGCAAACAGAACTAATTATCAATATATAATATTTAGATATATAGATGAAATCAACATTTACGAAGTTCTCTTTGGTATACCAAGATAACATGTGGCTCTGCTTATGGAGCATGACGATAAGAGTGTGGTCAATGTAAGCATTCAAGTTTACTTTGTAAATTATAAGCATTCAAGTTATCTTTGGTAAAATTGTAAGCATTCAAGCTTCTTTGGTAAAATTTGTAAGCATTCAAGTTCTCTTTTGGTACAATTGTAAGCATTCAAGTTTACTTTGTAACAAAAATAAAAATTATAACCTTCTAGAATTCGACCAAACGTCTTCAAAAAGCGCAACCTTTCATTCTCCATTGCAAAGAAACGATTCCGAACAAATTTCACAAATGGATCACTAATCGCAACATAATTTTAAAAAAAATTATAAGCATACGGAAAGAGAATAATTACTTTTCACTTGACCAAACAACACAAATAAAAATGACCTGTCTTATATTTGCACTTGATCGAACACCAACATCATCTGTTGGCGCATCTTTGTCCAACACATCTTGAATGGTCCCAATCGCCTGCACACGACTATTGGGTCTACGAATTGGAGCCATTAGTGAGCCAAGACAGTTTTGTATTGAAATTCAAATGGAGTGAAGAAGCATGACCCGAAATCATACCAGTCACCAGGCGATTCATTGAAGTGAAGAACCAATACTTATAGAAGGTCTCCAGGCGATTCGTCTTCGAGGATATCTGACAGATTGCAGTTCTTCCTTCACGATTCGCTTTGAAGATAGTAATCCGACGATTCATCTTCTGAGGGAAGAGCGGATCTTCGACTCGGGAAGGGGGCCTCGATTTTCAGATTGGCAGTGAGCCCTCCTTCATGATTCGCTTTGAAATGGTAAGCCGCGATTTATCTTCTGAGGGATGAGCGGATCGTCCACTCGAGAAGGGGCGGAGATTATCGAGGCGAGAGGAGGAGAAAAGCAAAAAGCGATCCGTAAATCAAAGGAAAAAGTAAAAAAGAGGTGGGCGGTGGCTTTGGGAGAAGAAATAACATGAAGTGTACCAAAACGGACAGATATGATTAATTTAGATTTTCATATTTTCATCCAACGGTTCATCTTAATTTTCATTGATGACAGAGATGACAGATAACACTTTCATGTTTTATTTTTCAACATCCTTTTATTAGGAGTAAGGATTATAGAGATTTGATATTATTAGTTAATATTTTATTCTTTAAAAGGTTGAAGATATTTAAAAATTAACATGCCGACATATCGAATACTAGATTAGTTTATGATTTTTTTGTTCTAATCCTTGCTTAAATAATATATAAATGAATTATAAGGATGAGGCTTCCACCAAGTTAAATGTATTAAGGATGAGGCTGATAGACTTTTGGTGAAAGATGAGGAGATTAAGAACAGATGGAGAGCATATTTCGACAAGCTATTCAACGACGAGAGTGAGAAAAACGCGATCGAGTTGGACGACTCAATTGACACCAATAGGCGATTTGTTCGGAGAATTCAAGAGTCTGAGGTGAAAGAAGCTTTAAAAAAGATGAAAACAGGTAAGGCGTTAGGACCGGATGACATCCCGATTGAGGTATGGAGATGTCTTGGAGATATAGCAATAGTGTGGCTCACTAAACTATTTAATACCATTTTTCGGTCCAATAAGATGTCTGATGAGTGGAGAAGAAGTATATTAGTACCAATCTTCAAGAATAAAGGAGATATTCAAAGTTGTACTAATTACAGAGGAATTAAGCTCATGAGTCATACCATGAAGTTTTGGGAGAGAGTGATCGAGCACCGTTTAAGAAAACTGACAACTGTCACTAAAAATCAGTTTGGTTTTATGCCTGGGAGGTCCACTATGGAGGCGATTTTCTTGATAAGACAACTTATGGAGAGACATCGAGAACAGAAGAAAGACTTACATATGATATTTATTGATTTAGAGAAAGCGTATGATAAAATTCCGAGAAATATCATGTGGTGGGCGCTCAAAAAGAAACTAGTCCCAACAAAGTACGTTACCCTTATTAAGGATATGTACACAAATGCTGTGACTTGTGTCAGAGCATGTGACGGCGAGTCCGATACATTTCCTATTAAGATAGGATTACATCAAGGGTCAAGCATTGAGTCCATATATTTTCACCTTAGTGATGGATGAGATCACAAAGGACATACAAGAAGATATTCCTTAGTGTATGCTCTTTGCTGATGATGTGGTGCTGATTGACGAGAGCAGAATTAGAGTCAATCAGAAACTAGAGTTGTGGAGACAAACTTTAGAATCAAAAGGTTTTAGACTTAGTAAGACAAAAACTGAATATATGAGGTGTCAGTTCAGCTGGGAAAACTTAGATGACGGAGATGTTAGTTTGGATGGACGAGTAGTACCCATGAATGACACATTTCGGTATTTGGGATCGATGTTGCAGAGTGAAGGAGAGATCGATGAAGATATTAGTCATAGAATAAGAGTTTGGATGGGTAAAATGGAGACAAGCATCTGGTGTTCTTTGTGACAAGAAGGTCCCAAATAAACTAAAAGGCAAGTTCTACAGGACGGTGATTAGACCCGCGATGTTGTATGGCGCAGAATGTTGGGCTACAAAAGGACAACACATCCAGAAGATGAGTGTAGCTGAAATGCGGATGTTGCGTTGGATATGTGGCCACATAAGGAAAGATCGAATCAGAAATGATGATATTAGGGACAAACTTGGGGTAGCATCAATTCAAGAGAAGCTAGTCCAACATCGTTTGCGATGGTTTGGTCATATCCAACGAAGGCCTCCTGAAGCATCAGTACGCAGCGGTATTTTAAGTCATCCTGAAAATACAAGAAGAGGAAGAGGTCGACCGAGATTGACATGGGAGGAAGCAATAAAAAGAGATTTGAAGGAATGGAATATACCCAAAGATCTTGCTTTGGATAGGAGTGCGTGGAAGATAGCGATTCATGTACCTGAACCATGATTTAGGAGTTAGAGTCTAATAGTAAAGTTATAAACTTCATATTCTTAGATTTTTTAGGATTTTAGGATTTAGAATTTGGAAATAAATTTCAGAAATAGAGGTTTAGATAGGATTTTAGGATTTAGAATTTAGAATTAGGTTTTAAAATAGGATTTTAGAAATTAGAAATAGATTTTATAATAGAGGTTTATTGTACTATTATTATTATTGTTATTATTGCTACTATTATTAGCATACTATCATTATCATTATCATTATCATCTTTATTTATATATTATTATTATTATTTTATTTTATTTTTTCTTCCATCATATTCATTTTTATCACTGATATTTGAGATCTTTGATCTTATGTTTTCCGATTGAGTTTCATTCCTAGCCTACCCCAATTTATTTGGGATTAAAGGCTTTGTTGTTGTTGTTGTTGTGAATTATAATATCATATTCTATTATTGTTTTGGATGAAAAATTTAATAAAATGACCTGATTGGAATAAAAAAAATTTAGTGCCTAACTGCCTATACAGGGACAAATCAAACTTGAGTGACCAATTTGTGATAAAGAGCAAACTTGAGTGACCTCCGGTAAAATTTACCTTTTTAAGAATTACCTGATATACAAAATACTGGCATCCTGTATGAAATCTACTTTTGACGGGTATTGCACATGGAGAATTATCTGACTCTGTAACACATTTTATCTTTCTTAAATATTAATGAGGCTTGCATAATGGTTATTGCACACTGATATATTTAAATGGAAGTATTAAAATAATTTCATTTTTTTTTGAAGGTGATGGATTCAACTCTAGTTCCTATTTTCTTGTATCACGGGGGTAGCATTGTTCAAGGACCCAGCGGCTACATTTATGATGGTCCCCGACCTTCCGTTATCCACACAAACCCCAACATAACTTTTGATCAACTAAAAAGTAAAATTTTCTCAGCAACAGGATGGCCAGAGGAGATAACTAAGGTAGATATCAGTGCTAGATGGCAAGCTGCCAGAGGAGGTAGTACCCATTTTATGCTAATCCCTATTGTTGACAATTGTTCTCTTAAGAGTGTGATTACAAACACACTAGAAGGAAAAATTGAGTGGTCTGTTGTTGAACTTTATCTGGAATCCAGTTCAAAGAAATCAGATAATACTGGCTGTAGTGCCAATGATGTTGAAATTGTTGAAGATGCACGTGCCAGCTCATCATCCACAGGGTCAGGTGCTGACCTGTCAGATTTGCCAGTTGTTCGACCAGTGTATCCACTACTCACTATGCAAACAACACAGATCTCAAGCACATTTTGAGGGCGAACAAATGGAAGACCTGCTTATACGCCAACATAAACTTCTCAAGTGGGATGATCGGTACAAGACATATATTCAAGACAGTGGGTTATATGGTATTGTCCAGATTGGAACTATCAAAGTAGATGTTTCTCTGATCTCAGCTCTTGTCGAGCGCTGGAGACAGGAAACCCATACTTTTCATTTACCAGTAGGCGAGATGACGGTAACTTTAGAAGATGTGGCAATACTGTTGGGGGTACCAGTGAATGGTGAACCTATTACTTATAATACTGATGAAAGTTGGGAACAATGGGTTAATGATTGTTTAGGAGTCTTACCAGATGAGAAAGCGTGGGCCAATAAATCTGCTTTATCCCTTAGATGGTTGCGTGATAAATTTGGGTCTCTTCCTGTTGGTGCCAGCGAAAACACTATTCGGTGTTATGTACGAGCATACCTGTTGGTTCTGTTTGGATCGGTGCTCTTTACTGATCTTTCTGGAGATTCAGTTTCTTGTTTGTACCTCCCACTAATTGCTGATCTTGATCGTGTTCGGTCATATAGTTGGGCATCTGGGGTTCTTGCCTTCCTTTATAAGGAGCTATGTCGAGCTTGTAAGAGGAACTCGAAGCAAATGGCTGGCCCAGTTTTCCTGTTGCAGATGTGGGTATGGGAGCGGTTGCATATAGGTAGTCCAAAGGTAGAAAAATTGAAGCCAATTGGCAACGTCAGTCCTGAGTACTTGCCACCGCTTGGCTATAAATGGTCACGTCATCACACATGGAAGAAAAATCGGAGCCATTCTCTTAGCCATTACAGAAATAAGATAGATATGCTAAGGGATGAACAGGTGGCATGGACACCATATGAGATGAGGAGTGTACAGCAGGTCCTGCCCCCTATTTGCACAGCAGATTCGGGATTTTGGATGATGACAGCTCCTTTATTGCACTTCTGGATCATTGAGACCTACCACCCAGAAAGGGTTATGCGCCAATTTGCTCGATATCAGACTGTGCCACCACCAACACGCTCTACTATTGACTCACTTCATTCAGTAGAAAGGCGGGCTCGCCCAAGGGAAAATTGGACATCTCACCACAATAAGTATGTTGATGAATGGTTTAGGAGAAATGATACAATTATGCATGAGGAAAGGGCATATGATTTGACCTTGTACAAGACGGTGTACATGAAGTGGTATGAAAATGCCACTGTTGTTTGCTTCTGTAGACATCTCACTCCTCAGACAGATCAGGGCAGTCCACTGCCAGATTCACAGGAACAGCTCTCAGTTGAGCCAAAGTCTGAATCTTCAAAACATGTGGTAATATGAAACTTTCAGATATAGTCCTAATTTTAGAAAATCAATATTTGATTTTCGTTGCAATATAATTGTTTTCATGTTTTCCAGGCGGAGTTGTTATTGGATCTGGCTAGATCTGCTTTTATGAAAATGCAAAATGTGGCAAGCAAAGAGTGCCAGCTTTTTGCTCAGGAGATGTTTGAGGGTTGCAAGGGCATCTTTGGCATGGTTGATGATCCTTGTAGGTTTGATGCCTTAATAGGAGAACAAGTGGAACATCCAAGGCAAGTGCAAGATACAGATAGAACAGCACTGGTAGAGACAGAACCACAAGCAGGAGTAGAAATGACACTGAGTTGCCCTCCAGCAGGATCCTCCCGTTCAAGAAGCCGAAGAAAAAGAATTTGAGCTAAATATATTGTTCAACAAGGTAATAAAACAACTAGAATGTCAATGGGAACAAATAGATGGCTGCTCAACATGTGCACTTTAACAACTATAATGTAAATATGAACAAATAGAATGTAATCTGGACCCTCTAAATTTTATCTTGGTTTAATCAGGCTCCTGAACCTCTATATTTGGGACCTTCCCTTAAATTTCAGATTGATCTTTAATGTGTACTAAATTTTCCAAGCAAGAAATTGATCCCTCCTAAAAAGATTTCCTTCATGAATTTTGGTAAATTTTGTATTCAATTAATTAATTTAATAATTTTACATATGAGCCAAGTATTCCTTTGCAGACAGGCCTCATTGACTTGCATAGTTTTATTAATTTTTATCCTTTTTTCCTGTAATTATATAATAATTTGCTTTTTTGTTGAACTGCAAAGCTGATTGAAGTAGTACGTAAGCACACTTGGTGTCTGCTGGAGTATTAATGTAGATTTTGGTTATGTAGGGAGTATCTAATGGTATTGTTGAAGTTCTGAGACATGTAAGCTATCTATTGGGAATGCACTACCTGCATCAAACAGTATTATATAGTTCTTCTGAGTGACTTATCCTGATCTAATGTGCTTCTACAATTATTGCTTTAAATATTGTTAAGGCAGTTTTTTTCCTTTATTGATTTTGCATACTAACAGCAACCTTTTGAAAATGGATGGAGATCCTTAACAACTATTTTTTTTTAATAATTTTGATAACCAATTTCATATAAATTTGTATAAAATCTTAAAAATAGAAAAATATTTATAAACATATTCTTAGACCTATGGATTAATTATGTTTTGGTATTTGATACAATTTGAGTGTTAGTTGTTATTCGATAAAAAATCATTAAACTAAAACCATTAAAATTATCATATATTTTGATGGAATATCAAATAACACTTAAACTGTGGTAAAACAATCAATCCATTGGTTTAAGAATATATTTGTAAAGTTTTTTTTGTAATAATTTTTATGAATTTATATATCATATATTTCAAAGGATCCTCACTCTTTGAAAATTACTTGGGTACATCGATCACCGCCGCACAAAACATGGGGAATGGGGACTATCATGCGCTAATTACACTTACAAAAATCCATATCATTGCATTATCATTCGGTTGTATTTTGGTGCCAAAAAAATACAAAATTTTAAGGATATGTTTGGATGAGTCAAGAATAATAGAATAACTGATGTTTTCTGAATAGAAATAACAGTTGTGTATCTAAACGTAAATGAGAATAGTTGATATTTCACTATTTTGGTAAATGAAATAACCTGTTCCAACAAACAATTCAAACAAATTTCTATATTTCGTTATTCTGTGATAAGGATGAAATAATTGTTCTTCTCAACTCTCCACTACTATTTCCAACAAACAATTCAAACAATATTTCTACCATTCGGAATAGCATTATATTTTTACTATCCTCTATTTTTAACAAACAATTCAAACAATATTTCTAAAAATCACATTATATTTTTTTTTTCACTATTCTCATTTGTTATTCTCAATTTTTCATTCTTACGTTATTCTTTGCACGATCCAAACACACCCTAAGTCTTTTAATGGCCATACAATCGAGACGTACGGAGTGTTTGGATTGATGTTACCAATTTTGAATTTCAAATTGATAACGTTTGGTACATGATTTTCTTTAGCAGTATACAATCATCACACGGCCTCAAACGAAAGGGAGGAAAAACTTGACTGCATCTGAGACGTGCTCGACTTCAAACGAAACTGCAATCCCAACCAACATAGATCCCAGACCTTTGAAAATCAAAGTCCAAGATGTGCTGCTGTTAATTGCGGTCCGAGTCCGCTGTTAATAGCTGAATTATGAGGTTACCTCTTAATTTGTTTATTCTAATTCTAAATGACAATTTTGTGCTTAATTATTTTGTTATTTCCTCGTTAGTAGTTGCAGATCAATGGTCAAAGCTCGCCCTACCAGTCTGCGCACACGAGCAGCAGCATCTGATCTCAGCAATTCAACGGATGAGATCGAACTGTCCGTACGATCTCTCTTCCACCTCTCCAGATTCTCCACCGTTGCCCGTTGGTATTGATTATTCCATAACAAAAATACGTGCCATTGAAAATAGAAATTGCTTTTTGCGCTTTCTCCGTGCTTCAGCCACAAAAAAGGGAGGCAGTAGAAAAAGAAAGAGAGGGAATTAAGCGGTTAGTCGTCACTGAGAAGCGGGGCAGCTCTCATGGCTTCGACGACAATTATCTTTCCTTCTCAAGTGACACAAACAGCATATACCAGGCGAACTATTTCTCTTCGCTCGAGAAGCCCTAACCCTAGCTCTGTCTCCTTCGCCACATTGCGCAACGGGTCGCTCAGGTCGACCCGACAGGATCTGAGAGCGAGAGCAGCTCTCCAAGTTGAAAGTCAGGATTCAGTGAAGCAGTCTTCTTCTCCGCCTCCTTCCCTTCCTTATCGGATCGGACATGGATTTGATTTACACCGGCTTGAACCGGGACTACCTTTGATTATCGGGGGAATAAATATTCCTCATGACCGGGGCTGTGAAGCTCATTCTGATGGTAATTGACTTCTAATTGGGATAAACATTTGGCAACTTAATTGGATTTCACTTCTAATTTTTTTCTTGTCAATATAGGTGATGTGTTGCTTCACTGTGTGGTGGATGCTATCTTGGGAGCATTGGGGCTACCTGACATAGGCCAGATATTTCCAGACTCTGATCCGAAGTGGAGAGGTGCAAATTCTTCAGTCTTCATGAAAGAAGCAGTAAGTAGATTTCTTCCTTCTATTTTCCCCCGTAGGTCTAACTGTATAGAACTATGGTATGTCTTCTATTGGATGATGTGTTTAGTGCAGTTCTGGTAATATGGCATGTCATCAGATCAAATTGTGTTGTAAACGGTTACTTGTGCAAATGATAGGAGAGTTAGGATGCTCATTATTGGGTGTAGGGTTTTAAGGATTAAGAGTGATATCTTCAATATGAATTCGTGACTGTTGTTTCATGTAAATATTATTAATAGTAACTCGATGCATGCTGAACATTCCATAATCCATATGTTCAATTTTTCAGGTCATAATTGCATTAGCCAACTCAAGGGCCACAATAGAACACTATTATTTTATTGAATGACGCTGAACCCTCTTGAGAATTTTTTTTTAATAGAGGCTAAATAATTTATAATAGCAAATTCCGGATGAGTGCTGTATAATTAGCATTGGAGCAGGCTTTTAAAAAAATAGGAACAATTGACAAAGTAGAAAAACTTGCTTCCTGCTAATGGCAATCAATTTAATTTGGGGTAACACTCAAGGGGAACATAATTTTTTTTTTAATTTACTAATGGCACTTCAATGGTAAAATTTTTACAGCATAGTACATATTTCTAAAGCCAAAGGTATCTTAAGGTTTCAGGCTTTAAGCCTTATCAATCACTGGTTTTATTAATTTGGAACTTTTTAATACAAAAAAGCTCGCCTATTGCTCTTAATCCAAAATTCCAAAACAAGTAGTATAGAGAGGGCATACAATGGCTGAGACAAGCAAGTATTAGAATGTTCAACCAACATGTAGGTTTAATTTGCAAAGTTGAAACTTGGTAATAAAGTATTGTGTTAATGCATCCGTCTAAATCTTATCCAACTCACATGTGATGGTAGTTAGCACTTAGGTAGTACTGTAGATGTAGTTAGCACTTAGTTGAATATAATAAATTTCTATGAAAATGCCCATCTTAACATTCATCCAATATTTCAGGTGAGACTTATGCATGAAGCAGGATATGAGCTAGGTAACCTAGATGCCACCTTGATCCTACAAAGGCCCAAACTTAGCCCACATAAGGAAGCCATTCGGGCCAACTTGTGTAGTCTCCTTCAAGCGGATCCTTCTGTTGTGAATCTTAAAGCAAAGACCCATGAAAAAGTCGACAGCCTTGGAGAAAACAGAAGCATAGCAGCTCACACAGTTGTTTTACTTATGCGAAAGTAGTGTCATGTAGTTTTTTCCCTTGGAATTTGTAGAAAGAAGTTCAAATTTTATGATTTCTATATATCGTGACCTTATTAATTTTGTGAAGTTATCGAGTATACTTGTATGATTGTATAAAAGAAGGCCCACTCTGGGAGGCTTATGTGTCTAATAAAGTTCGACAGTGAAGTGTTTGCGTCTCTTTGCTCCGTTTCCAAGTTATTCTAAAGTGTATTGATAATTTTTGCAATTTCCAAACAAATAATTGTGGCAAACTTTTGCGTATTATGAACTATGAAGTGATTCTAAGGCTTGAATTTATGTGGCTCTTTTTTGATGGTTAATTGGAACGCCCACGTGAAGAGCACGGTTTACGGTACACAATAAATTCTCCATTTTAAACTAAAAAGAAAGTACTCTGGAAAAGATCGGTGCAAAAAGCAAAGCCTGGCCAGTTAATGATTTTGTACCCATTAGGAAGCTATTATGTTATATGTTTGTCACCAGACCTAAAAGAATTATAGTTCTGTGTTTTTTTTATGGGTAATGATCAAGAGTTACTTACTTTGCCTTTCATGTCACAACACGTAATACTGGGCTCCCATGCTAATATGTATCCCACCCATCAAAAGGCAAGTGAAAATAGGAAAATGAAATAAAACATTGAACATTATATATCAAAATTTATCCTTTTTTTTAATTTCCCCACAATTTAACATGCTCACATCCGTTAGGCTCCCTTCACAATGGGTCAATTATTCTTTAAATAAATTCAAAAAATAAAAAATATCAATTGTTTATAAATTTTTTTTATAATAATTTTACTTCCATTCCATGCTAATTGTAAAATAACCGAAAATTTTCACGAGCTTCCCCATGGACCATGATAGAGGTGATCAAATTGAATCTGATATGAGAAATTTATTCAATCCATTTAGATCCAAATTAGATCTGACTCGATCTAAAAAAATTAAACAAATCTGATCTAATTTGATCCGATGTCAGATCAAATAATCTATAATTCAATATAAATCAATCAAAATATAAAAAAATCAACATATAAATTGACCCAACTTAATTTTTTTTAAAATCAAACTAACTCGATTTGATCCGTCCGTATTTGTATCTCTATCCGAATCCACTCTGTCCCGTCCCGTATGATTGTCACCTCTAGTCCAAAATATATATTTTAACTAACAACGAGTTAACATTTTCACTCAAAGACCAAAAAACGGGTTAATGATAATCCGACCCCACTCAATAGTTTCTATTAGAAATTTTCAAATTCACCATGTATACATGAAAAAAAAAACTCTATCTAAACAATTTTTCTAAGCCATACGTACACACACCGAGCTAGAGCGCAAGCGCACGGTAGAAATCCGAAAATCCATCCATGGGCGGGGCCCAATTGAATTGTAACCAAGAAAAAACCCTATGCCTGAGTCCTGACAAACGATTTACAAATCTACTGTTTATTATGGGAAATATTTTTGTGTCAACTATTGAGCCTAGTTCATTTGTGATTGACATATGATATTAATCATTGGGTCTAATTAATTATTAAAGCTATAATATATAGTTAAGCAAATAGACATTATTAAAGATAAATGATTAAATAATAATGGGTGATATGTGATATATGATATATGATATATCAATGTCAGATTGATTAGATTTAATGGTTGACAGAAAAACAATACTCGTAGATGGACAACAAATTCAGTTCCTTAATTATGGGATGCTGTTGGAATCTGTAGCGGAGCTTTAACGAGATTGTAGTAGGAGGCTAGGAGCCGATCGATCAGCAAGAGAACTTTGTACATTCTTTAAATGACAAGTATTTACAGCATATCAGGCTTAAGTTCTTATCAGCAACAGCAAAATCATTAACTTCAGTACTCGGATTGATTGATTTTAAGGTATCATATTGTCATGCATTGAAACAAGAGTAATTGATGTTAATATGTTTTTGGGTCCTTTGGGATTCCGCTTGAAGCAAAACAAGCAACATGCACCCGTCTCTATGAACGATGTATTAATTACAGTTTCAGTATATTAGAATTTGAAACAGAGTATTTGCTTGTGATGAAATTGCTATTATTTTCGAATTCTAATTGTTACAGAGGTTGCTTTGCCTATTTATAGAGCAACAGGCTCTATTAGCCGTTGTTACTCTCCTAATTAACTTGATTATAATCTTTGAGATTATTTCTTAAATATTGAATAACGGCTAATTGATTAGTATCGAAATTAGCCTTGATTGATTAATGATGAATATTATCAAAAGCAATTGACAAGTGTTATCTTTGTGTGATCAAAATATTCAAAATGGGAAACGCGTACGACGTACGATTTTAAGCAAAACATTAGAGGGGCAATTTCATGTCCCCTGCAAAGAGACAAAAAAGAAAAGAATATCATGTATAGTTATCACTCGTCATAAACGAGAATTATAATTCACAACCAAAAATATATAGGAAAATTACGTCAACTAATTCTTGAAAACCAGCGTTATAAAGATGAGAAATAATAAATACATAACATAATTAAGTCATCTTCAATAAAACTGATGCACAGTATAACTACTTGATACAGTGAATTTCATTAATTATGTGAAAAACAATTTATAGAAAATACAAAAGAACGTGTGTGTCTTTTAATTATATTTTATTTATTTATTTATTGCATATTGAAATAAATTATATGTATAGGTTAAATTTATATGTAATCAAAGGTTTTTATATATATTCTATAGATTTAACTATAATTAATACTTACATGCTCCATATATGTACCATCTGTTTTCAAGTTTATTTATGCTTTTTCGCTAGTTATTTAGATGCATTTTCACGAGTTCAATAGTCTTGACACTAACATTGATGCATTGTTAGTCTCGACAATTCTAAGCGATAACATACTTGAGATAATATATATATAGTAAAGATACTGTGAATTTAACTCAAAAAATACATTAAATTATCTTCAAATTTTAATTTATCACACTCATTAAATTATTTATATGAAAATCTTGTGGGATGCAAAAATTGAAATATTTTGAGTTTTTTAAGTTATGGTTTTTAATTTTTAAAAATGAGTTTTAAAAAAAATAATAATAATATATTCAATGTTTGAATATCATTTTCAAAAATTAAAAATGGTGACTTAAAAAGATAAAAAAAAACTCTAAATTTTTGCATCCCACAAGATTTTCATATAAAGAATTTAATGAGTATGATAAATTAAAATTTAAAAATTATTTGATACTTTTTTAGTTAAGTTCACGGTAAAGATATTAATGCACCATGATTTTAAGATTATATATATCTTTGAGGGAAGAAGTCTTTGTGGCTGTTTATGTAGCTATCAAAAGCCTTTAAATAAAAATGCAACATTATTAGCTACAGTTCCCACAAATAAAAGTACGAAAACCATAATGCAAGCCAATTTAATACATATGTAGCTTTAGTGCTTTACAATACCAGAAACATTAGATTAAAACAAAAAGGAAAAATAAAAAGATTGGACGGTTCTGATCATCAATTTTGATGTGACATGAACAATGATAGAAGACTTGAGCTTAATTATTTCTTAGTATCAATGACACTCTACATATAACAATATAACATACAAGATCAAGAATTAATTAGAGTTGATTCAGACACAAGCAATGTGGAAAAAAACCAAGGGGTAAAGTGGGGCTTTGTTTATTTTTTGGCTATAAATGCCCAAACATGGGATGCATGTAATTATGCGTAATATGGTACCTCTTTAGGGAGTGACGACATATTTGATGTTTAGCATGTTACTCATAATGGCTGCATGTTCATTTATCACAAAGGAAACCGCTCCAATATCAATTTTACAATATAGTTTAATTTTCGTATAGTTCACTAATTTATTAAATAATATAATATTTATGTATCATAATATATCCATACAAAATCCTTTTACACAAAATAACACTTGGTTTCAAATTTCGAAAAATTAGTCTACTTAATTTATAAATTGCAAGTATTAACTTGTAGATTTCAATTATAGTATCGAATCTAATAAGAGTAATATGAGCTAACTTGGCCATTTCCCACATATTAAATTCCGACACAAAACATGAACCATATACATGTAACATAATTACATACATATTAAATATGAAGAGAGATCACGGATCATTTGATTATTGTTTGTCAATCTTGATAATAAAGTTTCAAATAAATTCAAAAAATATTTGTAGATATATTGCGAGGATTAGATTGAATTTGATTCAATTTATGTGTTACGTGATATTCAATAAAAAAAATCATCAAATAAGCATAGTTCCAATGTTATGTAATTTTTATAGTCCTTGATGAAATATCAAATAATATTTAAATTCAAAAATGATAATAGAACTTTAATTTTCACTCTAAATCGATTTTAGGAACAAATAGAAAGTTAAAATTTTAGTACAAAGCGCTAAAAATTAAAATATAAAAATGCCAATGATAATATTTCAAATTCCTCAACTAATAACTACGACACTCATAAACAAGAAAATTTTAAAATAATATTTAAATTCAAAAATGATAATAGAACTTTAATTTTTACTCTAAATCGATTTTAGGAACAAATAGAAAGTTAAAATTGAAATATCAAATAATATTTAAATTCAAAAATGATAATAGAACTTTAATTTTTACTCTAAATCGATTTTAGGAACAAATAGAAAGTTAAAATTTTAGTACAAACCGCTAAAAATTAAAATATAAAAATGCCAATGATAATATTTCAAATTCCTCAACTAATAACTACGACACTCATAAACAAGAAAATTTTAAAATTAAGAGTTAGAAATTTAAATCATACTAAATATTAAATTATCTAATTGAGTCTTTTTTAGACTTAACAACATGAATGATTTAGGCTAATTCTGTTTGGAGTTGGGATCACTTCAGATGAAAAAAAAGGACTGTCATTCATAACAGTTTTTAGTAATAATAAGTTTTATTAAATTAATATTATTACTAAAATATGCATTCATAAGAGTAAAACGAGGGAAGACGAAAGGGTTTGAAATTTGTTAATTTAGTATCTCTTATTTTCTTACCAGCTTCTCTTTACAGGAAAATGAATACACATTAATTGTAACTTTATTGCAAAACCCAAGAGAAACTTTACATGATTACATGTGAATGGGGTTCAATAATAGAATGCTAAGTACATTCTAATAAGTAGGATTCAAATATAAATACTTAAGAATATCAGTTATATAGTACAAATTTTCTACATAAAAAAGTGTGTGTGGTGTTTTTTTTTTTTGGGGGGGGGGGGATGGAGCATTGATCCCATTTGCAGTATATATATCTGTCACTGAGCTAAAGTAATCATTTGATTCAAAGTCTTCCTTGTTATCATCTGTCTGCATCCTCTGAAGTAAAAGCAAAAAAGAAAAGAAATATATCATAAACAATAAGTAAAAATGAGATAACATTTTGTTGCAGCAATGTAAAAGAAGCATTTCTTTAAGTGAACCATAGTACGATGATGATTATTTGTATTTTATATTTTTTTACACCACCATCATCATCATTAATATAAATAATAAAATTATTTTTTATTACTAATATCATCTTCACTATTGATATTAAAAGTCGCGGTAATATACTATTATTATTATTATTATATTTTTATTTTAACATTTTATCCAATGGGATTTTCACTTTCTCCAATAATCTACTATTACTTTTTGAAGCAAGGTGAACGCTGTAGCGGCTAGCGCGGGCTAAGTATGAAGATTTCATAATAACACTAGCGTCTTAATTCTGTAGAAACAAGTTAGAAAGATTGATAAATCAAGCTTGGGTTGGAGAACCGGACATAGATGCGCGGATTTGGTCGGTCGCTGAAACAACATTATCAAAATGACTCTATTCTATTACTATTATACATTTATACATTTATACATTTATACATTTAATATTTAAATAAAAAATCACTGATTTGCTAAAATTTTACTAGCTGTAATCGCCTTGTTTTACTAATTATCATTGGAGCAATTCTCTAACAATATCATGGAGACGAGTGAATATTGATGTGAAAATTACAATTTATACTTGCAATTTTGAATGGATCGAAAATCATGAGATATGTAGAAGTTCAAATAGATTTGAGGTTAACTCTTTTAACTGTATCAAAAATAATTTATTTGATTTTAAAAAGGTACTGAAAATTCTTAATGATTTCTTTTAGTGAATAAAAACGAAAAAAATAACGCTTTGGGAAAAATGAACCAAGTACATGATCCATCCTGACACATCAACATTCGTGGGTGGGAAATTTACAAACTAGAGTACCAATCAATATTCATTATATATGCACAATGATTTAAAATGTAGATTTCAATATAGTATGCAATGTATATACAAGTGCCTGAACGACCATTAGACAATCATACCTTGCTAATTTTATTTTATTTTTTCCTTCAAGTTCTCTGTATTTTTATATTTTAATTCTTCTTTTAGTCTCTAAATTTTAATAAAAAAATTAAGTTAGTCTTTAAATTTATTACATCAAATTGATCCTTTACTTTTTAAAAAAGCATCAAGTTAGTCCTGAACTTCTTCAGAACAATTAAATCGATCTTTAAACTTTAAAGTGTATCAAATAGTTCCTTTATATTTTAATATAAGGACTAATATGGACTTTGAAATTAAAAAAAAAACTAAACTAGTCCTTATCTCTTAAATTTTTTATTTTGATTTGTTTTTTTAAATTTAAATAAAAAATTTCATTAAAAAAATATCGGGTCACAAATCGAGTTGAATCAGATTTTGTGTCGATCGATGATTCGATCTGAACTCAAATGACTCAATCCAATCCAAACTTATCAGAGAGTTAAAAGAAGCCAACATTGATTGACCCAAAACCCGACCCGGATGAGCACATGATCTGACATTTTTTTATTTTTTAATAAAATATACTTAATTTATTTTATTTAAACTTATAAAATAAAATAATATTAAAATAAATTTTATGAATCAAATTGATATTTGATTTTTTTAAAAATCAAATTAATCTGACTCGACTCGAATCCGACCTGAACCGATTCGAGATCAAATAACTTATAATCTAATCAAAAATCTAAAAAAACACAATATATAAATTAATCCGATCCAATTAATTTTTAAAAAAAAAAATCAAACTCACATGATATAAACCCAAATCCGACCTCTCCAATTACCACCTCGACTCCCACTTCATTTCTTTATAACTGAGATGCCACAAGTATAAAGTTAAAAAGACAAAACAGTTCCAAAATTGAAAAGCGCACCCACCAAGCAACCCCCCCCCCCCCCCCCCGGCTTTCTCTAGGGGCGATATCCGGGATGCACCTTTACAATCTCTCCTCTCAATGCTCTCATCTTTCATGAATTCTCTTTCACATCAAACAAACATTTCAGTATGTCAATCTGGTCTGAAGGATTCCTCAACAACTGGCTCTCCAAAAAGACCTCCATTTTTAGTCTCCGCCTCTGGGTCGTGATCGGTATTCTAGTTGGCGCCGCGATTGTTCTAGTTCTCTTTCTCCTTTCTATTTGCTTCACCTCTCGTCGCCGCACTCCTCGCCGGCAACTATCCTCCTCCGCTGGCTCCGGCTCAGGCAAGACTCTCAAGATCCACCTCCGTGACCGGACTCCTCCAGTCTCGAAAGATATCCGAGAGATTGTGCATCAAAATTCTTCCTACCAGTTGCCCCTGCCTGAGGTGCAGATCGACATTGGAAAGGCAGATCACCGGGTGGTGCACGGCGGAGACCGCCGGACGGTAGCGGAGCCTCCACCTGCTCAATCAGGTTCGACAACTGGTACTGTCAGTGGGGAGAGCCGAGCTGCTGGGGATGGCACTGGCACTCCAGCCAAGGCACCAGAGGTTTCACATCTTGGATGGGGTCATTGGTCAGTACTTAGTACTAATTCTATTTTTCTTTTCACTTTTAGTTCGTAGATTTGTTAAGGGTGGCTAACTTTTGACCGATTTTACCGTCAATAATGTGGGAATAAAAATTTGTTAATAATTTTAGGTACACGCTAAGAGAGTTGGAGGAGGCGACCAATGGACTAGCTGAGGAGAATGTGATCGGAGAGGGAGGATATGGGATTGTTTATCGGGGAGTGTTAGCTGATCAAACCATTGTTGCTGTTAAAAATTTGCTTAATAACAGGTACCAGTTACTACTCTTGACTACTTATTTTGACGTAATAAAGTTATAAATGCCTGATTTTTATAATTTGTTCTTTAAATTAAAATATGGCCTTTTTACTCTCTGGTGATTACTTTAGAATAGCTTTGTACCTGTTAGTTACGATTTTTGGTTCTAAAAATTTGCTAATTTGATTGTATTCTTTTTTCTTATCTCATCCATTTGGTCAAATTTTATAGCAGGAAGTTGATGCTTTTGTGGTTGTGGTGTATTTATTTCCTTCCATCATCTTCCTAACTATAATTTATTGCCTTCCATTGTGGTAGTTGTCTTGATAAATTTTAAAATTTGCTCTAGGCACACTTGCACTATTCATGACTACGGTGGTGGAACTTGATTTTTTTATGTGCCTTTTCCTTAAAGAAACCTAAGGAGAATCAAGCATAATTACTCGATACATGTTCTTTTCCTATAGGGGTCAGGCAGAAAAGGAGTTTAAAGTGGAGGTGGAGGCTATTGGCCGTGTTAGGCACAAAAATCTTGTTAGGTTACTTGGATACTGCATAGAAGGGGCTTATAGGTTGATTTATTTACTTGTGTTTTACTTTTCTTATGTTTTAAAATAATCTAATTTTTTTTATTCTTGCTATTATAACTTTTTTCTTCTATAAATGCCTGTAGGATGCTTATTTACGAGTATATAGACAATGGCAATTTAGATCAGTGGTTGCATGGCGATGTTGGAGAAATAAGCCCATTAACTTGGGAAATTAGGATGAATATTATCCTAGGAACTGCTAAAGGGTGAGTTCTTGATTTTACTTGTTTTGTCTTTTTTTAAATTGCTATTTGTAGTTGTTGCATTTACTGACAATCTGAAGCCTTAGACATGGCTTTATAATATATTTTGTTAAAAACATTGATTAGGAAGGATTTTGAATCCGAAAAACCATGTAAGCTAATGTTGGAAGTAGGCAAATCGTTGTAACCTAAGTTAATCTAGATAGTCTTTTGATGCGTTTTAGTATACCTAAATTTTCAGGATCTTTTATCAAATAATTGGAGCTTTAATTTCAAATTATCTGTGATTGGATTAAGTCCTTCTCCCAGAACTCTTATAATAGCACCACCTAACTAATGCAGGTATAAAGTAGGGTTGAAGTAAGCAAATGTACTTCTGACCCAAGTTATTCTACACTTCCTTTGTATGCACTCATTCAGTGCATCGATAATGGCACCTTAAAGAAAAGAAAAATGAAACAAATTATCACATCAAACGAGGCATATTCAATTATCTTAATTGCTGTGCTCTCTCTAATCATTTGTGATAATTTAAAATGTAGAATTAATTTGAAATAAATGTTTTTCAAGGCTAGCATACCTCCATGAGGGGCTTGAACCGAAGGTTGTACACCGTGATGTGAAATCTAGCAATATACTTCTTGATCGACAATGGAACCCAAAAGTTTCAGATTTTGGGCTTGCCAAATTATTGTGCTCTGAGAGAAGCTATGTCACAACACGTGTGATGGGTACATTTGGGTAAGTGCAGATTTGGTTGTAATATTGCGAGCATTTTCTTTGTTAGCTACTAATGATTTGAAAATTTTTGTACTAATGTTTTGTAGGTATGTGGCTCCTGAGTATGCTAGCACCGGCATGCTTAATGAGAGAAGTGATGTGTACAGTTTTGGTGTTCTTATAATGGAAATAATTACTGGCAGATCTCCTGTGGACTATTCAAGACCACCTAGCGAGGTTTTTCGTTCAAAACTTCAAATTGTATCAAAATTAGAATTCTTGTCTGGTATAGCTCTGCAGACCAGTTATGCAAACATAAAGAGCCCCCAATTTACTTCATTTTAAGATTCTTGTTGTTAAAATTAGTTACTCTTCACATGGGTAATCACTGTTGAGGTAGGGTAGTTTTTATGACAGTACAAGCCAGCTCATGCTGGGATTATAATGAACCCAACTAAAAAAATACAATGAACTATTTCTATGATTATAAAAAGTCCTCACTCTCAAGCCTAAATCCTAAATAAATCATGACTTGTGAAGTTAACTAGGAGGGTAAAAAGTACACTAAATCTTTTCTGTTAATTTCCTAAAAGAAAAACAAAACTAGTACCTTCTACTGATGTAAATTGTGTTATCAGGTGAACTTGATAGAGTGGCTGAAGAATATGGTGGCAGAGAGAAAGGTTGAACTGGTGGTGGATCCAAAAATAGCAGAGAAACCGTCTTCAAAGGCACTTAAACGGGCACTTCTTGTGGCATTGCGATGCGTCGACCCGGATGGTCACAAGAGACCCAAAATGGGGCATGTTATCCACATGCTAGAAATGGATGACCTGCTGATCAAAGACGTACGTAATTCCTATATGATATCATGTGCACTGACAAAATGGTAGGACATACATACGTAATCATGGCCAACAGAAAACATGAGTTCGTCTTTTTTTACCTTTTTAAGAGATGGCCAAACTACCCCATGGTTTTCCTTTTACTAAAATTAAGGGAATAGTGTTGAGTTATTTTATATTAGAAAAAAATATTAATCCTTTCAAAAAGAAGAAAATGGGAAAGTTTTGGTAGGATTAAACTTCTAAGTAATTCAGGGTAGGATCAAACTTCTAATTAATGAAATTATGATGCTTGCATCATCTGGTGTTAGAATGATTATTGATGATGACAGTATGTTTAAATTTTTTACAGGAAAGAAAAATGGGACAAAATGCATCTTCCCTCTCATCACATCAGTACGACAGTAAAGAAGGGAGTTTCAGAAATCGTGACAACCAAACAATGTGGAGGTAGATTATATCGGGTAGCTAGGATAATGGGTTTGAGTTTGTATCATGTGCCACATTTGTTTTATTATACTGATTAAATTATTTTCCGTTATTGCTGCTCCCTCCAATTATCATTTCAGAAATGGGTGCTTTCTCAATTGATTAGTCCTTGTGTAAAAATTATCCTGTGTGATACAATTATAACTATAGTTGATAGGGCACAAGAAAAATCAAAATTTTGGACGATTCTAGATCTGGCTTTGGTTCTAGGTGCCGTTGATTTATTTAGCAGAGGAAAAAAAAAACTGTCATGCATCTCTAGTGGTTCCAAGTGATAAAGGCGCAATTATTGTGCTAGTCACGTGAAATGGCTCACAACAGGGTGTTAAGAGTTTTTTAATTAAATGATAGCTTTGTTGACGTTCTTAGGTCGTTAATTGCTATATTTAATGGCTCTTGAGACCATTAAGCTGATGATACGAAGCCAAATTTTCTGATACAAATTGCAATAGACGTGTTTAGTTGGGTAAAAGTAGCCTACAACCATATTGTAGTTCGCATTATAATGTAACCTTTATCTTTCTTTTATCAACACTTAGACCATTAAGGTATCTTCTGCAATGATTATTTTCATGTCTTTACTTTATTATAATGTTCTTCTAGTAAAAGTAAAACAAAGTTCGATTAATACCCGCAAGTCAAATCTTCTTTGCAAATTATGTTAGTTAATTTAATCTGTTTTAGTGGTACATTTTTTTTCAACTTATATTGATTCTCGGAAGATGTGAGAGTTATTCTTTTATTTCTTCAGTGTTTATAATATGTTATAGAATGGTCAAACAGCATCATATAACATTGGAAATCTATGCTTGCCAACTTTCCTTCGATGCCATATAGTAGATTAAACTAGAAGGGAACATAAAAAAAAAATTGGGCATATAGCAGATTAGACTAGTGGACAACAATGAAACCTAAGATGCTTCTCTAGTTCACTTCATGCGCACATTATTTATTTGACATCTTGATCAATTTCATATATTACGGAAGTGCGTTTTCAGCTGGCTTCCAAAACCAGAAACAATTGAAAAACAAATTCAACGAAAAAAAATGTGAAACTAATGAAAAAGAATAAAAATACACTGGTAGTTATCATTGCAAAAAAAAAAATACTCCATTGCTAAGGTAGAAATCATTTATAATTTGAACGAATTATATGTTTTTTTAAGAAAAGGAATTATATACAAGTTATTCAGATTGAATATGTGTAGGATTATTTTTGTAAATTCTCACATACTGACTTTGTACATTTTATTGATTTACAAGCAAGATGTGGAATTCTCCAACAACAACAGCAAGAACAAAATCCGTCAGTCCCAAATAAGATAGAAATGAAATCATACTGCAGTCACAAAATTTTCACAAGAAACAAGTGTGAAATTCTCCAATGAAAACAAATCAATTCACCTTTTATTTAATAAAAAAGGAATCACTGGGGAAATGCAGTACAGTAACGAGCAAGCCGAGCGTCTCAGTCAAAATCACATGATTCCTAATCTTTTGCAATACATTTGTTTTTCATACCTAATTTCTGTGAGAACAGACAGGATTTAAATTTGAAGCGGTTAGAAGTATTAAAAATAAGAAAATGGTTAGAAGGACCTTTCAGGCTTCAACGCCAACGGCTAGGTGGCGCCTTGTTTTCAAATTCAATTTTTTGTTGTTACTGATAGAAGAACAGGTCGCCACCTAATTTCTCTATCTATAGGCTATAGCCCAGTAAATAGGCTTGAAATGTGGGCTCAAGTCTCAAGAGGATGCTGCTCGTTGAATCAGGACAAATCCACGTGGATTCTGATAATAGAAGGTTAAGATGCCAGCGAGGCTGTGTCGTCGTCTTGAATAATAGAAGAGCATTGATGCTGGTCCAAGGACTAGAATAATAAGTAATGAAATGACAAACCCACTCGCCAACTAGCAAAAAGTGACATCCTTTACAGAAACTCACAGTTATTGAGAAAATTAAATAATGGCAATATACAGGACTTGGAACTAAAAATAATTGGTAGGAGGTTTATATTTTATTACATAAAAAAATATATTTTTCAATGCGCTAAAAGGGTGCTCAAACGCAGCTGACACCAACTTTGATTCTGCATCTAGCAATATTCTTTTTTAGGAATATTACGAATTAAGTTATATCAACAACAAGCCTATTTGATAGCAGTAATAATCAATTGACAAGAATTACCTAAAAAAATATAAGATTTTTAGGTAAATTATTTTCAGTTTAGTGAGGTTGTTATTAAACTTTATGCAGTTTGAAAATTAATTGATTGTTTATAAATCCGTGTGAAAAAATTAACTGTTGTGGGAAAAAGGCGCGTAGGCGTAGCTGACAGGATGCTGTCCTCCATGTACATTCTGAGACTCTGTAAGACTGTAACTCTTCTTCTTTTATTTTAAATATAATTGCTTTTTTTTTAGAAAATTTTAATATAACCCTTAATTAGGTACTTTACTTTTCCTGCCTACTTCAAAAGAAATAAGAAAAAAAATTAACTGTTCGAGTTTTATCTGTTAATTAGTAATTGATTTTTTATGTGTAGAATTTGACAACAATCTATTGAAATTGCAGAAAATATATTATAATTAAACATTTTTTTTTGTCTTAATAACTATTTAAACGATGATTGTAGGAATGAAACAAATTTGGTTGTCAATGCATTCCTTCACATAAATTATGTGGTCTTAGACAATTTATATCCACACTGAAATATTTTGTATGTATGAAATTTGATACATAATCTACTGAAATTGCAGGAAGTATATTATAATTAATATTTTTGTTTTAATAACTATTTAACGATTGTTGGAGTCATGAAAAAAAATTAATTGTCAATACATTCCTTCGCATCTTATGTGGTTTTAAACGATTTATATATATTCAAGCGCAAAAGATGCTCCGAGCAGCTAGTCAATAAGGAGTAATTTTTGGTTTTTATCATACAATCAAGAAAAAAATGATCTATGCATGGTCGTCTTACAAGTTCTTGGCCAATGGAGAGAAACAAAACCAGTTTATTGGCATCTGTTTTTTTTTTATCCAAAGTTATTGACATCTGTAATCCACTTATTTCAAAATTTACCTTTTTAACAACCAAACAAAATTTTATGCCATAGTTGTTCAGCAGGCAAACAAACACTTCCCAAAAAATCATGAGGCATCATGCGTTCAACTTCTCTCTCTTCCCAATCCCTATGTTTTCAAATGTCTTTATAGAAAGTGTTTTTCAATACAAGAATTTCCTGAAGTAAATAATAGACAAGTCAGCTACTTACAGTTTAAAAGATGAGCTAACTACTTCCATATCAATGAGAAATATTAATTTAAACCAATCAGTTGAGTGTTTGCAAAATTAATTTGCAAACCAGACAAATCTTCAAAAATTAGCAAGATGTCATTTCAAAGATTCAATCATAGCATCATTAGTCTGGACTCTGGACAAAGAATAAGGCGTCATCAACAAAATTTAAAATATCTGATCACTAAGGAAACCACCTAATTCTGAGAAGTAACGAACACTACTAGCACTGTGTTGATCTCTTGGACTATTATCAGTCCTTGATTCCGAAATATCTCAACTGTACATGTATATAGAACTGTTTTTGATGCTCAACTCTGCAATAGAATGATCAGGTACCACTGTACCAGACAGCGACAGCTGAATGGACCCGACCAGGTAAGGTATTCAAAAAGACAACCACCTTGTGTTGTGTCCTGACAACTTAACTATTATAATAGTCCAATACATTCTCTTCATTTTTTTGGATTAGGAATAAAGAAACACAACAATCCGGCCTCATCTTATCCAACATGGGGACCCACTATAATTAATGGCTATATATGGAGAAGTTATATCTGGAGGAAATGTAGAACAACTAGCAGGGACAAGGTATTTAAATAAGTTGTATGCAAATTGTAGTATGTAAGAAAATTAGTTTCTGATGTGGAGATGCTACACTAAACGGGCATTGGTGAATAAATTTATTTTCTTGTAAAAAGTGCACAGATCTTCCGAGCAGTGCTTGCATTTACATTTCCAGTGCTTGCATCTACAAGTCAGTACTCGTCTAAATGATTCCTAATTGGATGTATTGGAAATTCTGGTCCGAAAACAGCTTTAGCTTTTCAAAGCCCTTTCCGATCTAGCCCAATTAAAACATTTCTGGCCTACTTCGACTTATTATGAAATTGTCCATCCAAAGAATAGAAGTTGAAGTGACTGATCTGACGCAACGCATCAATGATAGTTTACTATGCAGCCTCCTCATAGGTCCTTTTTATGTATTTACATTCCCACGCCTTTCTAGATTTTTCCAGTCTTTTGAAAGAGAAGCTAGAGATATTCAGAGCCTCTTAACTAAATTGAAGATGCCAAACAAACGAATGGAGATGACAACGTGGGAGCAGAGCGTAAAACAAGTTAAAAATACTATAGAAATGAATTTCAAACCAGTGCAGAAGTATGGGATCCAATTTAGTTTATGCATTATCTCATACAACACAGAGAAATGTCAATGTTACTACTCCCACAGTCCCACTGATGCCAGAAGAACCAGTGCTTGTTATTTCATTTTTTAATCTTTCTGGTAATATTTTCCGCATCAGTTCATTATTTTTGAATGGTACAAAAACCACTGTGGTGTGCTTGTTTCAATTAAACAGCGTCCTTGCCTCAAAAGATAGAAGTGGAGAAAATTTGACAAACAAACAAACTAAAAAGGTATCAACAAAATTTGATATATCATCGAGATGACATTTCCAAAGGCCAAAGTGAAATTTGAGTGACAAGTCTTACAAAGAGGTACAGCGATCTCAGTATAATTGAATGTTTTTTTTTTTTTTTTTTGCGTGAAATTGTATAATACAAGGTTAAAAACAAACAATGGTAGGGTGATGGAACTCCACTTTATTTATCCACAATAAGTCATTAAATCTGCAAAATTCTACACTGCCAACATGCCTCCAAAAATTTTTACATAGATAAAGTATGTACTAAGAATAGCATCGATGAAACTCATAATCAATGTATTACAAATTCAGGGCCTAAAAGAAAAACACATTCATAGAAATGCTTAAACAACATGCTCTGGAACCTCCTCAAACTCAGATTTACATGTCAGAGGTGGGGCCCCTTGGTTGCTTGCAGCTGTGCTCCGGCATGAGATTTTCTGAAGCAGCTCTTTTTGTTTTTGGTCTCAGCTATGAAAGGAAATTGATAGGAATTAGATGTAAAGAAAAAAGATGGAGCACATTGAAAATTAAGAAGCAACATTCTATATTTATATCTCTGGTTGGATCCTACAGGTATATAAAATTCACATATGCTGCATAGTGTCCGCAATAGGACTCTGGCAAGCAATCTCAGCTGTTCGATACAAATCTCACATGATTCTCAGAAAATATCCTAAAAGCCATGTCCTGTTGTGCATGTTCAATCTGAATCAGGCAGTTAAGAACACATGTTGTAATTGCTCTACATCACAACTATGGCAGCAAATATGGACTTCATCTTATATCATACACTTGAACAGGTACGTATATTTTGATATTTTTCAACATGCCAGATATTTTCTGGTACCTATCCAGTTTAGACAATGTAAAGAAGCCAAAAATTTCTGGATGTTGCTTCTTGATTTGATAACGAGGAAAAAGTAAATAACATTATTGATAATAGTAGAATAATTTTAGTTTCTTAGGGATGATTTACCTTCTCTTCTGACTTCTGGTAAATGTGTCTAAGAAGGATATTTTTACTTTCAGTTGTTATAACTGCAACATGGAAAAAGGTTACATTGAGATTATAAAACACACAATAACATTCAAAAGTAACTTCTTGCCATAGCAGAATATTTGTGATAGCTTCTAACCACTGGTAACCTAACACGCACATGTAATCACTTCAACAAACTTAACATAATCAAATTTATCACTTATGTACTGCATTGTGTTTGACATTAGTTGTAAATCATTCTCAATAGGTAAAACCTGCATTGGCATGTGGAAATAATTTATGCCGGGGTTAATAGAAGCCCTATTTCTATAAAAGGGAAAACCTGTAATGAAGCCTCACAAAACCCTCAGAAATTGATGCAATACTAAATTAGGAACGTTATTCTTTACCTTAATATAGATATCAGTTATCAAAGACATAAAACAACTTGAGAGCAAGTGATTAAAATGAAAAAAATTACCTTGATTTGGAGGTGGAAGTGTCCTGTTGTGTGTTGGATGATATGTTACTGGTGTCAATTTCTGAAGAAAAGATTGATTGAACAATATTAAGGTCATACAAACAAAACTAAATTATCTGGATGTATCTATCATCTTGCATATATAAACAATGATGAATTCTATGAATTAATGGATAAATTAGAGCAGCATGATATGGATGCACTGGAAGTTGCATTGTAATTTGAGATTTTTTTTTTAATTTGCATCCTTGTGAATTAAAATAAAGACATGAGATAACTAGATATCCTTCTGGTTGTTTGAATTGAAAAGAGCCTTCTAGAGAGCTCATTAGAAGCGCAGATAAGAAGTCAGAAATCACATTCTACTAATAGAAATTATGCATGGCGCGGTCTACGTTTACACGACTATCATCATAAAAAGAGAATCAAGAAGCTAATACCGTGCTTCTTATATACAAATCAAGAAAAATCAAGAAAAGTCAAGAAAAAAAAATAAAGAAAGAACTATTTTCGTTGTTTATCCATGGATCAAAATAATTTACAACAAATCCTTTTCGTTTTCCTGTTCTTTTAAGAAAATTATCAGATTGCAAAAACTAAAAAGAAGAAAACGAGAATGGGGGAAATTACGGTGGGTTGAGCGGTCGGATCCGCCGGGTGGAACTGGCTGAAGTTGTGGGGATCGAAAGAAGGCCAATCGCCGAGAAGAGACCCCATCTCCGTGTCTCCTTCTCTCTTTGAAAACCCTTCCTCTCTCGCTCTCGTACTCTCAGATAATTTATTGCGTAAAGGCGATGTACACGATCACAGGGATAAGTATGCAACTACTACGGAGGCCCTTCTTAATTTCTAGTTTTCTACTGCCGTCTGGGGACAGGGTGTGGGGTCCAGTCGCTGGTCAGAAAAGCGGGCCGTCAAAAGAAAAGAAAAAAAAAGCTAGAAAATTAAGGATATATAAACAATTTCTATAAGTGCTTTTGTTTTAACCTTTTACTATTCCCGGACAGTCATAGATTCGCCTTTGAAATTTTCAAGCAATTGGCGTTATAGGTGCGCAAGCCCAGTGGGCTTTTGGTAAAATGGACTTGAAAATAGGCTTATTTTGAAAATATTGATCATAATTCCTTCCCTCTGTTCCCCTTTTTTTTGTGACATCTAGCTTACTACTATTGGTTCATATAAAGAACTCTCAAAATTTCATACAGAAAAAAATAGTACCTGCTACTCTAACTATTAGATAATTCGAATTGGCAGGTCTTATAACAAAATGAACTTTTTATAAAGGAAATTTATAACAAAATGAACTTAATTCAAGCTGTCCACTTTCTATATGGATTGATTTGCTTCAATGGTGACTACTTATATCTAATAGGAGATGCTGGTCACCATCATTTGTATGTTGTATCTAACTGGGAGCTGCTCCATGGAAGCAAACGATTCAACTCAATTTATAACTCATGTTTGGTGTATGAATTAAAATCAAACCTCTCTCTTTTCCAATCCCTTTTTAAACATTTTTTTTTTGAAGTAGCCCCTTTTAAATATTTATCTGTTCTTGAATTGATGTCCTCTGTATGGAAAATATTTGAGAAGACACCATCATCATCGTCATTACCGATTTTTCACTCAAGTTAAATTAATTATCATTAATATTAATTATTTCATTATGTTATTTTGTACAATATTTTTATTTTTTTATCATTCAATTTAGATATCGCCAATTTGAATAATAACACATTTACTTTAAGTTCAAGAACAAAGTACTATACAAAATAAATCGCATAATAAAGTTGGTATTAATTATGGTATCAAAAATTGTATACGTGTATCGGCTCCCCTTCCATATTTACCATTTCAGGGTATGCTTTGAGAAGTTGGTACTGGTACCAATCCAACTCTTTTTTTCTTTTTTTTTGTGGCGTGTTTCCTTGTGGTCTCTAGACAAATTGCAAAAAAAAAAAGTAAAAAAAAAACTATTTTTTTTTTTTACAAATTACAAATTCCAGATTCGCATCTCGTAAGCCAGGTTCTTATATTTGTATAGAATTCAGTATAAAGTGTAATTGTTTATAGATACTCTCTAGTGATAAGCTACATCGTTCGTCCCGATCTGATATGGAGGTATCAGATATTTATAAAACTCTCTGATGATATTTTAAATTTACATGAAAAACCAAGTTTTTTAATAAGCAGATCTACATATATTAATAATGGAGTTTAAGATGTTATCATTTTCCCCTGATCATATACAAAATATGTAATATTTTTCTGCATTATGCAAGTACTTCACCTAAAAAGCTCGTGTTTGAAATTCCTGTAAATATATGAAAATTACTTCATTATTGATCATCCTAGTTACATTCACTGCCGTAATATAATTATTGTATGAATATCAAATATTGGATACGTTTTTAATCACGTTAAAAAAATTTCAACTATGTCATATGACTCTTCCATAATCGACTTTTCTACAACATATGCTAAGTCTTTAATGTGGCAATCATGCTCCACGTATAAAATATGTACCCATTTTTTTTTATTTATATTATTCTATTGTTAATTTTTAGTATATTATATTATAATATGTTATAATGTATGTTATAATATGATATGTATAAAAAATTTATAAAAAAATAGGTGTAAAAACATATTGATATTTTTTTCTCATTAATTTTTACATAGGTTTTAGTATGAAATGTTTCTGTGAAATATTATTAGTTATTAATTGGACTTTTAATGAGTCAATTCGTTTCATTTATTATTTTAATGAGTCGATCACAAGCCAGCATTTTTAGCTTAGAACTAAAATAGTTAACGAATCAGCTCAACTCATTAAACTAATGAGCAGAGCATGAAATTTATCCAATTCAGTTTGTTTATAGCTCTAACAATCAAGACCAGCTTAGATCACAAACAAAAACCGATTTTTGCCTAAAAATTTAATTTTAGTTGTTTTTAGCTCGCTTAAAAAAGTCTTTTCCTTTACTGTTTCGTAAGTAAACCTCACTTGATCCTTGTTTGATTTGCATCTCATGGCCAGCATCATCTCTT
Source organism: Schoenoplectus tabernaemontani (assembly GCA_037127355.1). Lineage (NCBI taxonomy): Eukaryota > Viridiplantae > Streptophyta > Magnoliopsida > Poales > Cyperaceae > Schoenoplectus > Schoenoplectus tabernaemontani. The sequence goes on along the minus strand of CM073748.1, from coordinate 1,439,069 downwards.
GTTCGTTTCTTTCACTGTCTATTATCTTTGTTATCCTCTCTCTGATAAATGAGACCCACATTAAATCAAAATCAAGTGGGGTCCGCTATCAATGAGAAGATAATAGAGATAATAAGATATTCGAATAATGGGTGATTTGGATCCATCTCACTGCTGACCAGGACTGAATGAGTTTTTTTTTTAATTTATTTAACAATTCAATTTGAATATGTATGTATCAACACGTATGTGTGGATCTTGACAGAAGAACCTTCTAATTTATTGAATTTGTTTTTGAATCTTAAACGATTAAAACTAAATATAATTGTATTTGTTTAAGTTCTTGTTGGAATTCTCAGATCGATTTTGCTTTAGTGACACCTATCTCTGACCTTTTGTTTTATACTTTATTTAGCGTTACATGAGATCTAAAATCAAAGTTAATTTATAATGAATTTTTAATTAACGTTCTGTGACGTAAAAACATTGATTGGTCCATTACGGATTATCATGTTTCATGTCTTTTATTTTTTAATTTTTTATGTTAAATATTTCATTATATAACTTATTGATTTTCATTTTTTTATTTTTCGCCTACAAAGACGTTGACAAATGACAATATTCGGTAGAGATAGCTACTCGCCAAGTTGGTGCTAAAAGACAACCGTTTTTTTCTGTGTTAAAGGCGTTAAGCTACATCTAATGTCTAATCCACTCCAATAGCATTGTGTATTCGTGTGTAATTAATTAATTAATTGGACCCTCCTCCGTAATGCTCTCCTTCAAACTGATATTTATTTATTGTTCTAAAGTGCACCAATAATTTACTATTCTAGGAGGGGAGATCTTTTTGTGTTTATTGATATCTATATAGTACCGATACGGGTACAAATGTCTGATGCAACACGACACGACACTATATGACATGATAATTTAGAAAAAAATATAGACATGGTTGAATATTTTAGAGAAAAATAAATTTAAAACTAAGAATATAAACACTAAACTAAATTTTTTTTATGTATTTTATTAAATCATTAACCTATAAAAGTCAACTTGGCACTTCACAAATAAAAATTATCCATTTATTTTTGGTAAGCACACTTACTTGTATTTTTTTTATTTTCAGTTACATAATGTAGTTAAAATTATAAAAAAAAATTATGTAGTAACTCGAAATATTGGTGTTTCACGTCTACATTGTCTTATATATAAATTAATTATCATTTACACAAACAACAAGTGGTGTGGTGGTTTGAAGATTTTGATGATGGGATGTCACATTAGTGTTTTGCAAACCGTCGGGTCGGTCCAAACCCGGACGGTCCACGGGTCAGAACGGTCCACATAGGACGGTTCTAGGCGGTCCAAACTCGGAAAAATCGAACTCGTCTCACCGTTGGCCTCGGGGGACGGACCCTTACGGGTCGGCACGGTCCGGTCCGGTCCGATCCATTTTTTTTTACAAATTCAAAAAATTATGAAATTTGGAAAATAAATTTATGATATTTTGTAAATAATAATTTTCATTGAATTAATTTTATATTTTTAATTATTTAAAAATCGAATAATACTTAAAAATTATAAAAAAAAAATTGATCCGGGTCACGGTCCGATCCGATCCACGGGTCCGCACGGAACGGTCTACACGGTCCAGTTTTGGATTAAGGGAGGACCGGCCCACCGTTGGACCGGATCGTGGTAGTGCATGAGACGGACACAGATTTGACCACAATCTGATCCGGTCCGATCCACAAGAATCGGTCCAAAACGGATTGAACCGGACGGTCCATTTCAAAACTCTATATCACATTCAGACATTCTCCACTTCCAAGTTCGATCCCCATATGGCCACATTCTTCAATTAATTTCCAGGCGTAAGGCCAAGGCTCTTCATGTTGAAGTTTCTTAATCTCTCTATATTAGTATTCAAATCCAAAGGTGTGTCCAATGGTGTGTCAATATATACTATTCAGATCAACTAGGGCGTGTCTTATGTGTGTCAATCACGCATGTCATGAATATATTCAGGGGAGGAGTCAGGATTTTAGATTGAGGAGGGTCAGATATATAAATTTTTGATTTTTTTTTACGAAATCATACACATTTTTTGGACGCTTTTGAAAAATTATGGGGGCGGTCCCCCAGCCCCTTGGATCCGCCCCTGAATATGTCACATGTGTCAAATGCGTGTCCTAACGTATCGTGCAAGTGTCCGTATCGAATACGGATGTGATGTGATTTATGGAGTGTCTGTGCTACATAGATTGATATGAAAACCAAAAATGAGGAGACATCTTTTGATGGGTTGCGATCCTGATAAATATTGCTTAAACACTTTTTAGAATAAACTAAAAAAAATTAACTTTCAAATTTAAGTCAAATAAATTATAACAAGTGCTACTGTTCTATGCATAAATATAATGTACGAAGACCACATTCCGAATGTCAATCAGTTCAAACTTTAAAAATTGTACGTTCCATTATCTTAGCGATTATTTATTTTCAAATGCCAAAGCTAATTCTTTAAAAATTGTACGTTCCATTTCTAAAGTTTTAGGTTTGCGGTTTATTTACTTTTAACAATTATCAACATCACCAAGCTAATTCTTGTTAAAGAATCTCGGTTCAATTTTAAATTTTAAATGAAAAGAAATATTGTAATTAAAAAAGATAACAAATAATTGTATTTGCACATTTTATTGTTAGTATTGCAATATTTAGTTTGCAAACAGAATGAAAAAAAAGAAGAGAATGATCATGCACGATATAGATGTTATATTTATATATATATATATATATATATATATATATATTTTATATATATAAAAGTTCTTTTCATATCTTAAAAGTTATTATTTTAATTATCGCTACCCTGATTTTTCATTATCATATTACCAAATGAAGAAATAAAGAAGACGGGGGACCGATCAAGGGAGATCAACTTTGATTCGTCTCTGTCCCCCACTAAAATTTACGTGCATACCTACCTCTCCTAGACTAAATTTATATCGAAAAATCGGAGAAAATACAAAAAGGCTATGAGGTATAATTTGCAATTAAGCTGCCATGGACAATTGCCTTGGATAATTGTGTTGACTAGTTTCGGTACAGCATGTTCGAACTCACGATAGAGGAGGAGAGTTGTGATGGATGTAGCGAGTCATGTATTAAAACAATCGATTTTATAGAAATAAAACCTAGTCAAATTTTATTAGAGCATTACTCTCTTAGTGACGCGTCATATCGAAATTCGGATATGATGATAAGTGAATAAGGATCGGGTTGTCACCGCCTTAGTGGCGCGTCATATCAGAACCCGAATATGGTGATAAGCGAGCGAGGGTCAAATCGTCATCACCTTAGTAACGTGCTACATCAGTGCCCGGATATAGTATCAAATGAACAAGGATCTTTACACTTGACTCGATGAGTGTAAGGGACAAAAAGCTAGTCAGGGAAAATAAAATTCATTTAGGTAGTTGGAATGTAGATCCTTAATAGGTAAGTTAAGAGAGTTAGTTGAAATTAGGATTAGAAGACATGTGAATATCTTATGCGTTTAGGAGACTAAATAGACGGGTCAGATAGTCAAGGAGGTGGAGAATACATACTTCAAGCTGTGGTACATAAGAAAAAATAAAACAGAAATATTGTAGACATCTTAATTGATAAGAGTTTTAAGAATGAAGTTATCACAGTTAGACGACAAAGGGACAAAATCATCATGAAAATAATTGGTTATTAGAGATTTGTTCTTGAACATCATGAGTGCATATACCTTACAACTAGGTTTGAGAGATGATATCAAAAGATAATTTTGAAAAGATTTAGAATACATAATTAGAGTAGTGTCTAACAACGAAAAACTCTTCATTTGAGGAGATATTAACGATTATATTGGCACAACTAGAAGGGAATTTTGAAAAAGTATATGAGAGTTTTGGACATGGCTAACAAAACCAAGAGGGAGAAAAAAATTTTGAACTTCGTTGTAGCTTAGACCTCATGGAAGTGAAAAGCTTCTTTTGAAAGAAAAAAATCACATTTTATTACTTTCAACAGTGATCAACATTCAAGTCAGATTGATTTTATCCTTACTAGAAAGGAGGAGAGATCAAACTGCATGAATTGTAAGGTTATATCTGATGAGTATCTCATCATACAACACAAGCTTTGGTGGCTGATTTTCATTTTTAGGTACTTGTTCGGCAAGTTAGAGGCACAAAAATTATGAGAACGAAGTGGTGAAAACTCGAAAGGGACGTTTCTCAGGTGTTTAAGGATATAGTCGTTGTAGAAGGACCGTGAAATGCAGGTAAAGATACGGATAGTATGTAGAAGAATATGACGACTCACATTTGGAAGGTGACTATAGAGGTGTTTGAAGTAATAGAGGAAATAAACGTGAACCTAAAGATATTTGGTAGTGAAATGATGACATATAAAAGATAATTAGTGAGAAAAAATATTAAATGTTTACATCACCAAAGAGTGATGAAAATATATAGAAGTATAAAAAAACTAGAAAAAACTGTAAACGAAGCAAGATGTCAGACATACACGAAATTATATCGAAAACTAGATATGAAAGAGGGCAAAAATGATATTTATAAGACGACTAAACTTCGAGAAGAAAAGATAAGAGACTTCAACCAAGTTAAATGTATTAAGGATGTGACTGATAGGATTTTGGTGAAGGATGATGAGATTAAGAACATTTGGATAGAATACTTGACAAGCTGTTCAATAAAGAGAGTGAAAAAACTGCGATCAAGTTGGATGACTCATTTGATGACATCAACCGACGATTTGTTCGGAAAATTCAATAGTCTGAGGTGAAAGAAACTTTAAAAATAATAAAAATAGGTAAGACGTTAGGACCTGATGACATCTCAATTGAGGTATTGAGATGTCTTAAAAATATAGCAATAATGTGGCACACTAAACTATTTAATATCATTTTCTGATCCAAATAAGATGTCTGATGAGTGAAGAAAAAGTATATTAGTAATCCAATCTTCAAGAATAAATGAGATATTCAAAGTTGTACTAATTACAGAGTAATTAAGCTCATGAGTCATACCATGAAGTTTTGGGAGAGAGTGATCGAGCATCGTTTAAGAAAACTGACAACCGTCTCTAAAAATCAGTTTGAATTTATACCTGGGAGGTCCATCATGGAGGCAATTTTCTTGATAAGACAGCTTATGGAGAGATATCGAGAACAAAAGAAGGGCCTAAATATGATATTTATTGATTTGGAAAAAGTGTATGATAAAATACTAAAAAATATCATGTGGTGGGCGCTAGAAAAGAAATAAGTCTCAACAAAGTACGTTACCATTGTTAAGTATATGTACATAAATATTATGACTTATGTCAGAACATATGACGATAAGTCCAATGTATTTTCTATTGAGATAAGATTATATCAAGGGTTAGCTTTAAGTATATATATTTTCATCTTAGTGATTGATGAGATCACAAAGGACATTAAAGGAGACATTCTTGGTGCATGCTCTTTGCTGATGATATGATGTTGATTGACGAGAGTAGGATTGTAGTCGATCATAAACTAGAGTTGTGGAGATAAATTTTAAAATTGAAAAGATTTTAGACTTAGTAGGACTAAAATCGAATATATAATGTATCAATTCAGTGGGAACAACTCAGATTATGGAGATGTTAGTTTGGACGGACAAATAGTACTCATGACTGACACATTTTGATATTTAGGATGATATTATAGAGTGATAGAGTGATCCATGAAGATGTTAGTCATAGAATAAGAGTCGGATGAGTGAAATGAAGATAAGTATATAATATTCTCTATAACAAGAAGGTCCCAAATAAACTAAAAGATAAGTTCTACATGACGACGATTAGGTCCGCGATGATGTATGTATAGAATGTTGAGCTATAAAAGGACAACACATTAGAAGATGAGTATAGCTGAAATGTGGATGTTACATTATATATGTGGCCACACAAGAAGAGATTGAATTAGAAATGATGATATACGGGACAAACATGGGGTAACATCAATTCAAGAGAAGCTAATCTAACACTGTTTGTAATGGTTTGGTCATATCCAACGAATGTCTCCTGAGGCACAAGTATGCAGTGGTAAGTTGTCTTGAAACACAAGAAGAGAAAAATATCGACCAAGACTGACATGAAAGAAAGTAATAAAAAGAGATTTAAAGAATGAAATATATCCAAAAAGCTTATTATGAATAAGAGTGCTTGAAAGATAACAATTCATGTATAAAAATCATAATTTAGGAGTTAGAAACTAGTATTAGAGATATAAACTTTAGATTTTTAGATTTTCAGTTCTTAGATTTTAGAATTTATAAATATATTTTAGATTTATTGTACTATTTTTTATTATTAGCATTACTATTATTATTAACATATTATCAACATCATCATTATCATCATTATTATATTCTTTTCATTTTCATCATATATCATTTTTTTCTCATCATCATTATTATTATCATTGATATTTGAAATCTTTGATTTTATGTTTTCGGATTGGGTTTCATTTCTAATCTATCTTAATTTATTTAAAATTAAAGACTTTATCGTTGTTATTGTATATTTATTTGTCAAGTTCCTATATGTTAGAAACAATAAGCAGCCGTCATTAATAAGGGCACTCTGCATACAATTCATAATTGTCGTATGCAATAATAATAATAATAATAATAAAATAAAGCCCTCTCGGGTTTTCAAACTTTTTTTTTTACTTTTTTTAAAGTAAGAAAATGAATAAAAGAGAATACAATATCAGGGAAAAGGGGACCCGCATACCCGCTGATAATGTTTTTATTATGGACATCAATACTATTGATGATACATATGTTTTCTTTATATATATTAAATGAGTTATTATGTATTTTAATGTCTTTATAAATTATATTCTGTATAGACGTTATTATATTTAATATTTTTATACTAAGAAAAGCGTCCACAATATAAGAATTTCTTTCTGAGTTTTTTTTTTTTTTTTTTTTTTGACAATGAACAGTTAGGTTTAGCATATGCGCTTACGCTATCTAGAGTGAATCGGAAAGGAAAATGACTACGGTATTAACTATAGTATCTATATATCCGCTCTCAATTAGAAATTATAACTTGTTTTGTCATTTCAAAAGATGTGTCAAAATAATGTAGCTGAAGAAATTTTGACGGAAATAAGACAATGGTTTCTACCTCTCATTGATCCCATTGTTATTCTCTTTAACTCATTATTTTTCTTTTTCTCTTATACTTTGTGAAAAACACATAGATGATACTTTATGAATCAAAATGTAACCATTTATTATATGTATAAAATTTGGGGATAAAATGTCCATCTTTTTTCTAAAAATAAAATAAAATAAAAGATTTAGCATAATTTGTAGTTTACGTACTGGAAGCTTTTTTTTTTTAAATAAAAACGTTTTTCAATTTTTCCTCCTCCATATACCATATACTTTAGCAAATTACGAATAGTACACAAACATGTAGGATGGTGGAAGGGTATTAAAAGGATGTGGATTGAAATAATGTTGTACCAGCATGCATAATTCATTTGGCTTCTTTGATATATCGACAAAGTTTTATTTAGACAATATTATCTTGTCAATTTTGTCAATCTATTAGAATTTAAAATATAACTTATATTTGAAATTTACACATTATATCACTTTCAAAAGAATATAAACATTATATTACGTTATTTTTATTATTCACATATTATTTTCAAACACATATAGTAACCAGTTTCTACTCGATAGCCGTCAACAAAATACTGAAATTCATGTACTTTCTGTGTTCTGGAATGCTGCTACTTTATAATATAATACGATGATACTCTCGTGACAGGAAATTGATATGGATATTTATTCTTGATTTGATTCAGTGATTATAACATAATGAGGAACTTCTTTAATAAATCATGGCAAGATAAAAATCAATTTCTTATTAATTTAAGTATTTAAATAACGTCTCAACTATAAATTGTCAGTCTATTACAATTAATTCAAATTATAATATTTGCTAAAGAACGTGTAACAAATTATATTTAGGTTTCGATGTTCTTTTGTTCGACGGCTAAATCAACTTCATAACAAATTTTGAAGTAGTATACGCTAGTAAATTCTTGGCAACTTGGAAGCATGGACGGATTTAAGTGAAATTAGGGGTCCCTCTAGATATTAAAATATAATATTTTTAGATTAAAGTTTTATTAATCTACTTTTCCTATATTGTCTGATTTTTTTCTCATTAAGAAAATATTTAATATCGTGGATAATTAAATAATTATGCAAAAAATTAAAATATGAAGTCTCATAAATGATTTTTTTTTTATCGCTATGATTATTTATTTTTTGATATATATATTTTATTATTTTTAATATATAAAAGATATTATTTTTATATTTTTATTTAATACCTTATTAGTTAATAAATTTGAACCTGATAAACTACTGAATCTGATTACCGACTCCTTCTGACAAAATCTTGCATCCGTCCCTACTTGAAAGATTGATCTAAATTCTCAACTAAAGAAAAATCAGGGCACAATCATTACCTAATTATGGATAGATAATTTATATAAAAACAAAAGTGCCTTGACACACACACTCTCCCACTCTCACGACCTAAACAAAATGGTGAAGTTTCTTAATAATTTAGCTGTTAAGTTGCTCCAGTTCCGAACTTCCCCAGATCTTTTATCACCAAATTGCATCAACTAGGAGCAAGCAACTGGCTCTGTACTGATAACTATTCTTGGAATATTTTTTTCCATCTTTATAAAGAACAAAGACCACTAATTTCTTGCCATGTTGTTTTTATACACTGCTTTACTAAGCAATAAACTAAAAAAAATGAGTTATAAAACAACCAATTTTAAACTAATTCCTTGTTGCCATCTTTTTTTGATGAAAAGATGAAAGTACTCAAATTTTCTTTATTCAACAATTAATTATATTATATACAATGCACGCCCCTGCTACTTTTCTTGCAGTCATCCGATTTTCATATAAGTATGTAAATTATTTCTAACGACCGAATTTACTTGCAACAGGAAGAATATCAGCAGAATAATATCATAACAACTCAAGTGATATGAAGCAGCCTCCACAAGGCCAGCATTCCGGAAAGAATAATGAAGATTCCAATCAACAACTAAAAATAAGATCATCATTCTTCCATTTTTTTTATTTTTAGAAAAAAGTGTAATTTTTTTATGAGAATCTAGTATGATTGCTTTTTATTTTATAAAACTAGAAGGGCCAAGATAGCATTTTGAGTTTTTTTTAAATGAGCCGATTTTTTATTTCGGTCCTTTTATTTTTTTATCGTTTTACTAGTAGAAAATAGTGTAAAAAATTAAAAAAAATGTAAAGGATACAAAATTTATCACTACCTTTCTAATTCTGTAAAAAATAAAACAATCATTTAAATCCTAAAAAGAAAATTTAAACTTTTCTAAAAAAAATTTGATTATTCTTCAGTAGCTCGATTAATTATGTTCTTCCAGAAAGCCCCTAGTCTACTAGACCCGAGTGAATCGCCATCAACTTCCCGGAAATAACAAAAAGCTAAATTGAGAATCAACATTATTAAAGAAAACAATTACTTTTTAGAAAATTTTTATTTTCTTATTTTATACTCCCCATAACTATTTAGCTAGGGGACGGAGGAAGAATTGATGGTCATTGGACTAAAAAAAATGATTCAATAATCTCATTTATCATTGAATATTTTTTAGATCCATACTTAAATATTTTTTTATTGCTTTAAAATTTATGCATTCTTTAATCGTATAGACGAGTCAATTCATCAAATCAACCTATCCGATAGACATCGAACCTACCCCTACCCCTACCCCTACCCCATTTAGCTAGAGGCCTAGAGCCTAGCGGTTTGAATGTGAGTGTGACCATCAGACCGTATAACACAGGCACGCTGATATTAAAAAAATAAATAGAAACAACAACAGCACGAGTCGCATCGCATGGAATCAATTAATGCCCCAAAATTTTGGGACCAAAGTTAATCTCAAATTTTATTTCAATTATTGATCAAACTTATTTCATCAATCTCAATATAACTCAGTTTTCATCTCATATATTTTTTAATCTAATATTAATCTAATGATTAAAATAAAATTTCAATCATAATTTGGACCAATTTTTATCCCAAACCTTCGCAAATTAACCGATTCCGAGTCGCACAAGTACAACCTTGCCACCTGGGGAATCGAAACCCGGTCTCAGTCTTCTATTCTCACTCGCCAGAATACAGAATCCCACGCCCACAACCCCCGAATAATAGAGTTCCCTACCCAACTTCCCATACATACTTCCATTCTCTCTCTCTCTCTCTCTCTCTCTCTCTCCCCCCCTTCTCCTTCCTCCCTGCCGCCACCTCCGTCGCCTCTCCTGTTACAAAGATCAAAGAAGAAAATTCAGAAAAGCGAAGGGAATGGCGGAGTACGCATGCTGCGCGCCTATGTTCTGGCTGTACCTCCTGATATGTTGCGGCCTGGTAGCGTTTGCTGGTATCATGTCCGGTCTGACCCTCGGCCTCATGTCTCTCAGCATCGTCGACCTAGAAGTGCTTCGCAAAGCTGGAAAACCTGAAGATCAGAAAAACGCTGGTTCCGATTCCATGCTGATTCTCTCCCTTCTCTTTGTTTTTTTTTTCCAGCTGCTATTGCTATTTCTCGTCTCGCTCCTGCTCTTGTTTAATTAGTTGAGCTCTAATTCTTATCTCTTCTTTTGATGTCCTTTATCTTGCAGCTACGATTTTGCCCGTGGTGAAGAACCATCACCTGCTTCTGTGCACTCTCCTCATAGGAAACGCACTCGCCATGGAGGTACTTCTGTGTTCAAATTAGTCCACACTGCAAAATTGTACTCCCAGATTTCAGTTTTTATTAATAATAATTATTATTAAATTAATATTATTAAAAATAAGAGTGAGAATCGTAAAATTTCAAATATACAAATGGCAGCGCGCCACTGCCAGTGGCGCGTTTGACAGACGAAACGCGCCACTGTCAGTGGCGCGTTTCAGAAAAATAATGAAACGCGCCACTGGCAGTGACGCGTTTCGTTCAAATCCCGCACAAATGAGATGGAGAGACGCTGCGCGTTTTGTATATATAAGAAGCAAACACGTCACTACCGGTGGCGCGTTTTATAAAAATAATGAAACGCGTCACTGATAGTGACGCGTTTCAAATGCGCCACTGCCAGTGGCGCGCTGTCATTCGTATATTTGAAATTTTACGATTCTCACTCTTATTTTTAATAATATTAATTTAATAATAATTATTATTACTAAAAACTGCACAGATTTTTGTCTCTTGTTCATACTCTTCCGAGTTAGTACTGCTACAATCTCTCATTAGTTTTCTTCCTCTATCACATCCTGATTTTCGTGTTTGTTTCAGGCTCTGCCGATATTCCTTGATAAGCTGGTGCCAGCATGGGGAGCAATTCTTATCTCTGTGACACTAATTCTCGCATTTGGTGAGGTGGTTTCTCTTGAAACTCTTTATTGTACAGTTCTCCGTTTGAATTTTCTTGATTAGTTGAGCACCCTTGGTTGGGATTTCGTGAATAGATTTTTCTGAGATTATTCTGCGATCCATGATTTCTTGTATTGTTTTTTCTCAGATTATTCCTCAATCTGTATGTACCCGCTATGGGCTGAAAGTTGGGGCAAAGATGGCACCATTTGTGCGTGTTCTTGTCGTGATCATATTTCCAATTGCTTATCCCATCAGTAAGGTACAATTTTGTGGCTTATTGTAATGATTATACATTGACAGAAAATTGATTTCCTATGGGGATGACTTTTCAAGAGATCACTTTAATTAAACTTTCATGGAAATGGTAGGTACACTTCTCACATAGGTCTTTCCAATGAAGCACCATTAAACATTCTGGGAAACTTTTTGTTGACTAAAATAAAAAGGAAATAAAAAAGAAAAGAGAAGTGGCTGCAGCTTTCTATGTTGTTTATCTAGCTATAACCCTACCTAATTGTGAAAATTACTTAAATTATACAGTGGTTGATATTCTAATTAAGTGTTCAAAAACTTTCTTGATTAGGCTCTATTTCTTCAATTATGTACTGCTTGTAAATTTATTTTCATAATTTTCCAGTTACTGGATTGGATTTTGGGTAAGGACCATGTCATGCTTATGAGAAGATCTGAGCTAAAGACCCTTGTTGATATGCATGGAAACGAGGTTTATTTCTTTCTTTTCTTACCAAGAATAACCAAATTGTGGAACCCTGATAATGTTTTCAGCTTTTCCATCTGACTTCTTAATGCAAAAAAAATGTGTTAATTGTTAATTTTACCACTTATATTTATTCTGATAAAATGAGGAAAATGATATGTTTTTCCTGATATTTCTATTCTCACTCAAAATATTTCAATTTCTTGGCTATTGGTTTAAAACTTCAGAATAAATGTTTCTGGATATGTTCTTCTCACTGTACATAAATCTAATGCAAAGATGCTTGTTGGTAAAATTCGGTTATAATTGTACACTGTGAAGGAGAAAAGAAAACGTGCCGAACATTAAGCTATACTCCTTTTGTTTTTTCTTCAAACCTTTTAGGCTGGGAAGGGTGGAGAATTGACCCATGATGAAACTACTATAATTACAGGAGCTTTGGATTTGACCCAAAAGATGGCCAAAGATGCGATGACACCTATCATGAGGACTTTTTCTCTAGATATAAATGCTAAGCTAGACATGTATGTCTTCTGTCAATGTTGCTGGTAAGATAAAGTTCTTTCAAATGAAACATTCTGGCTATTGTGATTTTTTTTTCTATTGTAGGCTCACCCTGGGTTTGATAATGACCAAGGGACACAGTCGTGTGCCTATCTATTCTGGGAGCCCAACAAATATAATTGGGCTTATCTTGGTAAGAAATTTCTGTTATGTTTCAGTAACAATTAATAATCCTAAAGAGGCTGAAGGTTCCTCTTTTTAGAGCTTAAAATTATTGACGCTACCCCTCCAAATTGCTACTCATTAAGCATGGCTATAATTGGGAAGGAAAAAGTAAAATAGAAAACAAAATATTGTGAACACAAATACTAGATGAGGACAAATCAAGCGCAATCTATACCTAAAAAAGGAAAAATTGCCTGTATGCTGCACTGCAAAGTAAAAAGGATATCATGGCCATGAATTATAATAGAGCTTCTAATTTGTTATATTCAAGGAGACATAGACATATTATATAGATCTGCTTAATGTATACAAATTAACTATATAGTGAGTCACTGATTACTTGCTAAAATTGCAATTAACTGATGACTCTTGAAGGTTAAGAATTTGATCACTTGCCGACCGGAGGATGAGATCCCTGTTAGAAATGTCACCATTAGGACAATTCCACGGTACTTCATGTTTTTGCTCCTAACATAATGCTTTACTATTTTTTTGATTGATATTTCGGACTGGTAGATGTAAGTTGCTAGTTGGTACTGTATGCTGTATATCCCTTTTCTGGATTAATAATTTTTAGTGCTTTCTTCAGGGTATATGATGATCTCCCCCTCTATGACATTCTAAATGAGTTTCAGAAAGGTCACAGCCATATGGCTGTGGTTGTTAAACGTACTAAGGTGGCAGTGGGTCCTACTGAAAACAGTATCCAAACTAGTCGAAGTGGCAATCACACCCCAGTCAATGGTATGATGTGATGTATATTTTTTTCATTTAACTATTAGCTAATGGGTGGTCTTTAAAATTTATAACAATGTTGTAAACCTTACTCTGTCCTCTATGTGACTTCAATCCCCATCTCATGCATAAATTATTACAAACCTCACTTATTATAGTTTTAGTACAGTTTTTGCTTGTTTTAGTAATCTTTCACAACAACAACAACAACAAAGCCTTTAATCCCAAATAAATTGGGGTAGGCTAGAAATGAAACCCAATTGGAAAGCATAAGATGGTTTTAGTAATTTTTCATTCATTATAAATGCAAGTACATTTCTTTTGATCTTGCAGGAAGCAGTCCTCAGGTGATTGTTGCAAACTCATCTGTGATGAACTCTATGAATGGTCCTCTCAACAGGAGTAATGTTGATTTAACACGTCAGCAAATAAGGAGGACCCGTCACAGAAATATTCTAGACATAAGCAATACAGACTCACTGCCAAGCTATAATTTGGATGAGGAGGTGGTCGGAATCATAACCATGGAAGATGTCATGGAAGAGCTATTACAGGTTTTTAAATTATTTATTTCTGCAAAATTGTTGTTTTTAGTGAAAGGCCCCTATTTGCTTCGTTTTGCAAAAGCACCCATAATGCCTGATCGTCAAAAAATGCCAGATTTTTTGGGGTCAAATTTTGGTCAGTCATGTCATTTTTAAGTAATAGATTGAATCGATTTATTAGTAATGCTCTTTTCTGAAGTAGGATTTATGAACAATGTTCGAGACCATGCATCGATATTTTCTCAGTTGAAGCACAAATAATGCATTGCTGCTTGAAGCTACAGAGCAATCTAACATTACCTGCATATTACTTTCATCACGGTTCATTTTACATTTGTAGAAGTAGACTTTTCTGTTAATAGTGGAAGATTTTAACAATGCAACCCTTGTGACTTAATGATTTTGGCAAGGACAGGATTGATAGTTCTCGTGTCTAGTTGAACAAACTTGATGTTTTTTGGATGAATAGTGGACATGATAAGTCTTGAGATCGTAGAAAATGAAAATGTTTATTGATTTCTATAAATGAAATAATTTTTGGTGCTTTGCAAAGTACAATTTTTTTTTTTACTGGATATGAGGATTGGAAAAAATAACATTGCTTTTCTTCTTTCTGCTTCAAAGGAGGAGATATTAGATGAGACTGATGAGTATGTGGACGTGCACAACAAGTAAGCACGATATTATAGTCGTAATCCCTATATTTCCTGCTCTTCTTTTGGATTGTATTTCTGAACCTAACTGTCATATAGGATACATATAAACATGTTGCCGCCAAAGAAGTTAGCATCAAGATCTGCAGGGACCACACCGTTCTCCCAGATCATTCGCAAATCTCCATCAGCTTCTCCATTTTCTCCTAATCACACTTCAACTAATTACAATGATAATAATAACAATACTAATAGTAACAGTTTAAGTTCTCCTATTGCCTCACCCTGCATGCAGAGACAGAATTCTTCACCAAGTAGACCAGTTACTCTAAAAAAGTCCCGGCCAAGCTCCCCTGCTAGGAATTCTTTTTCTGATCAAAGTTCTCCTTTGGCTCAAAAGGTAGCTTTCAGTTTATTCATTTTTATTTGAATTTGACCTTGGTAATTATATAGTCTCTTTGAATGTTAAGTTAGTTGCCTTTGACTTGATGATGTATCATGTATGGCCTTCTCATTTGACTTTGACCACTGGAACATGCAATTTACTGTTGCACGGTTTTGACGGTAACCACCAATTGTCAACAGAAATAGAAGACAAAATTTGTATTACAGTGGCATGTCCATACATAATTTGTCGTAGTCGTGAAACTCTCAATACCAATCCAAGAACACAGACCAGTCCACCTTTAGCGTATACTACACAAAAATAATGTTGTTTCATTTGAGTTTGTTCTACTTTTCACTTTTTTTCTTTTGTTTCTCGAAAATATCATTGATAGTTTTGTGCATGCAGGCATCAAAAAAACCGTATGAGAAGCTTCAAAAAATTGAAGATCCTAGCTAACAAACAGCAGAGTACTTATGGGCATATATATTGGAGTTAGTTTTGGGTTATATATGGATAAAAAAATGCCATCATATTTTTTGTATTACTTCTGTATTTAACTAAACATGGGATAAACATGGGACTCATCGACACGATTTATCTTACAGTTATGTCATTACTAAGAAGTTTAATAGGAGACGAAAGAAAAAGAGTACTAGAAGTGTATATATAAATATCTATATATTTAGCAATGCTCCACTATCTATGCCCGCTAGATAAGGTACAAGGACAATTAGTACTTTTTTAGTTTTCATTATTATTAAAGTTCGATTCAAGAGCCAAGACGTAGTACCAAGAGTTATGTTTGGATGGTGAAAGGACTGGTGCAAGTATAGTAGGTTAGTAGTTGTGAATAGTGTGAGGTTAATGATATATCGAGTATTAATTTTTATTATTTTGGATTGGTAAAATATTATTTGAATAAAAATGTAAAAATAGTTCAAAGGATAGTTAAAATAATTAATCATTTTTTAGTATTTATTTAAATAATAATATCTATTAACATTGCATCATATTAATATAAAAAAATATTTTACTAATATAAAAGAAAAAAATATTTTTTTATTATTTTCACTATTCTTATGGGCGTTAATCTGTTAATTTAATATTTTTTTTTATGAATTAGCGGATTAATATTATTTTACTGTTATTTTTTATTTTAATTTTATATTTAAATGATTATTAACTCGAGAACATTATTACTATTCTCAGAGCAGTCTACACCATCCAAACACACCTTATAGAGTACCTTATTGCAATCCAGGACGCTTTGTACAGCCAATGCTCTCTTTCTTTCAATATTGGGTTGGATCCTACGAGTTTATATATGTGGACATTTGATTCAGCAGATTCCGCCCTTGGCACAGCCGAAATACTTTTCTTTCTGTAGTCTAATTTGCATACTAATGTTTAATAAATGTCAGGGTTGAACATAACTCGTTGTTGTCAGTATTTAATTAGTAGCAATACTTGACCTGTGGTTTGTGTGCTTGTGACGTACCAATTTTCTTATTAGTGTGATCTTTCTAAAATTTACGGATTAAAAAGGAGTGCTGCTACCTGCGAGCAATGACGGATTTAGAATTTTGGTCAGAGGTAATTATCATATTGTAATAGTTTATCGGGTTCAAACTCATTAACTAATCGGGTACTAAATAAAAAAATAATAATTTAATATATATTTTTATCTAATAAAAAATATTAAAATAATAATATTTTATATATTAAAAATAAATAAAGCTCAAAATAATAGATAATCAAGAAAATTTTCGTTTACGTAACTTTATATTTTGATATCTTTGCATAATTATTTTATTATATATGATATTAAATATTTTTTTCTTAATAAAAATAATCAGATAATTCATAGAGAGGGGGAGGCAAAAAAAAATTTTAAAGAGGACAAATTACCGAAAAATACTATTTTTCAAAATCCAAGCCGGCACATGCCCCACTCTTCCCCCGGGACAAGCCTGGGAGCCATCAATTCATCGATGTAACATCAATTAAGGTTTCATATCAATTCTGGTTGTTATTTTTTTCCTTGTGGAATAGTTTACGGCTATACATTTTTGTGTAGTTACGAACACAACTTGGTTCGCTCTTGTTTTGTAACTAGCTGTTCAGTTAGAAATAAACCAATATTATAGTGTGTTTGGTAAGTAAACTAGAATTAATCAAGTATTTCATACTGTAGAGTGTATCAATGCATTTTTCTAGATGAAGCAACAACATTAAAGAATTTCAATTAACTCTTTTTTATTCTGAGCAGCTGAGCTCCACTTGCAACATTGTACATGAAGACAACTTTGTTCATCTAGTTTATTATTATCATTTATCAAACACTAATATTATAAAGTACTTGTAGTTTTACTTCACTTGTCAAATTTAATATACTTTTTGGGGGCCACAATGTTTTGTACTATTTGATTAAGATATATGAGTAAAGATGCTGTGAGATTAAGTTCACGGAGATTTTTCGTGAGGTTAACTCAAAAAATATATTAAATCATCTCAAAATTTAAATTTATCATTTTCATTAAATTCTTTATATGAAAATCTCATGGGATGCAAAAATTTAGAGTGTTTTGAGTTTTTTAAGTCATCGTTTTTAATTTTTAAAAATAATGTTCAAATATTAAATATATTATTATTTTTTTAGAGTTGATTTTCAAAAATTAAAAATCATAACTAAAAAAAATTAAAACACTTCAAATTTTTGCATCATAATAAATTTTCATATAAAGAATTTAATGAAAATGATAAATTAAAATTTCGAGATGATTTGATATACTTTTTGAGTTATATAATGATACTAATTAGTGCTCTTAAGGGATCTAGAAGCAGCGATAAATTTTCAATGATGTGCTCAGGGGCGGATGCAGGATTTTGATCGGGGGGGGGTCAATAATCGGATTCGATAGCTTATCGGATTTAAATCCATTAACTAATCGGGTACTAAATAAAAATATTAAAATAATATCTTTATATATTAAAAATAATAAAAAATAAAAGTTAAAATAATAAATAATCATAGCAATAAAGAAAATTTTCTTCTACAAAACTTCATATTTTAAAAATTTTACATAATTTTTTCATTATCCGTGATATTAAATATTTTTTCTCAATGAAAAATAATCAGATAATCCAGGAGGGGTCAGAAATTTAATCCAGGGGGTCAGATTAACAAAATATTAACCTAAAAACATTATTTTTCAAAATCCAGGGGGGTCAACTGACCCCCTGGCGAATGCTAAGTCCGCCCCCTGTATGTGCTGTATTGATGCAATATAATACGATGTTGAACGTAGGATGGTTGAATATATCTCTGTTGCAGTTGTGGGCCCAATTTTGACAAGCTCCTCTGCTGGTATAATTTACAGATGCAAGTAAACTTTTTATCAAATTGTTTTGTGTTGACGTCTGAATCATATGGGTAAAATAAGAACCAATCCACCAACTGCATGTAATTATAAATATTAATAGTTGATATAGAGGAGTGCTAATCTCTAATGTTAACATGCGTTATTATGTATTATTGTAAGTGTTAATATCTAATACTAAAATACAGTTATAAATACAAGATATAAACAAGTGTTAATATCTAGTATTTAATTGCATTTTCGTTGTTGCACAATCCTTTTGTGGTTTCTTTCTGACGCATGAGCAGAAGTCCAGGTTCCCCGGTAACATTTTTCAATTAAACTTCTCTATTTTCATTATCATTTTCCTTCTAAATTATGTTCCTTTCTTGTAAATTGGCACTATTATTTATCTGATGTTCTCTCTTAATTCTGTTTCCTCTGTTTGTTTCTTAATTGGTCATGTTCATAGTCTCATGGAGGTACCAACTCTGACTTGTCTTCTATTTTTGAATACATGGTCCATACAGAAATAATTCGTTATGCTCTGAAAAGATTAAACGACCTTGATGTTAAAGAGACCTATTCAAATGCTTTTAGGCTAATTCTAATGTGAATCAAATTTTATATTACAAAAGAAAAGATAATATTCAGATTAATAGAATAACTGTAAAAAATTCTGACCCAAAGCAGAACCGCTTATGCTTTTTATACCGAAGATTAACGGAATCTTCTGAATTATTTTTAGACAATTAAAATAGTCAAAAATAAAAATCCGCTATAGAATGATGTTGCCTATGTTGACCATGATGCCATTATCCAGTGAGTCAATTTTTCGTATCCGACACGCTCTCAAAAGCACACAAAGCTAAGTATATTTTAAAATAATTTGTAATTAGGGTTGTAAATAAGTCGAGCTAAACTAAACCGAGTTGACTTATTAATTATTTTCGAGTCAAAAATTTTAGCTTGAGAATGACTCCTTAAACTAATAAGCTAATCGAATTAATTCATTAAGATTTATTTAATAATTAATAATATTGTTAATAATGTTTTATATCAAGATATATGCAAAAATTGATAAAATAATTAATGATTATATGCGGTAGGTTCTTGTATTCGTACGTACAGCTTTTGCTTTATGGACTATGGTATAGATAAGTAAGGCTAACTAAAAGAGAGAAGAGGGTCAACAAACTAAAAGAGAGAAGAGGGTCAACAAGCCATTTCTATCAATCTACGCTCATGGATGAGACGGTTAGGTAGGGGTATAAACGGATCGGATACGGACGGATAATATTCTTATCGTATTTGTATCCGTTATTATTTTTCGGATACGGATACGGATAGTATCGGATACGGATAGTATCGGATATGGATACGAATCGGATATTCGACGGATATCGGATACGGATCGGATATCGGACGGATATAAATACGAAAATGGATATATTTCGGATATTAAATAAAAATATTATATGTATCATTAAAAAAATTGTATAGTATTTTATGATAAAATCATTAATTATAAATTATAAATATTAATTAATATTATTATATTAGTAGTTTAAATGTATCAATGAATTATAAAAAAATATGCTACATTAACATAAATTAAATATAAAATAAATTAGATTTATAATGAATGCTAAATATCTAATTAAAAAAATATATAATAGAAATATTTCGGATACATATTCGGATAAAATCAGATAATATCGGATCGGATATCTTCGGATAATGTCGGATATTGATGAATAATAGCTAAACGGTCGGATACGAATAGGTAAGGATCTTACCGTATCCGCATCCGTAAATGAATTTCGGATACAGATACGAATCGAATAATTTTCATTATTTTTCGGATCGGATCACGGATAAAATCAGATATTATCCGATCCGTTAACACCCCTACAGCTAGGGAAGCTTTTTGAATTAATATAGGAGAAGGATGGAGCGCGCCCTTCCACGCCTCAAAGGCAGCTAACAAAGACTGTCCTTTCGTCTCATATATTTCATATAAATTTGATATAATAATTTAAATACATATTATATTATAAACTACTTAATATATAAAAAAATTATAATAAAAATAATAAATATTAATAGTTTATCGAGGTTAACGAGCTGAGTCAGCTATAACTCAAGCTCGACTTATTAACTTAACGATCTTAACAAGCCGATTTGTTAACAGTTCGGTCCACTAACAAATGAGTCAATAACGAAACAATCCCGAACAAAACGAGTCATGAATTTTTTTACTAGCCCTATTTATAACTATAGCCGTCATGCACACAGCCCCACAATTAATAATCTAATATGCGCCGTATGTCCCAATCCAGCATAGTTAGGGTGATACTGATAGAGTGATACCGAATACAGGACCCACGAGGCCATACACCATTGTGGCCACAACCCATCCAAAACTTAAAACATAATCTTACATATAAATTTGGATGGAAGTATGCTTTGCTTTTGAAAACAGAAGACGTAATTAATGACGGGTAGACAAACCTGTTACACCTCACTGGATACTGGATTGCCGGATGATTTGTGAAATCATTGTATGGCCAAAGAAGAGTCCAAATTATTTTTTTTCCTTTTGACAAATTTCAAAATCACATGCTCAATTTTTTTTATTTAAATAGATTAAAAAATTATTCATATCATAATCTTATAGATCATCAATTTTCTTCATTTTTAGATTTAGTTTACTATACTTAATGATTTTTAAAAAATGGCTCTAAAAATAATTAAAAATATAAATTTTTGAAGACCAAATATTATCATTTTTTAAAATCATTAAATATAGTAAACTAACTCTAAACATGATAAAAATTGATAATCTATAAGATTATGATATGAAGAATTTTATAAGCTATTTAAATTAAAATTTCGGACATAAAATTTTAAAATTTAAGCCATAAATATTTAATCGAAGTGCTTATGAATCACCGTAGCTAGACTCTTTCTCTCTATATATATAGACCTTGTTACAAGGAATAATGAACCGCGGTTTGTTGAAGTTTGATAATGTCAATTATCCAAGGAAGGATGAAAATTTTGTTTCTAAGAATCAATACAAGAAAATTTATAACACTTTAATATTAGGGCATTAGGTCATACATGCGTTAAATAATTGAGTGGGTTTCATTTCCATAAAGATTGATTTTTTTAGTGCTGGGCTCGCCACACCCACCGCAACCCTCCTCCTTTATTCTGGCTTAGGACAGACTGTGCAGAAACTAGTCCACACAGACGGAGTTATGCGTTAAATAATTATACTATACAATTTTTTTTTCTTTTGCTTAAATCACTTCATTTTGTTGAAGATCATTAAAACAACACACATATCACAAAAGACACTTTTGGCATCACCGTTAAAATTTGCATTATATATATTTGGGGTAAAAAAATGACTGAAAGTGTATAGTCAGATTTCAAGCTTTAAAATTAGTAAAAGTTGGTATATATTCTTCTTAAAAATTTTACCAAGGAAATTTATATTGCTTCATGAGACTTTCTGTTTTTGTTCTGACTAATTGATTTTGAATATGATTTAAAAAGACATAAAAAAATGATGGGACAAAACTTATTATTTTGATAATGATACGAGATTGTTATTAATATTTTTTTTTAAAACAATATTTTTTTTTATAATTATTCTACCGCAAATCTTCTATAAACTCAGCGTACGGTTGCGGATATATCGGGGAATCTGACTACATGTCTACGAACCACATCAGATCCTTGTTGCCTAAAAGTTTAAAAGAAAAAAAAAAAAAAAAAAAAGCCTTCCAGGACTTATTTTTCACAAGTCTTAAGCGGGCACAAAACATTGGAATCTTCCTTCACAAAAGGAATTGTAGAGAATGAAAGAACTATATCTTCTCCTTTCATCAATTCATGATCTTATCATGGACTATTAGAACCAGGAAGACCTCAACTACCCAATACAATAAGGGAACTGACAGCAACACACGACAGTTCCCTGAATTTACTAAACAATTCCGTACTAAATATCTCACTACTGCAAACCAATTTCTTTGGCAAGATGATGCTGCAAGCAAATCCAGAGGGCGGTCTCAAACATCCGGACAGAAAAATGGAAAGCGTGAAATCGGATAGAGCAAAAGAAATTGCTAAGAGCAGAGAGGAGATGCTGAGTCTCTTGCATGACATGCCGGAGTCGGAATACGAGCTGTCACTAACCGATATCGTCGATCGCAAATCAAGCGAAGCGACTTCGGCTGATAAAGAAAAGGATGCTCAGAAGGAAGAGATGATAGTTGGTGAGAAGAATTTTCATAAAGAGAAGGAGAGAAAGAGGTCGAATAGCGGCAAAAACCTTCGTTGCAACAGTGATGGTGTGCTTCTCAATTTCTACATGCCGACTTTGTTGACGCGGAGCTTAACCACGCCGAGGGGGAAACAGACGACGATGTCTCGCACAAGTTCAGTCAATTGCAGTAAGAGGTAGTTAAATAATCATCCTCAGTACATAGCATGCCATAACATGCAAAATGTTATTTTCTTTGGTTAAGAAATTAAAAGGATTCTGGGGTTGATGTACAAGGGAATTATATTATTCTGGGGTCAATTTATCTCGGAAATATGGCCTTGGGAATGAATATGGATGTTCTTTAATTAGAAATAGCGTTGGAATTGAAATACCATCCAGGGATAATAAAATCCTGTTAAGTTTTAGAAGGCGGTAGGTTGGCTTCTGAAACCAGTCTCCTTCATATTTTCAACTGGCATTAAAATTCTCTTAATTTGTCTATCAATTATTGGTATTCACTAACCACGGTAGAAGCAATCTAGAGAGAACTTTCTTCTCTGATGGCCAGACCAAACAAATGCTGCCACCGTTTGTCCTTGTGGCCTTCTTTTGCTTTGACTTCAAAAGTGATAATTTCTTTTTTCCTCAAAAAAAAAAGTGATAATTTCTGGACCTACATTAATTGCTGCCTACTCCAAGGAACTTGCTGAAATCGAGACTATGATCTTATGATGCAGGGAGAATGAAAAAACATTGAAGTTCATGGGATGCTGGCCATTGCTGTGGGACCGGCGAAGGAGCAAGTCTAAAAGACCAAACCAAGAGCAAAACCAATTTGAATTTGATAATACTAAGGAAGAAAATCCAAAAAGTAGGTGAAAGAAAGTAGATAGTTTTACTGGCAGTTGGGCCGGATCTTTATCGGGCCTAATGACTTTTCAAAGATTCTTTTTCTTTAGATTTTTTCCTTTTTGTGGGTTCTTTTTTTGTTTGTTTATTTTATATCCTCCCCACAGCTGTTGAAAGTTTTGTGTGCACATTTGACTCACTTGTAAATTATATCTATTTGTTTGTATTGTACATAATTTATACTCCATAAACTCTCATAATCTCCAATTCATGTCACATTAGTAAATTTTTATTTATTTGATGACCTTAATGAATCATAAATTTTGATTTGGAATTAATTTTTACATAGTTATTTGTCAATAACGGTTGGCCATTAATATGTGGAGCTCAATTATCTTTTTTTTTAAAAACAATATTTCAATGTAGTAATTTAAAAAAAATAAAGAAGTTCCTTTACAAAAAGAAAGAAAGAATGGTTTAACTAAATATTACAATGAAATGAGAGCACTATATATATTGAGTGAAACTATGATCTCTTAGGCTATGGAGCCCCTTCGTGCTATTAACTAAAAAATATATCTAATTATCTTAAATTTTGATTTATCTTTTTCAATAATTTTTTATATCAAAATCTCACAAAAAATTACTAATTTTTAGTTTCATAAGTATTTTTTAATATTTTTTAAGATAAAGCTAAAATAACAATGAAATAATAAATCTTGGCATATTAAAATAAACCACTTTAAATAAATCCAAAATAAATACTTAAGAAACTCTAAAAATAGAAAAAATCTGTATCTCATAAGATTTTAATGTAAAATTTTTATTGAGACACATAAATCAAAATTCAGAAATAATTAGATATGTTTTTTAGTCTTCTCCATGCTCTTAAGAGTATATTAGTTTTACTCATATATTTTTGTATTTTTTGCAATCATATTTTAATTTTAATAATGCTTACAGATAAAAGCAATTTAAATTATCTTGATGTTAGTTTGTAATCAGAATTTTATTGGCTAGCATATATCTTAATGTCAATAAAATTACGAGGAAGATCCAATATCTATGGTGCTAATAAATTTAAATCTCAATTAACTATTTATAAGATCTTAAATTATAAAACTAATTGATGAAATATTTTGTGTGCGTAATGTTACATGCTTACATAAAAATTACATAATTTGAATTTTATTTTGACATGAATCAAGTGTTTATAAAATTAGCGAACTGAACTTTATGATGTATCCCCCTCTCTTGACTTCTATCGCAACGAATGAAGTTAAAATTTCAAATTGTACTTCTAGCAGACCAGCACTAACCTTGACATTCTCCCCTGCGAACTTGATTCCGACTCTATTGAATATTTTGTGCAATTTTAGACCTTTGAATTGTAGTATTCTACACTTTAATTGCATGCACTGACAAAATCACTGTTTTTCTACTCTCTCGATAGGCATTAATGTGTTTGTATTTCTTCAGGACATCAAGTTGGACATTCTCTCCATACTTTCGCTTTCCTGAATTTAGACATCCTCTAATTTTAGAAGGAGAAAAAGATTGAAATTTGGAAGTTAAAATATTTTTTATTTGGAAATGAATACAAAATTTCTGAGACATTTCAAAGAGATTATTGAATATGCAATAAGTTCCAGTGGCTACAAATCCTCAAAAAGAAGGAACTAAAAAAAACGGAAATATTCGATTTATAAGCTAAATAAACTCCTTTGTGGTTAAGATTTAAAGCTCTTTATTCAAGAAGTACATAGGTTAATAGTTTTCCCTGCCACATAAAACCACTGGACTCGAGACAGAGACAGTCAAAGTCTCAGCGTTCCTCATTCCTCGATGTCCTGTATGCCAAATAAATGACGAATATTTTTTGAAATTGTGCAATATAAACGACAATAATGAAGGAAAATCAGATAATTAAGTAGTTCATGTCAAATTATCAATAAAATGAGAGAGAGAGAGAGAGAGAGAGAGAGAGAGAGAGAAGCAAGCTGCCTACATGAGATACCAGTATTATCCATGAGTTCAAAGTATTGATGGCCTTCCCCGATCTTTGCGTATCTCTAGCTAACATCACTCCATCAGCTAAGCTGCTCACTTTGCCACTTGCTAGAAGAGCAGCTGCTGCACTAAGAATCTGTTCGAATTCAGGCGAAAAATCAGATGAGTATTCTGATATACCAAATTTTGAAATTCCAAAATTCAGAGTATGAAATTAAAACAGTGAAGTTTATACCACAATTAAGTGCGTTGATATAGTTATGGAGCTCTAGTAGTTGCTCGGATAGCAAAGCAAATTATTATGCTAAATTGGTGTTACGGTTGTTAAGCAACTGGTACATGTTTGTACAGTCGACATTTCAACATACCACCCAAAATCTTGAAGTACAGGACAAGTTTACAGGACTCTGTATGTACATACACAGGTGTGTGGCGAGATATATAACTTACAACAGCATCAGTAATGACTGGGCAGAAATAATGACACCTGTCTCAGCACAATGTATAATTGTGCATGAAGTCTGATAAACGTGACTAGTACATCAGCCGTCATAGGCTGACAGCCACTGCCATGTTTTTTTTTTTTTTTGTTTAAAAAGAAAAGCATAAAGCTGTCCAAAGAAAAGCGATTCACTTTTCTCACCTTTGCTCTCTTTTTGGAGCTCAGTCGAGTACTAATAATAGCCTCCTATTTCACCCATTTTTAAAGCAAGTGTCCTGAGTCCAACATCATATGGGGTCCGAATTTGTTAGTCTTAAATCTGGACCACGATTTGTATGAACATGGAAAGCATTTAGCATTTACTGGTCGAAAGCGCATACAGCTGAGTCCAGTATTGGCTGGCACGAGACGTGCTGATTATTTATTGAATTAGATTTTTCTCATAAGTTTGGATGGGTGAAGATATCATTTTTTTTGGTTAATTATTATTCTCATTTGCTATTCTATATTTGAATGAAAAAAAAAACTTTTTTGAAGATATTGAATTAACTATTATTTTACTGAACTAATTGAAACTAATAAAAAATTAATTTAGTTACTATTTTAAAATCTTAAATTAATAACTATTCTCCTAACAATTTCATCCAAACACAGTTTTATTAAGTTTTACCCTCTAAATTTTATTAAATAAAAGAATACAAATGTAAAAATAGAAAAAAAAAAAGAACGAACCTAAACCCCACCCGTCCGATTGTCACCTCTACCATTTTCATATCCTTCATATCCGAACACTTCTCTTTTTTACATTTTCGAATATTCTCATACACATGGGATCCGACAAATCACGTTGTTGAATCCCGTATTTCATTTAAATTCCCAGCCATATATTCGCGTTACAGCCGAACAGACATAAATTTGAGGATTTGATTATTTTTCCTAGTAACAATTCTGTATTTATGCATCAAGTATCAACACTTTGACTTTTCCTCCATTATTTATTGAATTGCAGCATCTGACCCGGATCTGAAATCCGATGGCTCTGATTGAGCAGCAGCAAGATGATTAATCAAATCAAAAGGTTCGAATTTGTTAGGAGAAAAAGAGCTCTCTCACAATTGGTAAGACATTAGACAGGTATCTTAGATCGTTAATGGGACCCACAATTGCAAATATCTCTCTGTAGGCTTTGAGGATAAGGAGCTCAACACTGAGTTGCACAAACGCACAATCAAGCCATGGAAAGTCTCATCCAAATACGCCTCCAATATGCCCCCACTTTGTTTAATGGGAACTCAGTAAAAAAACCACCTTTAATCCCTTCCACAATCTCACCACAAATTCAGAAAAGGAAATTAAGAACAAAAGAATTGCACGCTAAAAGGAAAGAATCTGGAGCTGCAGTTTCGGTACCTGAAAAGAGAAAAATACCCAAAGAGAAAGAAGACCAAATTGACAACAGCACTAATGCTGAAGTCGACGAGGATGACGAGATACCTCAGCCAGTCTTCGACAGGATGTTACGGCGCATATCTATCTCGATTGCAGTACCGATTGGGTCCGGGATGACTCTGATTTATGTTCTTGATAAGCTAAGCAAAGCCAACATTTGGGATGTGCCAGGGTGGTTGCCATTCTTCCTCGTGCTTGTTTCCTTTGGCTCCGGAGCTCTGGCAATGGCGTATGGCACACTTTCTACGAGTTGGGATCCTGACATTGAGGGGTCTTTTTTTGGATTTGAGCAGATTGAGAAGAACTGGCCTGTTCTTTGGAAGGAAGAGATTGAAGAGAAAGAGCTCGAGAAGAAAAGGCGGTAAAGTAGCGTAGGAATGGAGATTCTTTTTTCTTTTCTATTAATGTATAAAAAATGATTACGAAGCGAAGCTCTCTGGTAAAGATCTTCAACTCCGGGAATTTATTGCGACGGTGACGCGGAGAGAGGAATGGACGGCGACGAGATGATTGAACGAGACAGACTGCTCAGAGAGTTGGACTCTTCATTCAAGACAATCATCACACTAGTCAATCAAGCTTTCCCTTCACAAACAAGCGATCCAACGCCTAATGTGGTGGAGCCCGGAAAAACAAGAAACAGCAATCAAGAATCAGGTGTATGCAAGAAATGAATAGATAATTTTCGCTCTCTTGCGGGACTCAGAACGGACTTCAACAAACTCTCCGACACGAAACAGCTCGCATCTCCCATCTCTATACCCTCGTTAACAACTAAACCTAAATCTCTGAATCTTCCGCCCAACCCTATACCTAAACCTCAGATCCCTCCGCCAAAATCTCTGATCCAAAAACTAAATCAAATCAGAGAAAACAGAAGAAGAGGGATTATTACATGCTATAGATGTGGCGAAAGAAATCACAGAGCTACAGAATGTCGTAATGCTTTAGTTTGCTTTGCTTGTGGTAGATTAGGCCATCGATCCAACACCTGTCGAGCCATTACCCTCAACCAAAACCACAACACCGCACCAAAACCTCCGCCTAATCAACCTATTTCAACACAGATAGTTCACTCAGCAATTACTCCTTCTCAGTATTCCTCAACAATCCCCAAGAATCAATCTTTGAGAATGGAACAGATCAAAGAAGCTAATGAATATCCAATGATCCGATTCTACAATAATCCAGCCAATGTATCACTTCAAATCACTCTTAACAACAGTGTGGTCATCACAGATGAGCATCAGATGGGACCGCTCTATATACAAGCCCACCTCTCACAACGATTTCATATAACAGGTTTTCAATGGATTGTTAGAGCCATCCGCAATAACCAATACCTCCTAGACCCTCCAAACCAGCAATGGAGAACAACAACCTTAGAATTTCGATCTCTGATATTAGGAGGTATCAGATTCCCAATAGAAGCATACAACAAGGAGAAGCATGACAACGCTGGCCAACCTCCCTTACCAGTATGGGTAAAGATAACAGGTCTTCCTTATCGCTTTTTCAAAAAATATGAATTTGAACGTATAGCAGATGATTTAAGTGGTAGTATTTTATTGGATGTTGATCCTAGAAACAGTAATCACCATGATTTCTCCTTCTTAAGAATCAAGATAGGAATAGCAGACATAGAGGTTATACCACCATTTAGAAAACTTAAATTTATTGAAGGAGACGGCTCAATTAGCTTTCATACCCTTTACTATGACCTTGATCATGAAGCTAACATGCTCATGGAAGATTCACTAAACCAAGACCCTAGACAGACCAAAGTGAAAGCTTACTGGCAGAAAAAAGTTAATGGAGAAAACAATATAAGAACAAATCTTAACTCTGGAACTGAAAGGGTGGAATCTAGTAACAAGCAGGATGGACAACAAACACCAAACCAGGGCAGACAGAACAACAAAGCCATAGAAACCCAACAAAGCCCCAAATTTCCAAAGATATCAACAATCATACCAGATCATGAGACCATAGAAATGGAAGAAATTCCATACACTGAAGAAGTTATCCCTCCAATAACTATAAGTCAGACAGAATCTTCTCCCACAAATCTAGCCACGATCCCTTTTTCTCGGTCCTGCTTACTTCCATATGAACAAGTAATCCCACAACAAACCATTAATGAAGTGGAGGAAGAAGCTGATCAGGAAATATTGGAGATAACACCCCTGGATCAAATCAAGCCTCCAGTAGTCACTGACCAAGTTAGACAGAGTGCAAGGATTAAGAAGAAGCTTCCGATTCAATACATCACGGGTACACTGTCGTCCAAAGACCAATTCGAACGGGATTCCTCTATTGAGAGCAGGTATAGACTCACTTATATGTGACTTTCCTTATGCTCAATTTACAGATGAGGAAATAATGACATTATTTACTAGATGTGATTTTTCATTAGGTACTAGTGATAGCATTAGACTTAAAGTAGTACAACATTTTAGATCCTTAACAAAACAGCAATTATCTTATGTACTGAATGGAATCCTAGATAGACTAAATAATACACATAATATAAATAATATAGATTTAAGTATAGAGGTTTTACCTCTGATTTCCATTATTAATACATGAATATACTAAGTTGGAATGTCAGAGGATTAGGTACACCAAAAAGAAGAAGATTAGTTAAGGAAATAATATTTACACATCATATAGACATTGTAAGTATTCAAGAGACAAAAAAGTCAGAATTTAAGGAAAGAACATTAAGAAATTTGAGTAATATTTTAACTAAATGGGTTATTTTACCAGCTGATGGTAATTCAGGAGGAATATTAGTAGGTATTAATGAGAATAAAATAGAATTAATACAATCATGGATTTTTAATTATTCAATTACAATCTTATTTAAACAAAGAAACACTGGTTTTATTTGGATGTTTACATCAGTTTATGGTCCTACAATACTTAGACTTAGAAATAGTTTCTGGAGAGAATTATATAATACTAGATCACTATCAGATGTTGCTTGGCTCATAGGAGGAGACTTTAATGTGGTAAGATATAGATCAGAAAGAAAAGGAAGATCTTTTAATCACTCTATTAGTTCCAAGTTTAACAATTTTATAAATAATAATCAACTAATAGATCTTAAAAGTAATGATAGGCTATATACTTGGTCAAACTTAAGAAAAAACCCCTCTTTAGCTTGTTTAGATAGATTTTTATGCACAACTTCATGGGAAAGGGAATTTCCAAATAGTTTAAATAAATCTTTACCTAGATATCAATCAGACCATAATGCAATAATTATATTTACAGATAATTGTAGTAGATTGGATACTAACACTCCTATTAAATTTGATAAACAATGGATACAACAAGAAGGGTTTAATCAATTACTAAATATTTGGTGGCAATCATTCCACATTAATATACAGGATGTAGGGAATAGCTGGAGAGTTAAATTATAATTTATGAGAAGAAAATTCAAAGGTTGGAATATTAATACTAAAGGGAAAATACATAAGGAAAAAACAAAATTATTTAAAAAGTTAAATGAATTAGAATTGTTACAGGAAGATAGGGATTTGAGTATGGAAGAATATAGTATATGGGAAGACAGTAAATTAAAATTAGATAAAATTTACTTTGATGAAGAAATTTATTGGCAACAAAGATCAAGTTTACAATGGATATTAGAAGGGGATTTGAATACAAAATTTTTTCACACAATTATTAACAATAGAAAAAGAAAGAATAATATATACTCACTATTAATTAACAATGACGTCATATATGATCAAAATATAATAAGGAATCACATATTGAATTATTATAAAACACTCTTAGGATCAGTACAAACTAGAATTTTTACACTGGATTTACATATATGGGATGAGAATGAACAATTAGATATAATTTTACAAGATAAACTAGAGGAACCAATTACAATAGAAGAAATAAAAAAAGCAGTATTTGATTCCAAAGGGAATAAAGCCCCTGGACCAGATGGAATACCTTTTTCGTTTTATCAAACTTATTGGGATACAGTTAAAAATGATCTAATTGCATTAGTTAATGCTTTTTATCATAATACTCTAAATTTAACAAAGATTAATCATGCTACAATAGTATTAATACCTAAGGTTTCAGATAGTATGAGAATAGAACAATATAGACCTATTAGTCTAGAAAACTGTAGTTTTAAGATTATAACAAAGATTCTAGCAATCGAGAATTAGTATAGTTATGGATAGGCTTATAAATCATACTCAAACTTGACATTCATAAAAGGTAGAAACATACATGACAATATAATATGTGCCCAAGAAATACTTCATAAAACTAGGAAAAATAAAACTAAAGGAATTTTAATTAAAATTGACTTTGAAAAAGCTTTTGATTCAGTTAACTGGCAATTTATTTATGAAGTTTTACATGCTAGAGGATTTGGAAATAGATGGATAGTATGGATTAAAAACCTTCTGGAAAGTAGTCAAAACAACATATTAATCAATGGAAAATCAACACCATATTTTTACTCAAAAAAAGGATTAAGACAAGGAGATCCACTATCTCCTTTCCTCTTTAATTTAGTAGCTGACACACTCTCTAAGATTTTAATAAAAGGACAATTAGAAGGTTATATTCAAGGATTAGGAAATTTTAATGGTGTTAATATTACTCATCTACAATTTGCAGATGACTTATTAATCTTCTTAAAGGCAAATGATAAAATGGCTGCAACTTTAAAACTATTATTGGTATGTTTTGAATACCTATCAGGTTTAAAAATAAATTATTCAAAAAGTGAAATGATTCCTTTAAGTTTAACAGAAACTGAAAGTTATAGATTAGCTAATGTTATAGGATGTAAAATAGGGACACTACCAATCAAATACTTAGGAATTCCATTACACTGGAAGAAACTTAGGATAAGAGATTGGGATTTTCTAATTAATAAGGTAGCTATTAAATTAGCTCATTGGAAAGGAAAGCTCCTATCATTAGGAGGAAGACTTACTCTTATCAAATCAATACTAAATGCTATTCCCATTTACTGGCTTACAATATTTAGAATCCCAGCTAAAATTAGACAAAGGCTAGATCAACTATGTAAAAGATTCTTATGGTTTGGTGGAAATACTACAAGGAAAAAATATTATTTAGTAAGCTGGAAAGTAATTTGTACTAGTTTTGAGCAAGGGGGTTTAGGTATATTAAATTTAAAAACTATGAATAAAGCTCTTTTAGTCAAATGGTTATGGAGATTTCACAATATTCAAGAAAAAGGTTTATGGAAAATTATAATTGAAAATAAATATAATAACTCAAGAACAACAAATACTATGTCTACATTCTGGAAAGAAGTAAACAAAGAAAAAGACATTTTTATTACCAGTATAAGTAATAGATTAGGTAATGGATCAAAAACACTATTCTGGAAGGATAGATGGTTAAATGACTATTCTTTAAACACCCAGTACCCTTTTCTATTTGAAATATCAATGGACCCAAATATAACTGTAGCTCAGGTGATTGGTTACAATAGATATTATCTAAGTTTTACCAGATCATTAAATGATACACTTAGGAAATAACTAATGGAACTCTACACAAGCATATCAACAATCTGTTTAAATACACAGGAAGATAGTTATATATGGAGATGGAACAATAAAGGTATATTTACAACAAATTCATGTTACTCATGGCTAGACTTTGGGGGAGTAGAAAACAATCAATATCGGTCAATATGGTCAAACCTCTATTCCTTTGAAAATTAAAATTTTTCTATGGCTTGTGAGGAAAAATAAAATCCTAACAAAAGAAAATTTACAAACAAGAGGATGGAGGGGCAAAATGAATGTATTTTTTGTAATGCTCATGAAACAATTGACCATCTATTTATACACTTTGTTCAATTGCTACTTGTATTTGGTCATGGATTGCAAGGTATAATAACTTTTCATTTTTAATTCAAACAATAGATGAACTACGGCAAATAGATGCATGTATACCATTTAAAGATACAAATATTTGTGAAATGTTAAGGGTGCAATTCTATGGACTATATGGAAAGAAAGAAATAGACTAATCTTTCGGGGGGTAATTGTAAAAGTGTAAGATCCTTAGGGGGTAATATATTAGCACTTATTAAATATTGGAGCTCAATAAAGGCAGCAACTGTATCTGATAATTTACATCTAATAGTACCTCCTGATATTAACTCTTTACCACTGCAGATATTAGAGGAAAGTTTAAGAATAAATTCAGAGGAAGGGCAAGGGGCCTTGTCTGGCGCAGGTCTTGAAATAACAGTAGATGAAAGTTTCTAATAGTAGCTTGAATAAATAGTAGTTACTAGAAGAATTAATACCCTCTGATACTAGAACAATTTTATATCTTGCTGGTACCACACTATCATCTTACATAGCGAGGTGTAGAGAAATTTGCAAACCAAAAGATTGTGTTTATTAAGTTTGAAGCGAAGATTGGAAAGCTTGAAACGCTGATGGGGCTAAATTTTGATTTTGCTAATGAGATATTTACATATATTTTGTAATATTCAATGCATGAGAAGACAGTGATGTAGTATATGGTTCATACTTACGATTTGAGAACTTGTGGGTATCAAACCTATTTTCACTCATGATATCGGGGTGTGATATCAAAGACTTAATGTTTCATAATGAAGCTGGTGGCTATCCACTATTTCAAAAAAAAAATGATTATCATTTATAGAATGAGTTGATGGCGCAGTAGTGCAACTGTAATTAATTATGATGATTTTCTTTCCAATTGATTCGTGTATAGGATGAAATTCATCATACACAAAATTGGTATATGTTGCAAACGGACAAGTTGACATAATAATTCGACTAATGGTTCACTCTCATGAGTCATGATTCATAATTTCACCAAAATTATTGAACTAATCAGCCACTCTATTTGATTTTTTTTTTTTAAAAAAGAGCGTCCTCTGTAGTCTTCTATGCCTGTAATTTTATGTAAAGAGCTCATTGAACAAAACGTCTAACAAGTCACCAAAAAAAAGCTCAAATCCCACCAAATGCCAGAGGGATTGAAAATCTTCCAGAATTTAATAGAGAGAACGTGCAGAATTACAAAGAACATGGTGTTTATAAGCTGAGAAATGATGTAAATTATTTCGGCCGGGATTGTAAAGTTTTAGCCCAGCAAAGGACGATATCTTACATAAAAACAAAATGAAAAAAAAAATAAAGTCAGGGACACGGCATCTCTGAAAAATGATCCAATTGATTTTGTCAATAAGTTGCGGAGCTCTTTACATGGGCAGATTGCGGTCTAAATAAATTTTGTCATTTCTAAAAAAGATAACCATGTGGGAACCAAATAAATTACAATTCCAGCCAACAACAAATAAAATCAGAAGAATGAAAGCCGGAAACTTAATACATCTAACTACAAATATTTCAAAATTTGTCGTTGTTACCAATGATAGGTAGAAGAGAACCCAACCATAAACACAAGTCTGCAGAGTTAAATATCTAGTGAAAATTTTGATCAATCAACCCAACGAATAACACCATCTTCTTCACTCACTCCTGCAAGAATATCAACACAGATATCCAAAACAGCCTACAATCCAAATCAAAGTACATCTGTTACATGAATTCACACGCTTGTCTTATTCTGAAGAGAGAAATAATAAATAAAAAAGAAATATAAAACAAGCATTTACTGAATACTGACCGAAGAATTTCTGCAATTAACAAGTCTGCATTTTTCCAAGGAAGAACCTTCAAGCATCCAGTTCTCCCACACGTCGAAACTATAACTTGCAAATACAAACTCCATTTTTCTGTTTATCTGTGTTCATGCAAAATTTCAAAATGTTAGCATCACCTGCATTCTGCTTCAATAAAGGGAACAATTGACACATTACGCCCTTTAATTATATAGATAAATAGAAAAAAGTGATAAAAAAATGAAGAAAAAGATGATGAAGATGAAGATGAAGATGAAGAAAGAAAGAAAGAAAAAAAAAATCAACGCCCCAGACCTATGTGTAAAGGTGAAAAGCACAAGGCTAATGAAAACAAAAAACATGTTCAGAATAGCATAATACAAAAATTTTCATTGACGGCTGCTGCATAATATCAAAGTAGAATTCTGCAATTTCTTAGTCACTCTAAAAGATAAGAAAGGTCTTACCTGCAAAAGTTTCCCTCCAGAAGCAAAAGAACGCAACCCAATTGTATCCTGGTAAAAACAGAGAAGAACAATCGAAAATATAGTAGAGTTGAGAAATAAATCTATTGCACCAAAAATGAAATATGACCAAAAGTAAAAACTCGCCTTGTTTCTGAAAGTAACCATGAACTGAGCAGCTGGGTCACGTTTAGTGACATTTGATAAAACATCAAGAAACCAACCCCCACCAGGCATGCATTGCCGTGCCACATGAAATCCTGGCTGGTCCCTAGAACGTAGTGAGATTACAGAACCATCCTTCAGAACGTCAAGACTCGACTTTTTATTCACCTCCTTTTCTGAAGAAGTGACTTCCATTGTATATTCAACTGCAGGCTTGCTCTTGCTTTTCAGATCCTCTGGTGAAGCAAACCGAGAACTGGAGCTAAGAACCTGATCCCGGCCGCTGACATCATCGATTTCTCGGGCTGATGATTCATCCATCTTCTGTTTTGATCTACGACGTGCCGGCCTCTTCTTACCTAAGTATCATAAGTTTAGGCTGTATTAGAACAATATACACATAAAAATCAAGGAAAATGTTCAGATTAAATTACCAAATCCTACTGGAACATGTACCTGTGAGACAAATGTTTCATTGTTCAAGTTTTCAATCAAATTTTCTTCAATAACTTTTTACAAAATGTGCCTCCTCTATATCCAAATAGACACTTTTATCTGTTTCGCAGGACACATGGATTCCTACCAACCACACGAAATTTCAGTATTTGGTTTCGACAAGTTTAACCAGTCCCATAGTAATTAATCACATACCCTTCCTGCGGGATCCACTACGCCGTCCTTCAGATCGGGACCCCGAGGGGGCACTGTGAGGCTCCTTCAACTGAGAGATGCCTCTCTGCTTATCATACTCTGAGCTGAGCTGACTATCATCAGTCTGCAGCAGTTGGTGGTCCTTGCTTTCCTCGCTAGGCCTGAATAATAATGGATCTTCCTTCATCCTCTTATCAAGTGGGTCATTCTCAATCTCAAAAATTGCTTCATCTACCTCTTCCTCTTCCTCTTCCTCTTCCTCTTCCTCTGATACTGTGTTGCTAGGCATAACTCCATCTAATATATAAGACTGGACAATGGTAATTGCCTTCTCTCTTATCTCCATCCAGACCTCTTCACTGTAATCAGCACTTCGGGGAAGGATCAGCACATTCGGCATCTCTCTGACCTAAAGTTCATGAAAAGAGATGTACCAAGCTATAACCCAACATACATGATGTGCCTTTTTAAGTAATAATTGACTTCCTGTAAGATCACAGTTCTCATACCCATGCTTCCATCCACTGTGGGCCCTCAGCACCATCCAGCGCGCAGCCAGTTATGGTCCCATCAATTAGGAGTTGCTTCAGTGCACAATCATCTATAAGCTGACAGCTACCTGTATTTATTATAAATGCTCCTACAAAACATTAGGAAAAAAATAGTTAGTGAGAAAGTTATACCATGTTAACATTGAAGCAAATATATATGAATTGTGACAATACCAGGCTTTATATGCTGCAAGCATTCTGCATTAAGTATATGCATTGTATCATTGGAAAGAGTACAATGGAGAGAGACCAGATCACTGGCTGCCAACAAATCATTTAAAGTGTCCATTCTTCTAGCCGCAGAAGGAAATACAATTGTAGGCCTCCTCAATTTTCCTTTTCCCTTCACAAAATTGAATTCCAATAAATAAAATTCACAGAAGGAGCTTCATCTCAAGATTACCTGCCCAGAAATATTACAAGGCCTAATCCTATTCCCTATATAAAATTTCTTTACAAATTTGAAGTTAAAATCCAAAATAACCTATAATGAATTCTAATGGTGATTCATGAACTAGCAACAGAGCAAAAGAAGTACAATCAGACAGGTTTTAAATAGAAGAAAGGAAGGGACGGCCATGCCAGGAGCTACTACGAGTGTTTTTATGAGTTTCTTCTAGGTTGCAATTATGCAATGCATTTCTGTGGTAATTGTAAAGCTTCATAATCTCTTTTGACATCACTAATATTTTGTTCAGTAAAAGCTAAATAACACAAACAATAATGTCCTGGCAAATTGTTCAAAAATTGCCTCTACACATACTCGTGTCCTCGTGAGATCTGTGTATCAGTTTTATACTATTCTGCGTAAACATGATACCAGTAATTTCACTAGGAGCAGCTTCATCTAATGTAGTACTGTATTCATGGAAGATATGAAAAGCTCACATCAAACAGTCAAATCATGCTAAACCCTAAGGCTTGTTCGGCAGGGAGGATTAAGGGACATGAGATTAAAGATTTAATCTTTACTAAGAAACTCCTGTTTGGCAAGACAGTAGGATTAAGAAGAAAGGATTAAGATGAATAAAATACCCAATTCAGGATGTAAAGACTAAAGACCATAATATCCCTTACCAGTAAGATTACACATGAAGGTTCAAAGTTCAGACAATTTGTAAGATTACACATGAAGGTTTAAACAATTTGC
The DNA here is from genome assembly GCA_037127355.1 of Schoenoplectus tabernaemontani. Taxonomy (NCBI): domain Eukaryota; kingdom Viridiplantae; phylum Streptophyta; class Magnoliopsida; order Poales; family Cyperaceae; genus Schoenoplectus; species Schoenoplectus tabernaemontani. The sequence goes on along the minus strand of CM073748.1, from coordinate 1,400,715 downwards.
AATATTACACATGAAGATTTTATCATCTTTCGAACTTTTAGCTTCAAAGTTGCCAATGGGCATTGAAGGGATCAAGCAGAGCTAATTTGTGATCAGAAAGAATAATCTCAAAGGTTCAAACAATTTGCAAGTATTCTAAAGCGACAACTAATCTAAGAGGTTCAACATACAGAACGAAGTCCAAGTTCCTATATAAAATCCTGTAAATGAAACAATTATAAAAATCTTAACCATGAACTCAATCAAATTAGAAAATTATTTCAAAAAAAAAAAATTAAAAAAAAAATTGATATGAGGTTCCCTATCATAATGGGTTTCGTTGAAGAAAGCATCTTCATGGAAACCTTTTTCTGGTCTCTGAATTGATAAGTTTGTCCCTCACAAGCCTTTGATTCATTCCAGATAGAAAAGAACCAACATTTTTTGTGTGCCTCGGGGAATGTTCTTCAAGCGGAGGAGAATATAAAATAATAAAATAACCAAAAGCCCTTATGGAGCTGCAAAGATGAGGGCATAATTGTAAAAAGGAAGGGTCTTTCATGGGCTTAAGGAGGTTCTAAGGAGAGTGAAACCTTAAGGAAGGGGGCCTGGTGGATTAATTTCCGAGTCTAAGGAGGTATCACTAATGTTCCCAAAAGAAGTTATGTTCCGTCACATTTTAACAGATTAAAGGTCTACGGAGGCGTAAGGACTCTTAAATAAGGGTCGCCAAACAGGTACGTACTAGAACTTCTTACTAGGTTTAACAACAAGCTTGAGAACAGTATTATTCTAAGTGATGGCAAAGAAGCCTTGTTTGTGCTCTTATATTATGTAATAGTGGACAAAAGGATTCCAACACCCTATAATTTACATAAAAACAATGACTCCAACAGAAAAAAAAAACGTGAACACAGTATACAATGATTCAAACATAAACATGGAAAGTAAAATTACAGAATGAAACGAAATGATATCATACCTCATATCCGGGATCAAAGTAAAGCACACTCATCCTAAAAGCAAGGCTCCTGGTGGCAAGACATCTCGCCGAAGCTGACTGGCCAATAATACCCAGCACAAGGCCTCTACACCTCCTCATCCCTCGACAGAGTGGCTGGATGGAACCAAGCCAGCCCGACGCAGCTGAGGAAGAGGAAGAATACCTCGATAGAAGATGTGTTTTCCTCAGCAAGCCAAGAATCAGCGCCATAACTGTATCTGCCACCTCCTCAGCCCGGTTTGCATCGACGTGGACGAGTCGCAACCCTAGATCTGAAGCCAGAGCTGAATCCACAGCCCGGTCGGAGGAACCGAGACAGAGCACGAGCTGCCATGGCCGGAGGCGGCGCTGCGCGGCGCGGGGGAGGAATGCTAGAGAGTGGAGGAGCACGACTGAGGAGGATTCCATCCTCCCATCGGAGAGGCAAGAGAGAGGGACATGCTCCACAGTGGCGACACCGGACAGGCTCTCTTGCTCGATCGAGTTGTCCTCTATGCAGTTTAAATAGACGACGAGGGGTGACACGGTGTCGGACTGGCGGGGGTCCAATGGGGATTTGGCGGCGGAGCCGGCTGTGGTCGCGGGGCCGGCGAGCATTTTGGAGATGGATCTGATCCGAGGCAAAGAACACTGCGTGAATTTTTGTCGCTCGGGGTTTTAGACGTTCAATCTTTGGCTGTTGGGATTTCTGCTTAAGCCCCTGATTGATTGGTTTTTGTGTTTTCTGACACATCCTTACAAATATATGCATTTTTGGTATGTCTTGGTAGTTACAAAATAGAGCACCAAAGTAGACGGACGAGTAGGGAGAGCAAATGCATTGGTTTAATCGGTTTTGAACTGAATTCTTAAATTTTGAAAGATTTTTTTTATTTAAAAACTTAATTCAAATTGAAAATTTTTGCTAATTCGGTTTTTATTTTTTTGTTCGGTTTATATTTTTCTAAATCGGATAAATCAAATAAACCGAATAGTCTAAAATTTATCAAGTAAATTCATTTTACTTAATATAAATAAAGATAATATCAAAGATAATTTGAATATATTTATTTTTATAGGTTTTATTTAGTTATTAATTTTAAATTATTTATTTCTTCTATTAATCTTATAACTATCAATAGTATTTTATTCCTCTTTAACTAATATAATTTCGGTTTAACTGAATAAAACTTTGATTTATTCAATTTTCAGTTTATAATTTAACAAATAAAATAAAACTTCGGATGCATATATTTATTTTGGTTTGAACCAAACCGACCACATGCACATCCCTAGAGACGAGTTCGACGGAGCTGAGACTAACTCGAACTCAACTCGTCACTGACTCGAGCTAACTTATGGCTCGTGAAATTAACTTGTATTATATAAAAACAAAAAAAACATGTATTTAATAACTTCCAACGATATATATCTTTAGTACATCAATGACATAGTCAGTATTTTATCTTAGTGAGGTCGCATAAATATTTTAATGATAATTCATCATAATAAAATTTAATATACTACTAACAACTCGTAAATAAACAATTCAATTTAACATAAAAATTTAAAATAACTCAAATTAAACTTAATAACTTTCAAAACAATAGTTCCAAAAGTATAAAATAAAATGCATTCATGCATTACAAGTTACAACACATGTCTACGAATTTTCATCTTTTGATAATTTTGCATAATCTCTTCATTAGAAATTGTATCAAATATATATCTCTATATGTAAGTTAGAACACAATCATTCATCCAACTATCATATATTCTATTTCTAAGTTTTATTTTTATAATATTCATTATAGAGAATGCTCTTTCGATTGTTGTTGTTGCCACCGACAATAATAATGCTAATTTGAGAAACAAATATACATAAGAGTGGACACATTTTTTTTTTGCCTCCAATAGTTTTTTGGATAAGTCATTGAGATTTCGTACATCATGAAATCTATCATCTAATCGCATATCATGAATATAGGTATCGAGTTGATAACTAAGTGCAGCAATATTGATATTTTTAAATTCTCTTGGATAAAATGATGCCAAATTGATTAACATATTTTTATTAAGGGATTGAAATGAATTTCTTAGATTCAAACAAACTACACAAAGCAATAGTTCAGAACTTATCTCATTAAATCGTTCATTAAGCTCGCAAAATTAAATATCTAAGATTCTACCAAAAATCACAACACGATACCTACAAATTTCAAAAATGTGCTTCATTAGAAAAAAATAACATAACGCAAACATTAAACAATATAAATTGAAGAAAAAACATGCCTATGTCCATTGGTGATTTCTTCGGCTCCACGTCTTGGTCTTCGAAGAACAACAATTTCATTCATATTAGGTACAACAATACCATGCTTGTTACAAAATAAAGTTTCAACCTTCATCTCTCATTTTTTACAATTATAATTTGACTACCTTGACAAGCGCCATAGCATTTTTAATATCTTGATCTTTCTTTTGTAAGGCTTGTGAGAGCTCATTCGTAAATCCCAAAATGTCTTACATAAAATGCAAAATAAAAATAAAATAATTTTTTTTTCAACTTTTCTAATAGCACTCTTATATCTACTCTATGCTTGGTTTTCTTAGCCTCTTCCTCAATTACATCAAGCGCTTGAATAACCGAGCACCAAAGTCAAATCAAATTTATAACATAACCATAATGAAAACCCCATCATATCTCTCCCACTAAAAAGACTGAGTTCTTGATTAAACTCTCTACCCGTTTCAATCTCGCCATTTATTAATGCCTTAGCAATTTCAATCATTTAGATTTATCTTAACTTATCTTGACGCTTATAAGAAGCCCCCACCATATTTTGAACATTAGAAATAAAAGCAAAAAAAAGTAATATCTATGTGATTTTTCACAACATCTATCAAAGTTAGTTGAAACTGGTGCGCAGAATAATAAATATAATATGTTGAAGTATTTTATTTTAAAATCAAATTCTTAAGCTCATTGAACTCACCTCTCATGTTGCTCTCTCTATCATAACCTTGACCTCGTACTCATGACAAACACAAGTTATGTTCAGCTAACTTGGACTCCACGGTTGTCTTAAGTGAAGTAGCGACCGTATCAGACACATGAATAACCCCTAAAAATCTCTCTACTACACTTTCATCTTTTTGAACAAACTGTACTACTAAAGACATTTGCTCTTTACAAGATACATCGCGTGATTCATCAACTAATATAGCAAACAAATCATAATCATTTTCATGAATAATGGCTTTTGTTGTCTCAATTGCAGCGACTTTAACCATCTCTTTTTGGAAATCAAGGCTTATGAGTTGTAAATTTTTCGTCGTATTATCTAGTACTACACTTTTGACATTGGGATTGTGATCGGCAAGGAACTTCATTAGTTCAAGAAAATTCCCTTGATTTCTTGAATCTTTGGATTCATCGTGTGCACGAAAAGTCAATCCTTGGCATAGAAGAAACCGTATATAATCAAGTAATGCAATCATTCGTTCACGGTACTATTTAACTGATTTCTCATATTGTCTTTGAAAATAAGTAGCAATTGTTTGTCTCTCGTTCATAATGCTATTAGAACCACCAACATGCGCAAGCAACCGAGCCAATCCTTTTGTTCCAACCGGTATTGATAAAACTTTCATTGCCTCCTTGTCGTCTTTCAACTTGAGAACTAAATAAAAAAATAATACAAGCAATACACGACATCTTTCTCAATGCTATATTCAAGCCAACTTCCAAATTCATTGAACCATTTGAGCTTAAAGTATATTTCTTTCCACCAATATGTGAGACGAGAAAATTATGTTCTCAAGGTTGACACGGACCTTTTGCTATATATGTTCTTCTTTATCGATCATTCGGGTGATATTCACAAACTTAGTTCTGTATTCCTGGATCAAATAGAGGGTTAAATTCACTCAAATTTATTCGAGTGAATTTATTTAATTGAGACATTGAGTGTATCGCAAATTCTGTAATAAAAATAATTACAAAATAGTCAAAAAAATTTAAATGCAAATACTCAATCTGTATAACCAGAGGAGCTCTCACATGGTTTATAGTTGTAAATATGATTTCTAACGAGGGGGACTTTCAAATATGTAATTTTTCACAAACTGCAAGTACCCTGTGCCTTAAATGAGTTTTTTCTTTTTCAGTTATTTCAGTACAAAGATTTTGGAATCGATTTCTAATTTTTTATACCATTTAAATAATCTTTAAACAATCAGAAATACAGTTCTTTAAGCAATTATTTAACCAAATCTAGTGACCATTTAAACAGTGGGTGTTCTCGGTGGTTCAGTTTTTTAAGCAGAAGAGTTTAAAAATTCTTTAATCAAAGAACTTGGGTTGGGGTAAATATAATGTTTCCTTTAGACAATAATAAAACACATTTTTAGCAAAGAAAGATTGGACTCTGTTGACCTGTACTGCCATTTAATCAAAGTTATTTAAGTAGAAGAGCTGGGGGAAGAGGCTCACGAAGGAAGAAATTAAAATACTTACACAGCGCAAAGAGAAAACTCATGAGTCACGATAGACACCGAGATACGCAACCAAAAGTAGGGGCGGAGTCAGAGCAGCGTCGACCGAGACGAGTCGGCGAGTCGTGAGTCAGAGGATTTACGAGGGGCGAAGTGATCAGGATACGCGAACTGAGGAGTCAGAGTCGAAATCGTTAGATTTTGGGGTCCCGCTCTTTCTTTCACTTGGGTCCTTGCTTTTTTTTGCTATTGGATCCCTGAGTTTATTTTTTCAAAATTGCAGTGCGGTCATGGGACCCCAATTCTACAAAGTAGAAGGCCAGTGCAAGAGTTAATAATATATCCACAAACTAGTTAGGAATGTAGACCGATGGAGAAAATTTTATATACAATTAGATATATAAGTAGAGTTATCAGTGAGCCAATCCCAACTCGAATTTAGCTAATTTAACTATCGAAGCATATTAGCTCGAGCCAATATTAATTTGAGTCAAATATAATTTTTAAAAATTCATTGACAAATTGACAACTATATTTTTTATTTAAAATTTCAAGTATTTGAATAATGCCCTATCAAAGACCATTAAAATTATATAACATTTGCAATGGTTAAATTTAATAAGCTTTGAAGAGTATCAAATGATACATAATTGTATGAAATTCGAAATAACCAATCTACTAATTCAATAGTGGATTTGTAAAAGATTCTCTATTTTAGGTTTTCTTAATTTATTTGTCAATTTGTTGTTAAGATTGATAAATAATAATATTAGTTGTCGAGGGATTCCCCCAGAATAATATTTTTCGGAGGGTACAAGCGATAAATTACGAGTTCTTTTGTATGTTGTTGGGCTTCTCGTGCACCCGCGCCTGGACGCAAAATGACAATAATTCACGGACCCCGATCGACTAAGGCCGCGACAACGACCGTTGGATGTAGATGAAAGAGTCATAAATAGCGCCTCGTGTTTGGTTTGGTGGAGTTCAAAAAATCAAAATTGGTTCAGCGGTTCTGAAACAAAAATTAGAGATGCTGGGTCCGAATGATTTTATGGGCCATGCTTGTCGGTATCGTTGTAGCATTAGCACAAGATTATAGACGTTTCACTAACAGGACGCAACAACGTTGACCGAGTTTTCTTCATTTGTCGCCATCTACTTCAGAAACACATATTAATATATATTTGGCCACCATGCAAGTAATTTGGCATCTGAAACTTTAATTTTTGCAACCACAATAATGGACTATACCATATCAGTGAACTAAAATTCAGTGGGGTTCAGTCTTATGCTCTAGTATCTGTAGGCAGGGGAGGCATCAAGATGGATGAATGCTAGCCGGCATTTGAGTATCATTTTGATTCACTAAAACATAAAGTTCATGTAGTAAAAAAAATTAATTTTTTTTATCTGAACGTGCTAATTTTTTAACCTAAATATCTTTACCGATCATTTCTGATTCCGCACTCTGTAGCAATCAACTAAATGCATCTCACTATATTAGGGCCGTATGTTTACTTTGAAAGTGAACATTTGATCCTTTTAGTGTTCAATACACTATCATTCCGCATCTTTACAAGTCTTATCTAGAGAAAAGACACCTTACCAAATCTAGCTTCAAGTTTAAAAGCTTACACACGACCAACGGCGTGACACCTCGATTTTTTTCCCAGAAACAAACTTAAAAATCATATTTTTTTTGTTATTATTCAATAATTATATAGTGTAAATAACTAAATATGGATTGTGCTTGAATTTGATTGAAATTTAGATTACCTATTTACATGCATGCTCAGTCTTGCTTAATCCTCTGGATCTGCCCGTACATATGGCATCTTCTTATACATATAAAAGATGTTCCAACGTATGACAACACACTTATTTTTTTTGTCAAACTACGGAAATTGATAATAAATTTCGCAAAATTGAAACCAATTAGTAGTCTAACTATAAGAGTTAAATTAAAATGTGGTTGTTCGTCTTATAGTGGTTGTTCGGTAAAGCAACGGTTGAATTCTAGAATATATTTATGAAATAGCAAATCTGTTCCTAATTTGAAATTTATTCATTTTGACAAAATATTTGTACTAGAGTTGTAACTCGAGTTTCACCCCGACAATATAGTCCTCAAATAAATAATTAATAATATAATTTTTTTAATATATTTAATAAATTTTCACAATAAAAAAAATTAGATAATATTTTTAAATGCTACGTAATAATGATAATAATAATAATAATTATTATAATAATAAATAATATGAATAAATACATAATAAACTATAAATAATCATGTAAAAAGTTAGATCATTTTAAAAATTAAATTTCACCTTAAGTATATTACATATATTATTTTAAATGAGAAGAGAAATTATTTTATATGAATCTTTGAATTCAAAAAGATAAAAAAATTTAAACGAAATTAATGATGAAAAAATAATAATATGACATGTTTGAAAACTTACAAACTTAATATTTTATATTAGAATTAGTTAGCGAAGGATGTTCAATGATGCGTCGTATCCTTTTTAAGTCGTATTATTGTACTAGTAAATAGACGTACTTCGCTATGACGGGGCGACGTTATTTTAAATAAACGCTTGTCGCTGGAGCTGTCTTGTAAATGATCGGGAGCAGCTTTCGGACTTCTAGTTAAGTTATAACGTGCTAACATCACATCACTAGCCACTATCATTGGGCAATTGCACGGTGCAGCGCGACAGAGAATATGGATTCGCATAGGCGGATATCAGCGGGTGGATTTATTTCTGGCAGACAAATTATGAGAGAGAGAATTGCAGAAGAATAACTAACCTGTTTCTTCTGACATTTGATTTGCACAATTGCACACAGCTCCTCACTCAGCACTCTTTCAGAAGAATAATTGACAGAATGACAGAAGAGCCCAACTGAACTATCACCAGGTCCAAAAGTCTTACGTGCTAATTGGGCCAACAAGTTGATTGAGATAATTGAACCTAGAGCCATATCCTTTGTTGGACAAAATATGTTAGGAATAATTTTCATGAATTTTGACAACTGAAGAAAAAACAATGAAAAAAGGATTGCTCAAAACATTATTTAGTTCAACTCCACCAAAGTTCCTAATATTTCAAAACAATTTATTCAATACTTTCAACACTGTCATGGTAGTATCTTACAAAACTCAAATGACTGAATTCAAATTGTTTTCAATGCCAATGTCATAGTAGCACACTGATAAATAACTAGGATAGCCTCCAAAAAATCTTATGGTCATGGGCACCATAAAAGGGAGGCAAGAAATTTCAGAAAAAAAATAAAAATAAAAGCTACAGTATATGACATCGGTAACTTGAGATGTACAAACCAAGTTGGGATTGAGGTACCAGTATCAGTTTCAATACATATCTCATAATTTCTTTTTCCCTAAATACAATTTGGGTGAAGTCCTGCCAAATTGAGTCTAAAGAGATGATTACAATATAGATTTGACAGATAAAAGAGTTGGATGCATATATTGATGTAAACTGAAATGTTTGTGAGAAGAACCAATTCATTTTTCTCTATATAAACAGAAATGTACCAAGACAGGGAGAAGATGTTAGAAGCTGGTACAAAAAAACAGAACAATAAGATGAAACCAGCATAAGGATATTAACTTCATTCAAATATACTACTCATACACACTGCCATAGCTTTACTTTTGTACTCAGTTTAGCAGGTACCAATTTTGACCAAGCATCTAAGTCAGGGAGTGGACCTGTTAGTGCAAAAAAATTCTCACATTCTGGTTCTTCAACTAGCTTCCAACATACCTACAGAGTATCATTAAGCTTAGGTTAAAAATCTGTTGCGGCGTGTTTTAGAAAATTTGTGTTATTAATTACTCTATTCATTCATTTTATCTGCATTAATATGATGCTCTTAATCTAATAACAACAACAATAATAGAATTACAACAGTAGTATAACAATGACCACCATGGTGTTGTCCTTGTTGAAACTTGACAGCTTCATTTTATTTCTTTTATTTGCATTTTCATTGGTTTGTTTGCATTTTTTTTCCGCTTACTGAATTTTCCAAATAAAATTGCTTAACTATATTAATGGGCTATGTACCTCTCCAGGAAGAGCACGTGAAAGTGCCTTTATAGCAGAGTTGAATGTCCAATCACGTTTAGATTTTGGAGGTGCTATGTTGTGCTCCCTGTAATATTGATAATCATCTCTTCCACTGCAATTCACCATAATTCTTCCATTTGGCATTAGCTTTGTTGCTAGTCCCACCCATGTTTCCTCCTGTTAAAAAAAAAAGTTGAAATTTGCCATAATTTGTGACAGTAATACACTATAATGTAAGGAAGTCATTACCTCAAGCAATTGTGGCAAGATCTTGCCATCAGCAAACAAATCCACAATAATTCCTACAAGAAAAGTGTATTAGCCTACAAACAAAAGTAAAATATAATAAACAAATGAATTTTAATATGGACTTCAGGAGACTTGAATAAAGCAATCATATCTCATTTATCAAAAGGAAATAAGTGAACCATTTACTATAAAAAAAACATCTTATAAATTTTACCAGCAAAGCCTCCCTCAACTGTAGCATCAGGAGAGAGTGCATCTTCAATGCAAACAGATAGATAACCACCATGTTCATTTTTCTCCTCCAATTTTGATAGATTAAAATATGTTCTTGCCACATTAATCAACTGCAAGCAACAACATTAGCTCAAGAATGGGATAAGAAAATGTATATGAGCATTGTTCCATGAAATTAATTAATAGTACAACTGTGACTTGCCATCTCATCGAGCTCCCAGCCAATAATGTGAAATGAAGGATAAAATTCAAGTATAGGGTGAGCAGCAGTCCCAGCTCCCTGCCAGCAATCATTTGATACTAGGTAAAGCTGCTCAAGTATCAATTTAATTCGGGTTAAATAACATTTGATTACAAGAGTTCATTACCAGACCAAGCATAGCAATGGGGCCATGTGGAATAATAGCAGGAAGGGATGCAAACTCATCCTGTAATGCAGCATGAAGAAAACAGACGCATCTAGTAAATACAGCAATAGCAGATTTATAAGCTAGTAACTTTGACTTTTTCAGAGTAAAAACAAGCATGACCCCGTTTTAGAAAGCAAAATATATCAACACAATTATACACTTGTCTTTTCTATATATATGTTTGGCCTTGTATGACGTAAGAATAATCAGATTTTCAGATTGGCATACAAAATGCAATGCAGTTATCTATACTATCTTTTATTTCTAATCTAGTTGTTCCTTCTGTACAAACTACAAAGAACGAGGAGCAGCTTACCCAGTACGATCCAGTCCATACTTCATCTTTTTTAATCATGCTGTGAACATTGCCTGTCATTTAGTTTGCACGCATATTATCAGAAGTAGTGTGGTGATATACCTGGTTTAGAGCTTTTAATAGTACTGTATACTAAGTTAACAGTAGAAAGCAGCAAATCACTGACCAAAGAGGCCAATAAATAATATAAGATTGAGTTCCTTTGCCTTTCAGGCATTCGACGCTTAAAGTTATCATTTGGGTACAGAGTGATGAGAAATCATTTGGGTACAGAGTAATGAGAACTAAGATTAGCTCGCGATTATCAGGCAACTATATATTTGCTAAAGTAAAATATTTACAAAAGTTCCATAACTATAAGGGCTACTGAAATGATATAAAAAAGGAAAATTACGTTCAACCCTGTACCTTAGTAAACCCAACCTTCACCATAAATATTGCCAGGCCCGAAGGTTAGATAAATACGATTACAAACGTTTGATGTTCGTTGAAATACCTGACAGAACACATGCATTTTTTACTGCTGAAGCTACACAATCCCTATTTCTATTCAGACAAAAAGAGAGTGCATATCCACAATTCATACAAAAGATCAGCAAAACGAGAGAAAGGCTTACGGCTAGAGTCAAGAAGGAGATATCTGGCGCTGGGGCTATCGATCACCACTATGCTTTCGTTCTGCTTGCTACTCAAAGTCATGAGAATCGAGAAGGCTTCCTCCGCGGCGGGTGCCCCGGAGCTCTGGCTTTCCGGTGCCGATCGGGCCGTAGAAAGACCGAGCGGAGAAAGGCGAGCCCGGGGTATGGCAAGGTGTGCATTGGGACTGAAGCGAGAGGGGTTAATAATATTGTAAAATTGGGGAATAAGAGAAGATAGGTGGAGTGTTGAGGCAGTGCCCATGGCCTCTGCCTTCGATTATTGCAGAGCAGCGGACAGGATTTTAGGACTGTTTGGATAGAGCACGGAGCACACGCTATCAATATCGTAGAGCAAAGGTGAGGCTGTTGAGATGAAATGTATCCAAAGAGATATCTCCTGTGGCGTCCAGCGAATAGCGTGTATGTGCTGCCATAATAACAAATGGACGGCTCGAAAAACATCCGATCAAAAATTGTTGATTCGAATATAATTCGAAATAGTTCCTTTTATACAATATAAATAAAATATATATTAAAATATTAAAATCTTAAAAAAGAAAAAATATAAATATCATTTAAATGTTATATAATATATTTTATTTATGAATAAAATGTGTATATATTAAATTAATATATAATTCATGAAATATCTGTCTAAAAATAAAAAAAAAAAATTATTCAAAATATTATTTCTATGTGTGCTACTAGTATAAAGATAAACGATGTTTTGGTGTAGTTGAACCGTTATGAAGGTTTAAAATAAAGAAAAAGAGATTCAATTATTATTGGTGGTGTCCATAATGTTTATTTATTTATTCATGCATAAATTTAGAAATGTGAATTGTTAGATGTATTTTATGTCATCTCAATTAAATATATATATATATATATATGAAAAATCACAAAATTTTAATTTCATTTGAATAGCCGTCAAGTAATGAGTCTAAACTGTAAAATTTGGTCCATTAATTTTATTATTAAATAATATTGAAATGATATAAATTTTTATATACATATAAATATTAAATATTATGTTTACAAACTATTTGTTCAATTAATCTTGTTATTTAAGAATTTAAATAATAGTTATTTATTATTTAATTTTAATGGTGCGCCAATGTAACATCAAAATAATAGTAATTTGAAGTCAGATACACCAATTATATTCTCTCACTATCGAAATAAAAAAGCAAATAATTTTATCCTCTTGCTCTCACTTTTGTCCTGCCTGGAAGGAAAGAAATAAAAGTGTCTCTCTCTTTCCTTCTCCAGATTTTAGTAATAATAAGTTTTATTAAATTAATATTATTAAAAATAAGAGTGAGAAATATAAAATTTCAAATATACGAATGGCAGCGCGCCACTGTCAGTGGCGCGGACGAAACGTGCCACTGTCAATGACGCGTTTCATTATTTTTAGGAAACGCGCCACTGCCAGTGACGCGTTTCGTCCAAACCCCGCGAAGTGAGATGGAGAGGCGCTGCGCATTTTGTATATATAAGAAGCAAACGTACCACTGGCAGTGACGCGTTTCGTAAAAATAATGAAACGCGCCAGGCGCGCTGCCATTCGTATATTTGAAATTTTATATTTCTCACTCTTATTTTTAATAATATTAATTTAATAAAACTTATTATTACTAAAAACTGTCCCTTCTCTCTCGTCCTCTCTTTAATTTAGCTATCTTCCGTTCCTTCTTTTATTTAATAGAAAAAAACCCATTTCAATCTCGAACATGAAAATTTTATTTTCATTTATGGCTCGTGGTCTGGTCGTCAAGCGACAACAAAAGCTAATTTGCCAATGCAATAAACCAATCATATTAAAACACATGTTCTTAAGAATTGCATGACTAATACAGATATTATCTTGCCTATATAAAGAGTGGCATAAGTTCAAATAAGAACGACATATGGAAAGAAATATATATCTAAATTATTGTAATCATATTTTTAATAAGGATAATGTGTCATGATTCTCTGAATAATTGACTTGTGATAAGTTGGCAGCTGAGTTTTTAATTTAGTCAAACACCCCCTCCCCAACCAAACTATGCAATTTGTGACGAATGCTCCGGCTGTTAACTTACTATTTTATACTCAATTCAAAAATATAAAATGATCAAAATACCCTTGTATGCATATAGTATAATATCTAATATATTTATGTCTACAAAGTTTTAATTTGTAAAAAAATATAAATTATTTAAAAATTATATAAAATAATTAAATAAACATGATAAAAATAAAGTTGTTATTTTATTTTTATTTTGATTTAATAGGTTTTATAAAAATATTTACAGAAAATTAAAATAGATAGAAATTATTTCATTTTTCATGATACATTGTAATTTTCAACAACAATTTCAAATTATAAATATTTTCTTACTTTATAACATTTATTTGCTTTTAATCTCTAAATAAATATTTTTTTACCAAATATATATATAACTATACCTTCTTTATAAATAAAATAAAGACAAAAAATCAAAATAAACTAGAGATGGCAAAAATATTTTTGTAGTATCAATAATTAAATAAGTGTCTATTTTCTGCAAATTAAATATTTTTAGTCCATACATATATTAAATATTATACCATAAAATATAAGTATATTTTGATTATTTTTTTATATTTTGTAATTGAGTATTAGAAATTTAGAATACAATGGTCATTTTGCCACCAATTCCATAGTTTGGGAGGATGTTTTTTTTTTTTCGAAATTAAAAGTTTAGAAACCGACTTATCACAAATTAATAATTCGAGGGCTCATGAGATACTTCCTCTTTTTAATAAAAGATATGTTCTCAAAGTTATATATTAATTATATATAATTTTAGTACCATTTTAAATACAATTAATGAAGTTATTAAAATTATACGATAATCTTTTAATTTCATAAGAGTAGATGTGATATTTTCTTCTAGTAGGCGAGTAAAGAGTAATGCTGAAAATTTGAATGTCGGGCAGTCGGAGGGGGTATTATTTATACAGAGCACTCTGCCAGTCCCAAAGTTTGTAAGCCTCTAATGGGCCGAGGGTCCACCCTCCCACCAAATATCTCGTGGTCCAAATCCAGTGGGCTATAATTTAGCACCTTTCCAGAATGACAAAATTCCCAGCTAGCGTGGAATTGTAGCTTGAAAGTTGAAATAGATCGAACTCGTTAAAACATCGCACTCTTCGCTGATATTGATAGAGTGATATTATGATATCACGCCTCCAAAGTCCCAGCCCACGACAAGAGGACTGCGACCCCACACCACCCCCACTTGCAAAGTCGCAGCCCACGACAAGAGGACTCCGACCCCACACCACCCTCACTTGCTGAGATAGTAATCGGACATATTGGGTTCGGTATAAATAGGTCGGATCAATTTGATTTTTTAAAAAATATCGGATTGAATCGGTTAGGATCAAATTTAATTTTTATATATTATTTTTTTTTCAAATTTTAAATTGATTTAAATTAAATTATAAATAATTTACCTCGAATCGGATCAGATTCAGACAAAATTGGATTATTTAACTTTTCTAAAAAAAATAAATCAAATCAGATTCAAAACCAAGTGAATCAAATAGATTTTTCAGATCAGATTAAATTTTACCACTCTACCCACTCCGCCACTCTCCAGAAATATAAGTAACAACTAAAACCCAAAATCTAACGAGTTTGAATTAAAATAGATGTTAAAGATCTAGACAATTTCCCATCTTATGTAGTTATGTGCCAGAGATCTGGACAATTATACCCAACGTTCTTCCAAGAGTAAAAAACGAACCAAAGTGGGAAGTGCCCAGTTGCGAAGCTACTGGACAAAGATGCCAAGCACGTACTAACACAGTAACACAGGTGCTTACAGCTAATGAGCTAATGAAGCGTCCTGATGCCACACATTAAATTGCTTCACTGGTTAGTCGGGACTGTGTATGCAATTATTTGACAAATTCAGACCCCCTCTTGTCACTTGGCCCGGCCTCTAATCTCTTGTCGTGATTCCCCAACTGAGATCAGAATACAATGTGGCCTAGCTAGCACCTAATAGTTTCGACAGGAGTACGTCTACAGATCGGAAATGTCACATTGAATTTAATGTTTTTGCAAATTGTCCTGACTACTGAGGAAACGTTAGGCGGTCTACCTGTATATATAATTTCTTGTTACATACTTATTATATCATATACGATCAGAATTAAATGAGGCATAAATGGACTCCAACTGAAAACGGGCTGTTCTCTGCGCTTCCCGTGCCTCACGGGTGACATGCATGATTTAGCCATTTGTGCCTACACCGTTACAATCAGACCAGTATCTGTTAAAAAACATTTTGTTATTCACGAGCCTCAAACTTTTTCCTCGCCTCTCTCTCAACCGCCTCATCACTTTCTTTTATTATTATTATTATTATTATTATTTCTTAATTATCTCTGGCACAGTTTATTGGATGAAATCTAGAAAATATACAAAAGGATCAACTGACCAATTTAAGAAATTTGACGAACCAAGGATGAAAATTAAAAGATCATACCAAACAAATCCACATTATATGATCAGATAGAAGAAAAAAAAAAGCTTGAAAAAGAAAGATCAAGATTCAAACATTAATATTTATTTATTCCACAATCACTGAATTTCTATCAGAACCGCAGAGGAGAAGGATACCGGTGGCGAGCATGCGAAACGAGAAACTGTGGTGATCTCTGATGCTCAGCGAAAATCTCCTCCCAAATCTCAGCAAATGCCTGGAGGATTAGATGATGGTTCTGAGGCGAATTGAGCGCCAGAAACTGTCTGAGCAACTCGCAAAGCTCCTCTCTATCTACGATTTGCTTCTCCACAATCATCTGCAGCATCGACCGCCTGAAGTCTCCCAGCGGGTCGTTGGATTCCTTCACCACAACGACGCTCTCTTCCAACATCCGCATTCCTCCCTCACTCATGCTCCGCTTGTGTCCCTTCACCGGCTTCTTTGTTTTGGTTTTTTTTTGGTTTTGTTTCCTTTTCTTTCTCTGACTTATGACTGCGCCAGGACATCACCGTCTGTTCCAGCTCACTCAGCTCGCGGAGGAGACCAGAAAAACTCGGTGTACTTGAAGAACTGTCAAACTTGTCGGCATCATCATCATCCCATGGGGAGGAGGTGGATGCAGAGGTGATTGTCAGAGTCAGGGTGTCAGTTGAGGAGAGGTTCTTCGTCCGACCAGGAGTGGTCGTGACCGTCGCAGATTTGATGTCAGAGGAATCGGAAACCGAAACGGACTTTGAGTCACCGCAGCCACAGCCAAGGGCAAATAGGGAGGAGCTTCTCTTCTTCCTAACCATGATGTCTCTAGTTGTTAACTTCATTTGTGTGTGGATGTGAAGTTGCTTGTATTAGTACAGCAAGTGCCTTTCAAGTCACTTGAGTGTGCGCGTGACGATTTTGCCACTTTCTGATTTGTGATGGAGAAATTGAATGGTAGAATCAGTACAAGAGCTCCTATTGTTGGGTTTATATATGAGTGCTTTAAATAGATGCATCTGGTTAGTGCGGTCAAAAACCACACTCATTGATGATTCTACCGACGACGCTTGAATTAATGCGTGGCCTGATGCAAGCGTGAAAGAGATATCGGATTAAATTATTTCTTATTAAGGTAAATTAATGAAATTTTTTATTCACTGTACAACTGCTGACCAAACTCGGTATCTTCCTGATATTGTTCATATATTGTATCTTGCTATCGCGCTATATCTGATACATTTAGCTATATATAATGGTTGCTCACTGGCTTAAACATCAAGTTAGGTGAGGAGATATCCAACTTTCTTAGCTTTTATTATTTATATATAATATATCGGACTTTCATTTATATCTAGAACAATATTAAAATTTCATTTTTGGAACTGTACTAAGCTTATGAACAGTAATTTAATCGCGTCGTTTTTTTGAATGCATGGTACTTACATATCTCATAGATGCGTTAAATTTCTTATCTGGTTTATCATTATACTATATATATTTTTGTTTGTCCATTTATAATGGATGTGGACTATTCAGTATTCAGTCATTATTAAAGAAATATGTCGCAATTTTTTGGCACCGCTGACTGCTCTACAACAGCTCGTGTACAGTATTCAATTAATTATACAAGTGCATTAATTGATTCTCTTATATATTTGGTTTCTCATATAGCCTTATATTCTGTTCGTTTTTGTGCAGGATTTCTTTTCGTAATGAACCGTTGGATTTTGTTCTAAATAAACTCCTCTTATTAATGGCATGCGTCGCCAAACATTCATTAATTCCTACATGTCTTAGAAAATAAATTTTAACACGTTCATTTTAAATAAAACATTAAAATAGAAGGATAAGAGATCCAATACCAATGATGTCAATTTTTTATTTACGTAAATCCAAACCATTAGTGATGTTGCATCATCTCAATTATACAGATGTGTATAACAAATTTAGATTTTAACTTCATTAAAATATCCATAAAAAAATGGTAGTTAAATTTTTAATCATAACGCATAGTGTAGTGAACACTTGATGAATAAACATACATTTCTATTTAATTTATATTCAAGACAAAATTTAAATATACATAATAAAATTACAACAAATAACAAAATATTTTTGAAAATTAAATAGTCCAAGACTATATATACTTGGTCCGATCCAATCTTACCCATTATCTCATGGACCTGGGCAATGTTGAACTTAGGGGTGGATGTGGGATTGTCGTTAGGGGGTCAATAATCAAATTTTATTAGGTTATCAGGTTCAAATCCATTAGCTAATTAGATACTAAATAAAAAAAATCAATAATTCAATATAAATTCTTACATAATAAAAAGCTATCTAAATAATATCTTTTACATATTAAAATAATAAAAAATATAAAACTCAAAATAATAAATAATCAAGTCATTGAAGAAAATTTTTCTTTTACGGAGCTTTTTATATATGTTTTGGAACATTTGTATAATTTTTTTTATTATTCATAGTATTAATATTTTTTTCTCAATGAAAGTAATTAAATATTTAGCGAGGTCAAAAATAATATTTAGAGGGCCAAATTAACAAAAATCTAACACAAAAATATTATTTTTTTAAAATTCAAAAGGTCAGTTGACTTCCTGGACTTTACTGCGCATCCGCCCTGGTTAAACTTTTTTACAATCTCTAGATTTCGAACTTACAATATTGTGATCTTCCATATTGACATTTTTTGACCACGAGATCAAAGATAAATTTTCCAAAATTTGTTATTATTTATGTGTATTATAAAAGATTAAATTGTTTTTGAATTATATTTATATTATTTTCGAATTATAAATTATAAATTTAATTGAGTTATTTCCAAAAGTCAGATTTGTCAGCCAGCCTTTATTTTTCAAAATATATTTCAGACCTCAACTAAATAATAGTGGATAAGTAAACGTGCGGACTCAAGACCAATAGCAACAGGGTTGGCGGATTTAATCAATTGACCAAAAATGAAAAATCATTTTAGTACAAAGGTCTGGTCCGACTTGGGTAGAAATGATTAAACAAGTGTCATCATGCTTGAGGTTAGTAGATTGGATTATCTATCTTAAAAGTTATTAATTTACAAATAAGTTAGTAGTATGATCCGGCCTGAATTGGTTACAAATGAATGATTAATGAAGTGACAGGATCAAGTGATAAGCAGATTTAAATGTGACAATTGTTAGAACCGGTTTCGTGTTAAGGCACAGAAATGGATTGTTTATAAGAGTACTGTATGACTCATGTACGACCATAAGCAGCAGTTAGCATATTTTAGGTCACCGATTAGATTTCGACGTTTGCCATTTGGAGAAAAAATAAACAAAATAAAGGAAAAGATGGATTTCAACTGAATCAGCTTGTATTTATCATTATCTTTCTAATTACCTTTAGGGCTAAAAAAGCACATATATCGTCCGTCGTATATATATATATATATATAGAGTGGAGATAGCGTGAGCTTAAGTTTCTGCGGAGGCTTCCCGTGAAGCTTAACTCAAAAAATATATTAAATGATCTTAAAATTTTAATTTATCATTCTCATTAAATTCTTTATATGAAAATCTCATGGGATGCAAAAATTTGGAGCGTTTTGAGCTTTTTAAGTCGCCGTTTTTAATTTTTTAAAATCAGCTCTAAAAATAATAATAATATATTCAATACTTGAACATCATTTTCAAAAATTAAAAACGGCGACTTAAAAAGCTCAAAACGCTTCAAATTTTTGCATCCCATGAGATTTTCATATAAAGAATTTAATGAGAATGATAAATCTATATATATATATATATATATATATATATGTATGTATGTATATGTATATACTATACTATATTTTGGAGTACGTAAAGAATATATGGATTCACCCCGTTTGTTTTATCTAGGTGTTAAATATCTGAATACTTCCCTCATCTATGCAATGCCGATTGAAAATTTAATAAAATCGACCGAGGAGATGAATCACTGCACATTTATATCTTCTCTTCAATTAATTCTAATTGTTCATGCATCAATAAGAGTCGTTTCATAAAAAAATCTCATGAACAAATTAACCCCAATTATTTTTAATTTTTATCGTAAAAAAAATACCCACTAACTAGTTTTATTCAGAAAAATTGCTATATTTTGTAAATTGTTTTTTTTTAAATGATGGATTGATTTTATTTAAAATTTTAAGGGGGTTTTCTAATTAATTTAGATTTAAATATAAATTATATTTAAGTAAAACACTATTTAGTATAATATAATTAGTGTTATATATAATAGTTTAAAAGTAGGAGGTCACACACAATAGACCGGATTTCATCTAGTGCATTAAAAAGAGGAAAATTATTAAAATTATTTATTTTGAGAAGTTTCACGGTCTTTAAAAATAATGCCTAAATATAAAATTGAGCATAAGGCATGATATATCTTATTCAATATCATATCACAAGAATGATTGATTTGACGTAAAATGAATGACTTCAATTTTAGGTAAGTTGGGGACCTACTGTAATAATTTATTAAACCAATGAAAAGATTATCTGTACAAAATTTTACTGTACAAAATTATCTGTTATTAATATATCAGCAGACAATGCAAATTTATTTTCCGCTTTTTGATTTAATGAAATCTTTTGTTATTTGCTAAGATTGTCAAAATAACCCTTGCTACAATGAAATAACCACTTGATCTAACCTCTTTTTAAAAAAATCTCAATAAAATATGATGAAAATAATTATCGAAACTTTGCAACTTTCTTAAGCAAGAGATATATAACAGACTGTTGGTAACAGATAAATTAATAAATAGAAAATTAGTTCGTAAAAGAAAAGGATAACATGCTTTTGAATTTTGATGCTAGATTCTTATTCCCGTGGTAACTAGGGTATCTGGGTATGTCAGCAGACCCTCTCAGACCCTAACAGAATATCGATCACAAACTGGCGAAATATGCCAGCAGCAAATTGGACAAAGACCGTCTCAGCACTTGAGCAGATGCCAAAGTTTTGAGTCTGATTTTTCTGCCAGAAACTGTCAATACTAGCAAATTTGGCCATCATGAGTACATTCAATGATTCCAAATTGGTTCAGGACCTCCGGTTTTGAAAAGATGTAGATGTCCAACTTCTGAGGTGCTTTTGGTCAAAATTTCTTTTGTGCTGCACACTTGCATGCAAATTCAAAGCACAATCCAGAGTTCTGTTGGGAATTGGGAAGTCTGTGTTTGTCTCGCACAGTGTTTGTTCTATCAGAATATCAGTATGTTTTGCGTATATAATATTTGAGGAACATCACAAAATTTGTATACCACATTTATAAACTTTTATTTTTATTTTTTTTGTATATATTTAAAATTCTATTATCAAGATCGTCAAAATAACCATTATCAAGATCCCTCCCCAGTATTTAATCCCCATTGAGTGGGTATAGCTGATATTATAATAATCCTGGTCAAGTATTTGCATTGCCAAAAGTAGACAACCATTGTTGGAAGGAAGGGAATCAACAATAGGATAGGATGGAACCGTATCAGCTTGCAGGTGCCATTTAAATCAATCCGATATTATACTTTCTATGTTATAAAAAGTATGACAGAGCAACATGACGCGAGAAGAGTAAACAAGAGCTTTCCTTTGGGAGCATATTTGACAAAACAATAGTTTGCACATTCCTTTAGAATTCCTTTTTCTTTTACTTTTCTCATCCTTTATTTAATGAAAATTTGGTAGCCTTTTGGCCTCCTCTTAACAAAAATAAATAAACAAGTATTTATAAAACAATAGTACCGTTTCCCCCCCTAAAAAACAGTTAAAGCTTACATGTCACAAGTTAATAATCCAAAATTCCAAAATGATATTTGCCTGGATGCTGTATTTTTGTCAGTTCCCCCTGAATCCAGATCTAATATAAACAGATCTATGTACGTACGGTACGATTTTTGTTCGTTTTTCCAACAAAAAGACAACGACTAGACCAAATAATTGCAGTTGCCAGTTAATATCACTTTGAGTCTTTGATCTTGAAGAATAAAACACACAAAAATCCGATCATTGATTAATGTTGAGAGTTGAGACCCATCTCTGTAGTTTCTACACTAAATGTTAAAAAAATGCAAGTATTCAGACTTTCAATTATCGCTTGTGCAGAGCTTGCCTGATTTCAGCAATGCAAATACTGTCAGACAAAACACCAAAAAAGCGCTATCTAGATATTATCATTACTCGTGGTAGGAAGTACGAAATTCCAGAAAATAATGGAAATGAATCATTGATAAGGTTTCATTAATATTACCTTTTGACACCACCAAAATCCCTCCCATTCCCATCTGAAAATTTCGGAGTTCAGATTGAAAGGAAAACATTTGGCCCAGAATCAGAAGGCTCAAATAAAATGCTACGGAGTTGAACTTGGGAAGAGGCCTAAATGGGGATCATTTTCTAATATGGAGCACATCTCACTTTGGAAGGCTTTCATATGGAACTCAGAAGGCCCATGAATCTGCTGCCTCACATTACTAGTAATTGACAAATTATGTTAAGCATGAATTGATTGACAAACGCAAAAAAGTTTTTTTTTTTTTTGGGTTTGATATAATGTCTACAGAGGATTGAAGTAGGCAAACGTTTTTTTTTGTAAAAATGGTTTTGAACTTTTGATTTTTTTTTATTGATTGGAATATTAATGACTGTACGCATAACCATTTTAATTTAGAAACGGAAACCTATCTTATTTACAAAAATTATAACTGTTTAACAAAATTAAAAAAATTAAATTTGTTGGATCTCTTGAAATTAAAATAAATTATTAGGTGTAATCTCGGATTTGTTGCTGATGCACTCGAGCCAACATAAAAGTTTAATAAACAATAATAGTAAACATAAAAAAAAATAGCAGCTGCAAGCTAGCAACTAAAAAGAATCTGTTTATTTTTTAGCTTTATCAAGTCACATTCTTGAAAAATGAAATGACAATTTTTTTGCTGTTACCAAGTGAAGAACCCATTGAATATATTATATTGAACATGATGGTTGATAATAAATTGCACATGTTCTCAGACATATGCAGAGCTGCAGTGGCCAGTGGGTGCTGAATTGCTGATCCACTACAGCATTTGTTACGTGAACCTGTACAATCTTTGCAGAGCTCTGTGGAAGGATTTGAAGAGATAATTAATCCATAATTATGTATCTGAACACAAAGAATGTCCTTTAAAAATGGATTGTATAAATCAGGTACAGACAAACTCTTGCTCAAAAAAAAAAAAGATATAGACGAACTTCTCTCTAATTGAGTGGAGTTCTTTTGATGACTCTAGATGAATCAAAGACCATTCATTTTAAACCAGACATTTTAGCACGTTTTTATCAAATTATGTCTTTGTCTTTCAAATTTAAGGCCAAGAGTTAAAGTGAAGGATTTTGGTCGGTAAAATCTGGAATTACCTGTTCAATTTATCTTTTAGACCATTTGATGTCCATACTCCCCGAGAGAAATCTCCATTCTCCTTCTTCTTTTTTCCAGAAAATAAGAATTAAGCAAATACATGGCAGGAATATTCTTTCTATATTCCTTCCAGAAAAAAAAAGAAAAACATTTTAGAAAGTTGGATTTGATATTTCTCCACCATGAAATATGAAATATAAGCAATCAGATAGGCCACCTACACTAACTAAGCATACATGGCAAGCCAAACATTAGGATTTAGAAAGGAAACTGGATTACCAAAGAAAAATTTAGTACAAATAAGGGTAACTGGACGAGAATTTCAATGGTTCAGGTGATTATTATTTAGTTAGAAGTTGTTCGCACACAACAAGTTGTGCTGTCCATGTCAATATTAGTTGCATTTTTAAGTCCTAGAACATAAATAAACAACTTACTACACCTAACTAATTTTAACGGAATAATCTTGGTTTCAAATTGATCCGACAAACAGAACGGTTCCTTATTTTGTTCCTTTATGAACATTAAAAAATTAAGTAGCTAGCTTAGACTCTCATTCTTTACATAAACTTAGGGTTGATACTGAGAGACAGGCAAAAAAAAAAATAATAATAATACTAAGTCCGGATTTCCTAGACCTAAAGAAAAAAAAGATAAAGATAAATAAACTAAGATAAAAGAATTGTACTAACTTTTTCTTGAGTTGGTGCCCGAAGAAAAATATACTTAAATTCCATTTAATCACAAATAGTCTTGGTAGATTTTCATATTTGATATTCTTTTAGGGACGCGCCTACAAATATCCAAATATAATTTCTAGAAGCTGTGTACTCCTTGTTGAGTTATTAGTATACAGACATACAGAAACAAAGACATACTAGTTAATAAAATTCAGAACCAAGCATTTGCATAAGAGTACACAAATGAAACTTCTTTGCTTTATCTTTTAATAAGAAATTAATTAGGACTTGAAAAAGAGTCCCCTCTGCATTTCCCATAAAGGCCTTCAAAACAGAGGCCTAGGTCTACAGCAACAACAATTACTGAACTGCAACGCACATTCGCACCCAACTGGCCAACCACCATCCTTTCATTTCTCCCATTTCTCTCTTTAGTTCTGATCAAAACCCTTTCCATAGTTGCTATTACTTGAGGAGGTGCTATTCGTCACACATTCCCTTCTCTCTTCTACCATTCTCCACCTATCCTTTTCATGCTTTGACCTTGCGGTCTCTTTCACCCTCCCCTCCCTTTTCTTCCTTCTCCACACTGACACCACTCTACTACTCAGCTTCCCATTCCTCTCTGCCTTCTCTCCCGCTTTTTCCTCTTTCCTTGGCGATTCCAACCATGAAGGTAAGATTCTCATACTTTTCTACTGACAACTTCCTTTTTCCAGGAATTGGAACGAAAAATATGCGTGTAGCTTTTTTATATCTGAAAGAGGATATTCTAATTACACGGATATCCGTGGAATTGTTCCTTCTTTTCTGAATTTCTCAAAAGTTGGTTTATGCTTGGAGTCAACCAAAGGCTGTTGGATTCATGATAAACAGTTCAATCATGCACCTCCGTTCTGTTTACCAGCAAACAAATTCGAAATAATTCTTATATTTTAGTTCTTTTTGGTTTCGAAGAATAAATTTACCGGAAGTTCCTTTTCTCTGACGAAACATTGCTCTAATTTTTACATCCTTTTGTGTTGATTTGCAGAAAATTATAGTCAAATTGGACTTAAGTGATGATAAGGACAAGCAAAAGGCCATGAAATCTGTCTCTACTCTTCATGGTACTTCATAATTTTCTTTCCCTTTCTTTTTCCCTTCTGTACAAGCTCGATGATTGCGCAAATTTCTTTTAACATCCTCATATTTAACCTGTCTCGCAGGAATTGATTCCATAGCCGTGGACATGAAGGAGAGAAAGATAACAGTGATCGGCAAAGTCGACCCAATAGAGGTCGTCAGCAAGTTGCGCAAGTCTTGGCACACCGACATAGTCTCGGTGGGTCCTGCAAAGGAAGAGAAGAAGGATGAAAAGAAAGACGACAAAAAGGATGGGAAAAAGGAGGAGAAAAAAGATGACAAGAAAGATGATGGCAAGAAAGAAGATGGAGATAAAAAGAAAGAAAATGAAAAGGAGGAGAAGAAGGAGAAGGACCCACATCAACAAATGATGCATGATTTTCTCTATGCATACAAAGGCTACCCACAGATGAATAACCAGTATTTTGTTAGGAGCATGGAAGAGAACCCCAATGCTTGTGTCATATGCTGAGTCTTTCAATCTGATCATGACACAATTTCGCTTGTGTTCCTAGAAAACCTCAAAATATTTCTTACCAGAAAGTGAAGTATGCCAATTAAGTATTGTCACTTAAAAGTAAAAGAGAGGTAATTCTGGTATCATGTTTAATTTCGGTATGGTTTGCATATATATATTTTGAGGCATTTGCAGGATCATCCATGGAATTGGCCAAAAAAGGGGTGCTGTTTTGTATTTTTTTTATTCTTAATTAGGGTGCATGATTGCATGTTTGTATATTATGCATGAGACAAGATAGAGAGTCTTCCTGTATTTGGACACCAAATAGAGGAGCAATGATGTTGTGTACATTAAAGTCTTGGGATTTATCATGGTTATTAATTTTTGGGGGGCCTTGTATTAGTTAGCAGAGAATGTATGGCTGCTGCGATTAAGTTTTGACACGTAATAAGGTTTATCTGTGCTCTTCATGTTTTCCAGTATTTATAAGTTACTTTTTGTATTTCAAGATGTTCAGATTAAATTACTGATTTCTTGCCGTTTGCAAGGAGATGAATTTCTCGTGTTGCTACAGAGATTTACCAGTCAAGTGTTTGACTTTGTCATCCGATATATAAAATATTTGACTTCGGAGTAGGGTAGATATAAATAAAAAATAATTAATCTGAAAACGTGCCTTCACTTCCAGCAGTAAAACTTAGCGAAACCACCGCAACATAACAAGAACCAATAAATTCGTTCTGAATAATTCTAGGGTATAATATGTTCATTCTTTTATTTATATCCAACTTTTATGCATGGTACGTTTGCTAAAAAAAATATCATTAAAATTGAAAAATAATTATAGAAATGTTCTTATTTAATTAATCATTTAACATGAAGCAATTACACCCCACCAATAAATTTCAAAATTGTATAATGGAAGTCTAATTTTTTTTCCGTATTGATCCAAATTGAATACATGTTATATTCATGTAATTGAAAACACATCTAATTTTTATTTTTGTAATTTGAATAATATTTTTCAAAAACATGTATGATAATTAGCGTTGAATGTATCACAAAATTTGATGTATATTAGAATTATTTTAATTTTTTAAATTACTTCGTTATAGAAACTGAAATTTCATAAAATTTACAAAAACAAAAAGAATATTAAACTTTTCTCGACTGAATAAAAAGGTTTAAATGGGCTAGGACCCATTTCTTTAATAAAAATAATACCGGTTATTATAATTTCATAAAATAAGAACAACATGTCTTGTATATATAGTTGGTGATGAGGCTCGTATTTCTACAAAAGATGCAAGTTTAATTTCAAAAAAATATATTTGAATAGTAATAAATATTGGAGATAACATGATCTTTTAAAAAAATAATTACATAACATAATTAACGTGTTTATTGTGGAACCTCTTATGTATATTTACCCGGAAAAAAACTATCATTTTTTTTTCCAAGATGATTGCCCATCAAATTTCATTATTCGTATGCTCAAATGATATGTCAAATAAGAAAGGATATCTTGTGAATTTACAAGTAACCGTATGTCAACACTTTTACAAATATATATATGTAGAATGATTTACTGATGCCAAGTTGCCAATGAAACTCTTCTGCGTAGGTAAAATTTGTCAAGTCCCATGTAACATGGATATGATTCATTTCTTATTCTGATCTGGACTGTCGGATCAAAATCAGACGCACTTGATGAATCTCGAAGAGAGTGGGAGAAAAGAGAAAAAAATCAATCCGATCCGTTCGATTTTGATCCGACTGTCCAGGTCAAAATAATAGAATCTTCTGTATTCCGATCCCAGGGGAATCGGTTCCATGTAACATGTCATAACAAATTGCTAGCACGCGCTGGGTCCCTTTTTAGGGACAAACATTTTTGGGAAAATTAGTGGCATGCCATTTCAAAACTTTAAATTTAGCAAAATGTCATTTCAAAACTTTAACTCCCTCTAATGTCACCCTAAAATAAATTTATTTAGTCTTTTGCCACACTTATATATTTTTTGTTCATTTTTAATTAAGTTCAGTTAAATTATAGAGAAAACTTATAATAAAGACTATATTTAATCTTGGATGAGATTTTTGCACAATAAGAGTTAATGATTCATGATTTTTATGGTAAGAAAAGTAAATAATTCTAACATATATTATCACCATTAATTTCTTATCAAATATGCACAAGGTTGCTAAATAAAAAAATAATATTATGAAAATAATAGTATATATGGGAAATAAATGGAGAGAAAGAGGAGATCAATGGACACGATCACAAACGTTCGATCAATCAAAAATAAATATTATTCGTCTAATTGAGGGATAAAATGGATATAATAAAAAATTACCATGACAAAAAATGGACCTCCAATTCTTAAATACTTTATATAATAGTATAGATATAGTTATAGATATAATGGAGCTATTCTAGAATTTACTATGAACGTATTATTTTGAAGTTATACTTTAAGTGAAATCACATTAATTGTTATTGCTTCTATATTTGGAAAAGATTTCTGCTCAAAAGAGGAGAGGAATATCTTTTTATTATTAAATATATCATTCTACTTATATCAAAATAATATCGTTGTTAATGTAATTAACAAATAACAGTTTTACAATTGACATCTAAAATGGTCAATTAACAAATAATAATGAACTAAAATCTGTCTCCTTTTTTGAGCGAGAGTAATTTGACGTGTAGTATAACTGCAGAAATATATATATATATATAGAGAGAGAGAGAGAGAGAGTGGAGATAGCGTGAGCTTAAGCTCACGGAGGCCTTCCGTGAGCTTAACTCAAAAAATATATTAAATCATCTCGAAATTTTAATTTATCATTCTCATTAAATTTTTTATATGAAAATCTCATGGGATGCAAAAATTTGGAGAGTTTTGAGCTTTTTAAGTCACCGTTTTTAATTTTTTAAAATGATGTTCAAGTATTGAATATATTATTATTATTTTTAGAGCTGATTTTCAAAAATTAAAAACGATGACTTAAAAAGCTCAAAACGCTCCAAATTTTTGCATCCCATGAGATTTTCATATAAAGAATTTAATGAGAATGATAAATTAAAATTTCGAGATGATTTAATATGTTTTTTGAGTTAAGCTCACGGAAGGCCTCCGTGAGCTTAAGCTCACGCTATCTCCACTATATATATATATATATATATATATATATATATATATATATATATATATATATATATATATATATATATATATTAACTATGTCCATGAAATTATTAATCAAAAATTTTAATTATCAATTATATGATATCATATGATGTTAATCACTCCAATATTAAAATCAATTAGATATGCTCTTTGACAATCTTGACAATGAATCTCTAAATAAATACAAAAAAATCTTAAAAATGGAAAAAAAAAATTATAGATGTGTTATTCTACCTATGGATTGATGGTCATTGAAATTTCATGCAATTTCATTATCATTTGATAGTCCATCAAAGACCATCACGTTTTCATGTAATTTACAACGGTTCTAATTTAACGGTCTTTGATGGACTATCAAATAATAATGAAATTACATAAAATTTGAATGATTATCAATCCAAGAACACATTTATAAAAAAAAAATTTAAAATTTTTTAAAATTTATTTAAAAATTTATTGTCAACATTGTCAAAATAACCTCAACGGATCTTCTCTCAATACTAAATACGAGTAGACAGAAAGAGGCGGACACTTCAACCTACCTTTCCAATAAAAAGGCATCTTTTCTTCGTGAGGTCCCATTTGACTGCCGTCCTGAACACATTTTTGTTGAGCACGTTAGGCCTCTGTTTTGTACTATATCTCTGCTAGGCCTTAGCCCCTTGAGTGTTGCACAACGCAAATTGCAAACTCTTCATACAACAATACAAATGTACATTATGTACTATTATGTAATAAGCCTGTATTTTTTTTTTCTTCTTCTTTTAGCCTACGGGTTTTTCATAAAAAAAATGTCTGTATTTTTTTTATGCTATTGCTATCCACGTACAATCAAAGTAAAATTGAATATAACTGACATATATCCGACTCATCTATTTTAAAATCATATCAGATCGAATCAAATTCAAATCAATTCTTATCAACTCACCGAATAAAGTTAATAATTGACACTCCTAATTCTTCCCAAATTCACCAAACAGACGGGCATGAAAGTGGATTGTTTAAAAAAAACATATAAATTTGGCACCTCAATGGAAAATTCTAATTTGGAATTCCTGATGTACTAATTTTATTTTCTGTTGCCCCGATGTACGTATAAGACAAATTTTCTTAGGTTTTTTATTCGACATAAATCACATAAAATAAGCAGAAATGATAGCTGGATATAATTTTTTTTTGTTGAGAAAAACCAAAGAAAAGAGACCTCCAAAAACGATGCAAAAAAACTTACAGGTCTGCCAACGCTGCATATGAGCACATGCAATTCCAGCATAATGAACAGATTTACTTTCGAAAAGCGTAATAATCAGAAAATGAGTTACAGCCCTGCTCCTGCAACAATCAAATAATTGACACTTTTGCTTCACATTTGTGACACAATTTTTACGAATTAAATGAATCATTGCATTCAAGGATCATTTCTCATTTTGGTCACTGATGATGTCATTATTAAAAACGATGTGGATTTGAGTGTTTTACATGTATTGTTGCTATCATGGAGATGATCGCAATAAAATATCATTGTATTAGGTGCGAAATCAAGCGGTTTGCATCGGATCCGGTCAAAAGTTTAAAACAAAAATTCACGCAGCCCCACTCACTGTCTCATGTGTGGTGCTTATCCTCTCTCCTGCATCTCTAACTGTGTATTGAGTTTATTTTGTTATATTCATTCATAACAATATAAAAATAAGGGTGGGGTCGGTTCACAATGGCTTATCATTGATAATTTTGATAATAAATTTTCAAATAAATATTAAAAAAGCTTAAAAATTATTTTTTTATAGATATATTCTTCTATCTATAGATTGATGGTTATTTAAATTTTTTGTAATTTTATTTTATCTGATAGTCCATCAAATACCGTTAAATTAGAGTCATTATAAATTACATAAAAAATTGATGGACTATCAAATGATAATGAAATTATATGAAATTTGAATAACCATCAATATATAGATAGATTAACATATCTAAATTTTGTTTTTTATTTTTAAAATTTTCAGAATAATCCATTGTCAACCGATGCCTTCTCTATAAATAATAATAGATAAAAGGAGTTAATATTTTAAACATTCTAATCATGCTGCGCGTCTATTATGTTTATCATTGATGCTAATTAATTAAATAACTCATTTTTTTATTTTCTCATTTAAGGAGATGATGTAATGTACCTAAGGTATAATTTAAGTTTCCAAGCAATGAAACTTTTTATATTCTTTTATATAAATTATTTGGCTAATTGTAGTATTTGTCACTTTACACAAATTTAACATTTTGAAAAAAACAATATAGTTGTGTTCAAATTTTGCATGAATATTTATTATGACCTTTTAGTTTTTTTTTCTGAAAACAATTTTGATGTAACGAATAATATTTTTTTATGAGTGAGGTTATGGTGAATTATATTGTACGGATGCACTCGTATATTAGCTCAAAATTTTAATTTTACGTAAAATATGACCAATCCAAACCGTTCAATATAATCTTCATATCAAACTCTACTAGCTAGTCAAATTATATATTTTTTGAATTTTTTTTTTTTGCTATTTTTTTGCATGAGGAAAAATTGCTTGATTTAAAAATTTTGATCGTTCAATGTGATAATTTTCTCCTCATGTAAAAAAATAACAAAATTTTTTAAAAAAAATATAAATTTGGTTAGTTGGTAGAGTTTGATATGAAAATTATATTAAACAGTTCAAATTGATTATATTTTATGTAAAATTTAAAATTTTAAACTAATATATAAATGCATCCGTACATTATAATACATCATAACCTTACTCTCTTTTTGTTTAATATCTTTCCATTTTATTAGTTTATGAAGTTAAATTCTCATCAGCGGATATTTCTAATTATTTGTGCTGTCAAGATCATCAAATTAGTTTACTGTCAATGGATCCCACTCACTTATAATATTTTCGCTATAAATCAATTTCTGTATGTCATTCTTACACGGAGGTCATATCAGTTTTTTATGCATAATTTACTTTTATTGGATGTCAGAAAAAGGCAGCCGTCCTGATCTCGACTGAAGAAGGAAAATCTGGCGTATGAAAATACAATACTTCCCCTGCACTATTGTCTGTTGTTTGACTGATTGAGCCAATATCCAACACCTATGGGGTATGTATCTGTTGCTGTTCTGGCATTAGACAATAGGTCACTGCTACTTAATTACAAAAGTGTGGGATATATATAAAAGAAACAAATGAGGTTGGACAGTTTATCTTTGATTGAAGAAGGGTTATATATAAATATAAAAGAAATAAACAGACGTGTTGTTCAAAATCTCCCCAATTCTAATAGTGGATTCTCCATTACTTCTTGTATCATCTAATTCTCACAAGATCAGGATGTTACATTTAAAGCTTGAGAACTATTCGATATTCATCTCGAATATAATTGTTGCTCATAACTGAACACGGCTACGCTTAGCAATTACAAGTAATTATACACGGTCACTTGTAGCGGTTACGAGTAACCGAACACGATCATGCGCACTCAAAGTTATAATCTCTATATCCTTTCTCCTATATAAGGCCCCATCAAGGACAGAGAAGAGGATCATAATTTTCCCACACTTATAAAGTATATAGGTCAGAATAACTCTTGTATACATTCTACACACACTTTATGCACAAATGTAATAATATATTATTTTATAAAATTAATAGAATATTAATTATTTTAGCTCTAGTTATTTATGATAATTGAAAAATAAATGTAAAAATTAAAATGATGAGTTTGTTTAGAGTTTGATTTAATTTGAATTCGATTTAGTTCGAATTTATTTCAAATAAGACTCAGACACTAGTTAGTTCGATCGAATTCGATTCGTTTGCAGCCCTAATTGCATCATCTCAATTAATTAGATTGGGATTTAATCGGACGGTTAAAGAATACTTTGGACGGTATTAAATTTGTGATTTGTGTATATTATAACGCTACATTACATGAACATAAACATCACACATAGCAAAACGCTGGTGACGGCCTGATGTTCTCATCAGTGCAATGCAAACCACAACTTGGGCATCAACACCTAATAAAGGAATCCATGGTGATGAACCCTGATGGCATCATTTCAACCAATCCCCCCTCCTTTCCTAAAACATTTTTGTTTAGGCGCAGCGGAGAATTGACAATCAACATGTCTTCACAATTTCATTGTCCCTTGAGCACAAACCATGTTGCGAGTCATCATGGCTTCATATCTATCTGAATATACACTGAATTTTGTGGGGTCATATTGCAGACGTATGACAGACAAATTGCTTCTGAAATCGTCTCAGAGATCCAGATTCATTTCGAATCGTCAGGACTCACCACGCCAGAAAATTTAAGGTGGGACAAATTAAAATAGTCTATGAATGTATCCATCGAAAATTTCTCAGATGATAAGCTTGAGCTTGTCCAAATCATCCCCATTTTTGTTGTTGTTTTGTGCTTTGTGCTTTTGTGTGGGGGTGAAACTTACAAAATGGGCGACCTAATAAAGTATTTCGGATGGTCAGGTATATCAGCTAAATGCAGATATATGGTTCCCACGTTAGCATTTTCATGCAGGATTTCCATATAGCAAATTTGATTTTTGCTTTTTAATTTAATTTAATGTTGCTAGACCAACTACAGGACATTTTTCTTTTACAAAACTCGGATTTTTTTTTCTTTTCCCCCGATATACTTGCTGTGTCTTTTTGTGGGCCCTAAGCATTCGTTTTCCAATGCTTGCTTCTTTTCCATAGATAATTATAAGGGGGAGATTATTATAATTGTCATGGTGATATTATTTTTAATATATAAAGATGATTAAAATTTTAAAAATTTTAAGTATGTCACATCATTATTTTTTTATCATTGATTTTGTTTAAGTTCTTTCATCTACTTAAATCCGATAGTTCATATAAAATAACTTCTCACTCTTCATCTAAAGTAATGTGTGTAATATAATTAAGGTGAAATTTAACTCTTAAAATGATTCAATTGTTTTTATATGATTGTTTATAGATTATTATATATTTAATTATATTTAATATTATAATATTAATTATTATTATTATCATTATTATTTAACATTTAAAAATACTATGTTTAATGTAAAATTTTATATTATTAATTATTTATTTGAGGACTATATTGTCGGAGCGAAGGCCGAGTAAGAACTCTAGTTAGTATAATTGTTGATGTAATTGCTGTTAATTACAAAATTAGTCGTCGTTACTATTGTTTGTTATATCACTTTGCACAACATGTTCCTCTGGGAGACTGAGACTGTCTACCAATTCAGGTCTCAATTTTGGGCGATTCTGGTGCAGCAATTCAACCTGACTGTGCAAATATGGATACAGGATTCTTACAGGCTTGGGACGAAGTCAGAGCATCTCTAGGAGATCTGTTGGTAAGGGGAAAAAGATGATATCTGGATGTCTGGCACTTGATTGCTGTGGAAAGAGAGGAACAGGAGAAGCGTGTTCTCAGAGAATAGCATCTCAGTACTTCATCTGGCCAATATGGCAGAGCTAGAGGCTAGAAGATGGCTGCAAATTTTCTGATAATTGTTCTTTCATGTGTTCTTTACTGAGGGGTTGTAGGAAACAAATCGTCTTGATTTTATTCAGTACACTTTGCGAGGTGATATTTAATCACCTGGGCTTCAAAAGAAAAGTATCCTTTGTGATATGGATGTAGGAAGAACCGGAGAAAGAGAAATGTACTGCAAAAATGAACACATTTTTTATTGCTGGAAATTGCCAATTAGCCCAATTTAGCCGTAGGCGGTAGGCCTAAATCTTTTCTGTTTGCTCTTCAAATGTGTTTTGGTGAGAAATATCTTTTCTTTTCAATTATAATTTACTTTCACCAGTTTTACCAGTAATGGCTAGTGAGACTCCGTATGCCAGTGGTAGTGTACCTCAAATATGCTCAGGCTGATTTGCACAAGACCTTTTTAGACTGTTTCAGCAACTCTTCTCTTGCTCTGGTTTTCTTTGTTTTTATTTAAAAAAGCACGTAAATTTAGTTTTTTTTTCTTAATGTATTTGCCAAATCGGTTATTAAACTAATTTGCACACGTGAGGTCGTACAAAATTCTTCAGCACAGATTTTTGATGTCAAAAGGAAATTACAGAAGATTTAAAAGTTACAGCTCGTACAATTGGGGCCTCTTGAGCTTTTCCAGATTTAAAAGGAACTAGTGTGACAAACTTGGTCCCTTCCTTCATGGAATATTTCACCGTAGAAATTACTACTAGCTAGTTTTTGCTACCAATCGAGAAATATACCAAAGGCTGACAACATTTTATTACTTCTCTAGGATATATCCCTTTTCAATCAGGGGTCAATTAACCATTCACAAAAAAACAAATCCAAATACAGGGAGTAAACAAGAAACTAACTACTTATCAGTTATCATAATATGCATCTTCTGAAATTCTAGACTTCACGAAAAGTATAAAGATATAAACACCTTATGCTGAATAAACGCTACAGAAAATAAGGATCCCTAAGATATTGAGTGGTCACTCTTTCACAAGCTTGTTTCTGGAAATCCTGCGAGTGATCTTAGGGACATGCGTGATGCTGTCCTCGCAAGACACTAACAAAGGAGTTGAATCAATTGACCTCAGAACCGAGCAATCCTGAGGGGTGCAGTGCTGTGAAGTTGTATCCTCTTGCAGATCGTAGGAGTACCAAATTTCCCAATTTGGTCGAAAAAGAAGCACCTTATTATATGAGATGATGATAGAAATCATCTCAGAGTATGGCATGTCAGGCCAGATTTCATGCTCACACTCCCAGGAGGTAAAGCCATTAGTGTCATCAAGTATGTACAAATAGATAACTGGGTCACACCAATCATTACCTCCAAATCCATTTCGTGAAGAAAGGGACCAATGTATCAAGCAAAGGTGGCCATGAAGAACACTCAAGGATAATTGGCTCTTACCTCCAACAGACCTTGTCAGGCTAGGAGGAAAACTGACAACTGTAAATTCCTCTTTGGTTATGTCAAATCGAACAACGCAATCATATTTCTCCTTGACAATCCAATACAAGGCACTATTCACATAAGCTGCTGAGCACTCCGCAACTGAGAAGGGAACACCCTTTTCAATGGGTCTCCACATTCCTTCACCAAGGGTACAAACCTCACAACTTCTTCCTTTGCTGCTTTCATAGATACGAACTGCCTTGAATTCAAGAGTCTGAGCACTGAAACCTAACCCTATATTGGGATGGTTATAGTCTCTTCCAACAGGAGTTGCTTTGGGAAGATCTTCGACTTTTCTCGTACACGGGTTAAGCACATATCCCCACTTTGGACCATATAATATGATAAGACCTCTACAAGTGTTAGATGTATATGAAGCCTCCTGTCTCTGAACTTTTGCAGTAAACTGCTTGCCAATAACCAGCTGATTTTCATAAATTGAGACTGCATATACAATATTTCTATCAAAGATCAAAATGTTTGGATTCTTGAGGGAATGGTTCAAGTGCAGGTTCAGAAAGAAATAGTTGAGCCTCAGGGAGTGCCATGGTTTGCAAACCGACATGCACCTTAAAAGTGACTTCCCTGGAAGCCTTTTTAAAATATTAACCATCACTTCAGCTGGGATATAGTGCTTGTCTGCTTCCTCCGAAACTGATACCATTTCTTCACTCTATAAAACAGAAAGATTCTCTCAGTGAAAGAGTTTAAAATAGATGGTAACATAACCAGCATACATCAGCATAAATTAAAAAAAGGAAGGAAATCATAGCAGCCATGTAAATCCCACTGGTACTGATTCAGTTAACAAGCACATGAGATTCTCTCTTAAATCCTAAGCAAATTACTGCCTTGTGCCTGGGCCAGAGAGATATTAAGTGCATGCTAATGAAACAGAAGCAATAACACTCGATCACATTTTACACAAAAGGACCTTGAACTTACTCTCAATAAAGGAAAATTTAAAGCTGGTAGCGGAGATATTAAAATTTTACACAAAACGACCTTCAGCGACTGGGCGATCGACTGGCCTCGCGGCTGGTGACAGTGGCGAGGGGTTTATGTTTGGGAAGGGAGAAGTTGGGTGTCTAGCTGGGGCAACTATCCTATAGTTTTTTTTTTATGGAGAGTTCTAAAAGATTAATTTGTACGGCTCATTTTAATCACAACGACTGTGAAAAAGTCTAAACACGAATTTTGATGTACGGAGTTTATTATTGTTAAATCAGGACTGCTAATTGGTTTTAAATCGAACAGTCAAATTTTAAACTATTTGGTTTGATTTTTCGGTTTAAAATTTTCGGTTTAGTTGAAAAGTTTAGTTAATTTGATTTTTGTTCTTTGATTTGATTTATGTTTTTCTAAATCAGATAAACTGAATACTCCAAAATTTATCAAACTAATTCATTTTGCTTTATATATATATGAAGCATATCAAAGATAGTCCAAATATATTTATTTTTTATATGTTTATTTAGTTATTTATTTTATTTTCTAACCTATTTATTTTTTCTTTCAATTTTTAGTTATCGATATTTTTAATTCCTATCTAATTAATATAATTTTGGTTTAACCGAATAAATCGAATAAAACTTCGATTTATTCAGGTTGATATTTTTAGAAATTTAGTTTGGTTCGTAATTTGATAAACTGATTAAAACTTTAAATACATATATTTATTTCGGTTTGAAGAGAGAAGTGGGGAGTAAAGATCTTTAGATACATATATTTAATTTGGTTCTTTAAATATATTTATTTCTCAAATTGCACACCCCTAGAAGCAGGCAAGAAAGATATGCCGTCATATAACAGAGGATTCAAATTTGCTATTATTTTGAGATAATAATAAAGTTCTACTTTTAAATTTAAAAATAGAAAAAAAAACTTTCTAAAAATAGAAAAAAATTATAGATATATTATTTTGTTTGTAAATTGATAGTTCGATAAAAAATTTATAATTTTATTAACATTTGATCGGCCAACAAGGACCATTAATTTGAAAACGTTTCAAATATTAACGAAATATCGTTAAATTTGATAATCTTTAATTAACTACCGAATATTAATGCAATTTCATAAGATATCAATCTACAAACAAAGAACATATATGTAAACTTTTTTTCCATTTTTAGAATTTATTTTCTATTTTTTTATTTAAAAGTATAACCTACTGTTGATAAGAATAGTAGCAGATTTGGATCCTACGACAGGAGCAAATTATCTTCCAGGATGAGGCAACTATTTTTTTCTAAATTACCTAGAAGGTTTTCGTCCTAAAATTAGGCAAGTTACGCAATGAAGCTGAGAAAGAAGACTGATCCTAATTGATATAATTTCTTCTTTTTTTTAACCATAATTTGAGCATTTTTCAATCAGGTCTAATATATTGCCTGAATGTATATTTCACAGCAAGATACCAACTGAGCAAATGCACTTTCCATAATGAATTTCTATCGAGTATTTGGGGAAGATAGGGCAAAAGTTCAATATAAACAGTTTTAGGGGACTAAATCAAGAACTCCTTAAACCAGATAAATATATAAATCAAAATAGGCGCAGGTTCCAAGAATCGATGATGAATCGACAAAGTAATGGGGAAAAGAGGAAAGAAACTTGTACAAAAGAACTAACTTTCTCATCGTCGATTGACAAATTTGAAATCGCATTTCCGGTGGCAGACATCGCTTTACAGTCGACGCCGAGAAAATGGCGGAGTAAAGATCTTTGGCGGCGATAGAAGGGAGAAGTGGGGAGGAAGTGGAAATCACTAATCTGAGAAAGTTAAAATAGAAGATTGTGATCTGATTTGTCGCTGAAAGAATTACTTTATTATACGAAAATCTCCTTCATTAGGCAAATAATTTCCACGGCCTTATTGTATACTTGCCCCCCAAGTAATGATACTTCAATTTTCTTAAACAATTTTCTTATATTATTATGTGAAGATCTACTATGAATAATCGATGAAATCTCGGTTGGCGGTTTTACACATTGTTTTAAAATGTGACCGCATATACGATCCTCTTATATTTATGCGGTGCGATGTCACATACATAAAAGTATGCATCTACATATTCAATAATACATATTATTTTTTAAAATATTATCATGTTAAGTCTATAAAATTAATTATATTATATTTTTCATGCAAAATATTTAAAATTATATTAATATTTTATTATATTTTCTTATTTTATATTAAAATTATTCAAAAATAAATGATCAATTCAAATATTATAAGTACACATATGTAATCCACATACTGAACCGCATATGCACCCGCATGTCGCATATGTGCTATGCAGTGATCAACCGCACGCACATTGAAATTTGCATTTTCAAACCTTCGTTTTACCCGATATTTTTTTATAAAAAAAATCAAATTGGTCCAACCCAAAATCAAATGACTTATAATCTAATCAAAGTTAACGTACGATATATAAATTAATTCGACCCGATCCAACTTGGTCCCAACTCAATCCAATATGTTTTCTTTCAAAAAAATCTAGGGGTGTCAATGGGTCGGTTTCGGGTCGGGTCACATTATTTTATTATTTTTCTTGACCCGATTCAAACCCGACCCTATTAAATTCGGGTCAAAAATTTTTAACCCATACCCGACCCGATCAGGTCACGGGTCAACCCGACCCGACCCGTATAAAATAATTAATTAATTATTAATTATTTTTATATAATTTTAAGCAATTAAATATTAATTAATTTATAATTAATTTTAATTAGTATATAATTAGTGTATATTTAAGTTTTAATTAGTACTAAATCACAAAATTACTTCAAAAAATATAATTAATCGGGTCGGATCGGGTTATTATTGTGAAACATCATCATCATCATCATCCAATCCTTCGCATGTAGTACTCTTAGTATCGTATATAATAATAAAATAAACTTTTAGGGTCCGTTACTGATGCATGTAACAGAATTCTTGGTCACTTTCCCTTTCATCCTTGAATTGTTGCAATATTATTGTGAGAGTTTGGATAACCGGTGTCTGGTAGAGAGGTTCAATAGAAATTCATTTGCTATGAAATACTTC
Organism: Schoenoplectus tabernaemontani; assembly: GCA_037127355.1. NCBI lineage: Eukaryota > Viridiplantae > Streptophyta > Magnoliopsida > Poales > Cyperaceae > Schoenoplectus > Schoenoplectus tabernaemontani. The sequence goes on along the minus strand of CM073748.1, from coordinate 1,360,845 downwards.
ACTTCCCGAGTTGTAATGTAAGATCATCTCTGGTGAGCACTGCACGGCAGATCGATCATACGAAATGTACTACAGAGGAATTGCTTTAGAGAACTACTGGACAGTGATGTGCTTTGAAGCCGAAGACTATTCTCTAAGGGAGTTTTTGGCACTCAATGAAATAGCAAAAAGTTGGAATAAAATAGCTATTTCGACGAATTAATTTGCCAAACGAATTTTAAACTAAGTAGAAGAGTGCGGAATAGTGTTAATCCGGTATACCAAATTATATGTGGAATACCGGATTAGCTCTCGTCGGAATAGCGATTATTGTTTGATTATGTTATATTATATTATTATATCATGATTATAATTATAACTATGATTTATTATTATATTATTAGTATGATTATAATTTATTATTATATTAATATTATGATGATTATTTATTTATTATTATATAATATTATTATAATAATTATTGTTATTATTATATTAATATCATTGTTAGTATTGTTATTACATAATTAATTTTACTATTATTTATTATTATAATAATTATGATTTTAGTATTATATTATTATATTATGATTATAATTTTATTATTATATTATAATTATGATTATATTATTATGATATGACTATGATTATTATTACATATTATTATTTTATTATAATATTATTATTATTATAATTATTTATTATGATATTATATTATCTTATATTGTAATTATATTATTTATTATTATTATATTGTGATTATGATTATAATTTTTAATTATATTATTATATTATTTTAATTATAATTATAATTATAATTATAATTTATTATTATTATATTATCATTATTATTATTACTATTATCATTATTATTATTACTATTATTTTTATTTTAATTATAATTATAATTTATTATTATTAATATATTATTATATTATCATGATTATTATTATTATATTATCATTATCATTATTATTATATTATATTATATTATGATTATGATTATATTATAATTATATTATTATAATTATTATTTATTATTATTATATTATGATTATGATTATGATTATAATTTTTAATTATATTATTATATTATTATGAATATAATTATAATTATAATTTTTTATTATTATATTATTATATTATGATTATGATTATGATTATAATTTTTAATTATATTATTATATTATTATGAATATAATTATAATTATAATTTTTTATTATTATATTATTATATTATCATTATTATTATTACTATTATCATCATTATTATTACTATTATTATTATTTTAATTTTAATTATAATTTATTATTATTAATATATTATTATATTAAGATTATGGATTATGATTCTGATTTGATTATATTATATTATATTATTATTATTATTATTTTACTATTATTATTATCATCATTATTATTGTTAGTATCATAATTATTCATATTTTAACTATTCTGATTAACAACTGTCAAACGATATTCTTTCTCTTCCAAATAGTCAAGAATACCACTCTTTCAAAAATATATTATTTTATCACTCTTCCAAAATTATCACTTTTTCAAAGTTATTCCTTGATTTGCCAAACCAACCCTAAAGCAACTTTATGTCATGTAATGTAATAAGGATCAAGGACCGCACGTTGGCGGGGATGCAATGATGAAAAAAGTTTTATACGAAATGCAATAATGCCTTGTTTCGCACAAGACTAACAAAATCCTTTGTTTTCTAAAGTGAAGGGATCGGTTCACAATGGGTTATTTTGATAACTTGATAACGAATTTTTAAATAAATGTAAAAACAATCTAAAAAATGAAAAAAAAATTATAGATGTATTTTTTTCGTTTAGATTGATGGTCATTCAAATTTCATACAATTTCATTATCGTTTGATGGCCCATCAAAGACCATCAAATTTTCATATAATTTGTAACGGTTTCAAATTAACGGTCTTTAATAAACTATCAAACGATAATGAAATTGCATGAAATTTAAATGACCATCTAAAGGTAGAATAACACATTTATAAAAAAAATTATTTTTAAGATTTTTTTTTGTATTTATTTAGAAGTCCATTGTTAGAGGTGGCAATCGGGCGGGTCGAGTCGATTTGACTTTCTGAAAGAAATCGAGTTGGACCGGGTCGGGTCGGGTCAATTTACATGTTGTATTTTTTCAGATCGTTGATAGATTTCGATTGGATTGAAGGCCATTTGATCTCGGGTCGGGTCAGATCGGGCTCGGATCAAGTCAGGTCAATTTGACTTTCTTAAAAAATCGGGTCAGGTTGAGTTACGGTCCGAACGAGTCAGACCGATTTCTCGGGTCGGGGCGAGTTTTGCCACCTCTATCCATTGTCAAGGTTGTCAAAATAACCTATTGTTAATGGATCCCACTTAGAGGTGGCAATCAGACGGGACAGGTCGGGTCAGTTTGACCTTCTAGAAGAAATCGGGTCGGGTCAGGGTCGGGTTCGGATCGGATCAATTTGACTTTCTTAAAAAATCAGATCGGGTCGGGTTCGGATCGGACGAGTTTCTCAGGTATCGGACGGGACAGGTCGGGTCAGTTTGACCTTCTAGAAGAAATCGGGTCGGGTCAGGGTCGGGTTCGGATCGGGTCAATTTGACTTTCTTAAAAAATCAGATCGGGTCGGGTTCGGATCGGACGAGTTTCTCAGGTCGGGTTCTGCCACCTCTAATCCCATTCATATCTAAAATATCTAAGATATTTAGATATTGTAAATCTATATAAAAATATTTTTGCCTGTAAAAATTTCCACCAAGTTCCCGTTTTAGAATGTAAAGCTTACAAGCCCCGCCACTGATTTTGCTTGATGAGAATTGCGAAATCAATATCCAGAACTCATAGCAGGACAATGTCAAAAACAGAAGGTAGTAAGAGAGACGACCTGTTTTTGAATGTTAGATCCAATTCAGTAGCATAGATGCAAAGCAGGTCAATTTCAAGGAACGAAGAAGAAAATATTCCATAAAATCACTCCCCAAGTTTGCACATGGTCCAAATTTACAGATTAGAGATTATATTTCCTCTACCATACAAGTTAACATGAAGAAATAGAACTCCCCAAGTTTGCACATGGTTTGAGCATACACCGCTAGTGATTTTGGATAGACGATTAAACTATTCATCGCCATAATAAAAGTCCCTAAAACATGATTTTGGCATCTTTCTTGCTATTCACAAACTCCCACCAACCTGCATGTTCCAAATCAAATTGATTGAAATACAAATGTATAAATGCATAATTCTTTTGAGTTTCCAATAAAATAGCACTTGCCTCTTATGTCATGTAATTTCTTCGTTACTTTCAAAATGTATAATTTACTGTATGCTACAAAATTTGGATTTATTTATCCTCCTCGGATATTGGCTCAGCTTTCCAAACTATGTCTTTCAAACCTGTCTGGAAATTTCTATAGAACTGCAAAAATGCACAAAAAGAAAAATTAAACAGTCAAACAGAGAGACTAAGCATCTAAAATTGAGTACAGGACAGAGCTAAAATAAAGTAGTTCTGTGAATCTAAATTTTAGTACCCTGTGAAACTCCAAAGTGTCACCACCTGTTTTACGAAGCTCAACCATGTGAAGCGAAGGAGCCACCTCAAAAACCTGAAGAAAAAAAATATAAAATACAAAAATAAATGCTAACTGGTATTGTTTATTTTAATATTGACGTCAAAATAAATGCTAACTGGTATTGTTTATTTTAATTCTGCTACAAACCTCGGTTGCTACAGAAAGGTGACCTTTTCTTCCACTTTTGTCACCCTGCAACTTCATCTGAAAGAGGCAGATGTCAGAATAAGTTCAATAAATTATGTTTTCTTACAAATGCATCACAATGATATTCTAACTTTCTGTTACCTTGTAATTATTTTTCTTAACATTAAAGCCAAGAGGTTTCGCAGCTTCCTCAATTCTTGACATAATCTCATTTGCAGGGCGCTGGCTTGTGAATGCTGTTTCTCTTCTTATTATACCCTGGATGTCATTGTTTTAGAGAGAAAACAGAAGATAAACCTACCAATTTGTACAATCCTACTAAAAACATACCATGTTTTCCTTCTCAAACAAGCTCCCGAGATTGAAACCTTGAGACCTTGAGATAAGTGCAAAAGCATTTAATGATTGGGGCTTCTCTTTTCTCTCTGTGACCAAACGTTCCTAAAACCCAAAAAAGATTCATGTAACAATTTAGACTTTACAAGTAAAATTTTCATCGACAGTTAACAATTGTTAAAAAAAAAATTCTCTTTTATTTTTGCAAAAAATATACTTGAATTAGAGACTATTACACCATTCAGATTATAATTTTAGTTGTGCTGGGGTACTGAATGTGGAATTTATTATACATTCATAAATTAAGATGTATGATATTATACCTCAGAATCATTGAAAACAGCATCAACATCATCAAGGCTCACATCAAGATCTTGTTCAAAGGATGGTGGTTTGTAATCTTTCTTGAACCATGGATCTTCCAAAATTTGTGCGATTGTTATTCTCTAATAAAATTTGGAAAAGGAAGTAATTATAAAATTAATCTCTCCCCTTGGAAGTTGAGAACAGGCCAACAAAACAAAAAAAAAAGATAGTGATTACTGATTATAATCAGTCCTTACTGTAATAGGATTTGGATCCAAAATGCGTTTGATCATTCTCTTTGCACCAGAAGAAAGCCATGTTGGACATGAATAACTTGCTTTGAATATCTGCATTCAAAGAGGGAAAGAAAATGAAATGCAATGTAAGTCCAACATATGACATGAAAAGATGAACAGCACATACTTTTCATTGTCATGCAAATATTTTACCTTTTTATATAGATCAATGGTATTTGCTTCTTCAAAGGGAAGATATCCAGCCATAAGAACAAATAGAATGACACCACAGGACCATATATCAGATGCTCTGCCGTCATAACCTTTACCGGTAAGCACCTGAAAGAAATAATAACAGTATGATAACACTGCAAATAATTATGAAATAAATAACAGACAAGAAATTAATTGTACCTCAGGAGCAACATAATTTGGAGTCCCGCATGCTGTATGCAGCATACCATTCTATTGCAAAAATTAATTTCACAAAATTAGATAACACTTTCATTGTGTACATATGTAATTGATTAGACAGTGCTTACTTGGACTTGTGGTGCAAAAGCACTTAGGCCAAAGTCTGAAACTTTAAGGATACCATAGGAGTCTAGAAGGAGATTCTCCGGCTACATTAATTGTTCAGAAGGTTATTAATTCTTGTGAAATAGTAAAAACTTATTTTAAAATTGGATTTGGTAAGGAAACAACATAAATATTGAACCTTCAAATCTCTGTGGTATACACCTCGGCTGTGACAATAATCTACAGCATTTATGAGTTGGTGGAAATACCTCCTTGCATCATCTTCCTTCAGTCTCCCTTGCTCGACCTATATAGTTTTAAAAATTGGATATCTATGTTTCCAAACTAAATAAAATTGTTTCTAAAAGACATGTTAAAACTTGAGAAAAGTAATTAGCTTATAGGAGAATCCAAACATGTCAATGTCATGAATAGCTTGTGCAGAGGGGATCGAGTAAAAAAAAAAATATTTATATATGACCACAAGAAGTCATAGCATAAGCGGTCTGTATTATTTTATTATTTATTATTTATCATTTATCATTTTTTAATTCCTTAGTACGTGACTATGAAAGAATTTCTGTTGGTCCCAATTTTTAGAAGTATTGACTTATTTTACTTGTATAAGTTAAAGATTTTATCTTACAATTTTGTCAAAGAGTTCGCCTCCGTCAACATAATCTAGAACAATATATATCCTTGTCTTGCTAGCCAAAACCTGAAATTGCAATTTGAATATCCTGCAGTTAATTTACCATAACAAATCCCAACTTGAAAGAAGGGAAATTGAAGACGCTTAAACTAGAGACAAAGTGTTTAGAATAAATAAAAAAATAATAACAGAGAAAGTAGAGATATTTCAGATACCTCGTGCAGCTGAACAACATTTGGATGCTTGATCAGCTTCATCGTAGAAATTTCCCTCTTGATCTATTCACAATTACAAAAAACTAATCAAAATTCAGAACAAATATAACCTCATAGAAATAACAGAGATAGAAAGAGGGGAAAGAAACCGAAGCTAAGAAGGAAAGGAGAATCGAATTTATGTAATGGTACATACATTTTCGACCATCTTGTGCTGGAGCACCTGGTTTTTATCCAGCACCTTGATGGCGAAGCAATCTCCAGTTTGAACATTTTTGGCGAATTTAACCTTGGCGAAGCTGCCTTCTCCTAGGGTCTTTCCCAGCTCGTACGGTCCCACCCGGGTCTTGGTGCCAGATACGCTCATCTCCGGTTCCTCGCCTCCCTTTTTCGTCTCCCTTTTCCTTCTAGATGAGAAGAAACGGAGGAAAGAAGAGAAAGGAAAAGACAAAGGTAGAGACGGAGAGAAAAGGCGATCGCTAAAACGCTAGAGGAGAAAACGAAGTGAAATTATCTGAGAAAGGGAAGAGGTGATGGGGTTGGATAACAGGGTACGGAAGAATGATTGCCAGAGGAATTTACCTGATTGACCTCGGTGTACCAGGCCGCTTGTTTTCCCTTGGAAGAATGATTTATTTTCCATAATTCAACTTGTATTGTAATTTCTATGTACGTTAAATAAAAACCTCATGAGTCATGATAATGACAGTAGTTCATAACTATTCGAAGAAACGACCAATAGTAGATATATTTATAAGTATATATATCTATTCATCTTGCAATCAGAAATTACACGGAAGAATATCCTAGGACTAAATATTGACTAGGTCGAAAACCTATAATGCAGTTTTGATTTGATATTTGTAAAAGTTGTTTTAAGGATATATTAAATATTGATAGATTTTGCTATGAATAGGAGTAAGGAGTAATTTTGTATTGAGTGGGGCCGGCTGGCCCGATGACAAGGATTGAATCAAGCTTGTGGCCTGTGGGGGTAATTTACTCCTGGTTTTATATTTTAGCACATACTTCACATATCTGCGTAGAACCGGTTCTGGGATGTCGTCCTGATTAGTGGGTCCAAAATCTGTGAAAGGATCTTCCGCGCATGCACAGACGGAGACCCCGATGCAGGATATGGATAAGAAGAGGAAAAATATGTTCGCACTTTCCTCGAAAAAACACACTTCGCGTCTGAGCCGCGTATAGCATAGAATTTTTGTAGCACAGAGACAGAGGCAGGCATTAAACGAAAGTGACGTGATAAAAGTATGGATTAAAGAAGCAACTAATGACCAAGCAATGTAATGAGTAATGAGTATAAACACATACCACGTGTAGCATGGTCCGGGTCGATAGCGACGTTGCATTATTGGGTTTGCCTCAGGAATTCCAGATTTTTTTAATTATAATAATAAATAATTGAGATTTGATAAGATTGTTCGGATATTTAGATGATATAGTCCGTAGCTGCGGATGATGGATTTTGAACACAGCTTTAGTAATCGAATTTAATAATTTATCAGATTTAAATTTATTAATTAATTAAAAAATTATCAGACAATCCAGTGATCAAAAATTAATCTAGAGAAGGATCATATTAACAAAATCTTAGTATAAAACACTATGTTTCAAAATTTAGAGGGCCAACTGACCTCTTGGGAGCCTTTGGATCCACCCCTCATAGTCTAGATCGAGTCTCAGCACATTGAACCGAGTTTCAAACTTGATCTCGGTTTTTTTTTTTTTGCTAAAAATCTTGGACTAATTTTTAAACTCAGTTTCAGATAATTTTTCTGAAATTTATGTAACAACAAAAAAAATCTCGATCGAGTTTTGAACTCGGTCCAAAGTTAATTATTTTTTTTACAAATAACTCATCATACCAGAACCAACAAAAATCAACAGAGACAGAAGGAAGAAGATATATATCACAATGATTATAGATGAAATAAAGGGTCGTATCAGCAAACTTTTAGCTCAGAACTGAGGACAAGGACATTCAAACAGAACATAATTTTTAATGTTTTATTAGTACAATTATGAGAATGATTTATTTATTATTATTATAATACTATAAGTATTATTTGACATTATGTTATCATTATTGTAGTATTATATTTTTATAATGTTTTACATAATGTTGTTTGCTTATCTATGACATTTTAAAAATTTTATTATTTTAAATCTTATTTTTATCGCATAAATATAATAGATAAATATATAAAAATTAAAGACTGAGTTTATGCAAAACAAAAAAAAAATCAACCACTAATTTTCAGTAAAAAATTATTCAAGACCGAGTTTGAAACTCGATTCAAAGTTTTGATAAAAAAATTGAATGGGCCTGAACATCTGAATACTCAGATAATCTTACAAATTTTTTATTATTTAAATTAAAAACATCTGCAAGAATTCGGTGGTCAGAATTACACATTCTGGTGGGCCCGAGCATATCCGATGTACATGCATTGATTATGCATTCAGTATTTCAGTTATCCTGTCTAGCCTTAGTGCAGTCTTCCATCTCTATTAGAAAAATCATTGTAAAATCGAAAGGTATATATTTATACTATTATATAAAGTATTTAAGAATTGAAAGGTCCATTTTTTGTCATGGTAATTTTTTATTATACTCATTTTATCCCTCAATTAGATGGATAATATTTATTTTTGGTAGATCGACCGTATGTGATCGCGTCCATTGATCCCCCTTTCTCTCAATTTCTTTCTCTTATATACTATTATTTCCATAATATTATTATTTTTATTTAGCAACCTTGTTCATATTTGGTAAGAATTTAATGGTGATAATATATGTTAGAATAATTTACTTTTCTTGCCATAAAAATCATGAATCATTAACTCATATTGTGCAAAAATCTCATCCAAGATTAAATATAATCTTTATTATAGGTTTTCTCTATAATTTGGTGAATTTATAATTTAATATTAGATAAATGTGAATTTTTTTTATCTTATAATGTTTTAATATTTAAATAAAAAAAGTCTGCTGCAACGCGCGAGTATATAGCTAGTTATCAATTAAATAATTGAGTTGGGATTCACCTATTTAAACAATTTTTTTAATGCATTCAGTAAGAAGAGTTCCAATCTCATCATTTTTTTCGTGTGAAATACTATTAATTTATTTTTAAAATTTAAAATCCAAATCGTTCCTTATAATTTATATGTACATACTAATTTATTTTATTACTATTTGATCTAAGAGTTTTAAAAATCATATAAATTATAAGCATATATCTATAAAAGTAACTTTTGGATTCCAAATTTTAGTGCCAAATTTTAAGATATAAATTAAAGATAAGTTGATGATATTCGATGACATAAAAAATTAACGACATAGGAACCCTCTTAATTATAATTTTCGTGTACTATATTTGTTCAATAAATACTGTTTGTAAAATCTAAATTATAGACGTATTTTAAATGATTATATAGAAATTTTAACAAATATAATCCAATTGAATTATTTTTTGTCTTTTATTATATTTTAAAACTTTTAATGATGTATTTTAATGCTCTTGTGATGAATGACTAATTAAATTCTAAAATATTTCAAATTTGAATACATTCCATCTAAGTCACTACGAATACATTTGTAATTTTAATCCACTTGCCAAATCCTTTGTTTGATTGGCCTACAAGCGTTGGATCAGGATCAGTATTACCAAAAGGCATATGCATTGCAACAGACAACTACCCGTGAGCAGAACACCAACGGTTTAAATCCGAGTGCGTTGTGTACCAAAAGTTTTAACGGGTTTCCACGGATTTTCGCCGGGTTTCAACGTTTTAAAGAGTTTAACTGAGTTTTGACGAGTTAAGAGGCGGGTTTACTGGGTTTATCACGAGTTAACGATGGGTTTATCATGGGTTATAATGGGTTGGATGGGGTGAGGCAGGGCCGGGCGGTTGCTTTTTCGAGGGTTTAGTTTATCTCGGATTTTTTTTTTGCGATTGAATAGCCGCGACGCGTTGTAGAATTATGAATCGGCCGGGCCACAAATTGAGGTGGGTTTGACCTCAGAGTCGATCGGATCGGGTCGGTCAGGAGTACAACGGAGTTGGATTGGATCCGAACGGATTTTTGAAATACACTAAATGAGGAACAGTTTATGCCCCTTTGATTTTTTAAAAATGCCCTTTTAATTATGTATATTTTCTGAAAAGAATAAAAAAATATGTTTCTATTGATTTTTAAAAAAAATTATCTCCTAAAAAAATTCAAATTTTGCCCCTAGTCAAAACTATGGCTTGCCTCTGCATGCAGTATTTGACAGCCCATTCAATCTTACATTTTTTTTTTGTTATGAAACACTAATTTGGTATTGCACACGCAAATAGTTATTAACAATTGGTTTCATTATATTTTCACTAGATCACCTGCTCGGACTACAAATGAAGACAGGACGACGAATGATTCTCTACTGTTAAAATCATGTTGGGTTGAAGGCCCATCTAAGAAACTCTGTCTTCATCAACAATTGCATGAGATGTGTTATGCAAAGAATTTCATAAACCCTAAACGGGCTATATACTTACAAGCATCCGAAACCTTTCGTCATATCACCTCCTATTTGTGTGGAATGAGTCATATTTTTCGTCATATCACCTCATACAAGTTGCGAACATTTGTATAATCCTATTTTCTTCGGAATACAAACTGTCCAAATTAAATCTCCACGTTAAAATATCGTATGAAGCCTAACTAAATGTATTCTTTTTGGATTATTTTAAATGACGCTCTTTTCAAATTTTTGAATGACCCTCTTATATATATAAATGTGTTATGGTGTTTTGTAAAGTAAAAAATTCATATTATTTTGAGATAAGATTTTATATTCTGAAATTTCAAGTGATCAATCTAATTTTTATATATATATATTTCAACAATTTTCTTTACCATTATATACTGCATGTGTAGTGTTCAATGAGTTGGTCATTTTCGAGGTATAGAGATAATTTATTTTGGCATAATGCATTGGATAAGATGTGTAAGTTCATCTATAAACAATTCCCCATTTTATATCATTTCATGACAATCCCCGGCATAACAGATGTTTTAATTACTGATATAGTAGGATATTTGAAAGTATAAAAAGAGGGTTCATGCTTATGAGCAACTTGTTATTTCGACCATTTTTTTACTCACATGTTTTTGCAAAGGACAATTTATTAGGTGAGTCATTTATTTTGTTTCCGCGGCTCTTTTGTGATGCAAATGTGTATATTCAAATACTATTTCCTTTATATCATTAATCATGTAATCCTACGTGGAATAATTAATAGCCAAAGCACATCCTTTGTTTCCATCAAGGAAAATAACAAATTAATTAGTTGTCGGCGACTTTCGATTTTTTCTATGCTTAAAGTTTCATAAATAAAATTTAGTCAACAAATAAAAATATTATTGTATCTTACTACATAATAATTTATTAAAAATATAAAGAGTTACATTACAATATAATATAATACAATACGATATAATTGTTTCAATTTCGACGATTAGAAGAGCCTCTAAATAACGATCTGATTCTTTCAGCAAATGACTTTCATACAATTTGATTACCGTGTTGACTTGATGATGCACTTATAATAGGAAAAAGTTAGAATTATTTACATATGTGGTTATATCATAAATTAACTCATATAATTACCTGACTCATTAGTGTTATGATGTACATTTAAAGATATAGCAGGAGAGACACCGTTAATTGAATATCGTGTAGCATCAAAAGTAGTATCGCTTATATTATTTCTCGATGGTGGAACGGTGATGGAGTGACGGGCAGATTGACTTACTTGTTGAGTATTTAAATTTTCTGTTGTATGAAAATGTATAATGCACGATTATATATACATAACAAAAATAGAAGTCTTCATTTTATTTGCATACTAAAATATTATCTGAGTTGTGATTATTTGATGCAAGTTTTGATCTTTGTTTCACCCATCATCCTTTTATTTTATCCATAACCATTGGTAAACAAATATACTTTCTACGACATCAATCATCGCTCGAGAATGATTCTTGGACTGTTGCTCTCTGGGTAATCAATTTGATTTGGATATGGATAAAAACGTCCAAACTAGGTATTAAGAAGGGTTTGAGCACTATAAAAGGGACATATAAACCGATTTAAATCGAATTTTCTGACTATTATTACCGCCAAAATATGAGAGCATGATATACCAGTTAAGTTTGGTTTCAAACACGTACATTTCGACATCATGCCTTTTTAATGTGGACAATGTATTTAAATTTTTCGAAATCACCATTAGATAATGTTTCACCGTGGTGAAAAACCTCATAGTCCCCCCGATCAGAGTCATAAGGGTCACCCTATGTGGGCGTGATTATCTTCATTACGAACATCATCACCCTCATCACAATCATTTTGCTCTCATTCATCTGTTACATTTAGACCGACAAGTGTCGGATAAATGAGTCTTTATGGATCTGATTCGTGTATTTGATGTGCTAGATTTATTATGGAAGGTATAATATTCTCGGTTTTATTATTGATTTTGGGTAGGTTATTCAAAGAATCCCCTGCATTATCAATTGACGATATTTCCACATATAACTCAATCATTATTCAATTCATTTCTATTATTGTCATTTGAAATATCATTCGCCACTCAACCTCATCTCGAATATGAATTAAATAAAAATGATAAACACTAGTAGCTCATGTATTATATCGAGCCATGATATTAAAAAAAAATATTGATTCTCTAGTAATCCGAGCTGTCTGCATATCATAGTTCTGACCTCGTCAAAACACATATTTTCATTTCTAAGAAAAAAAAAAGCTAGGAGGATTATCATAATCAATACTCGTTGATCCTATGATGATATTGTCACCCGCATAAATCACAATTGAAATCATTCTGCCAATTTATTAAAATATATTAGTTAATATCTTAAATATGATTTTAACTTTATTAATATAAAATAAATTAAAATTTCCAATGACCTTTATTATATTTGGAGAGACTCAGGAGTATGAATTTGAAAGAGCTGCGTGTTTATAATGGGTCTAAATTCACATTTCTTAAAAGCGGATTTGGATCATATTTCTTAAAGAGGATCTAGGTCCACATTTCTTAAAAGAGGACTTGAATTTATTTGTACATTATAAGATGATTTGAGTTATATACATTGATTAAAATTAATACAATTCAACTTTTAATACACAAATTATTTATATTCATATTCATATCCATATTCATATTCATATTCATATCCAATTCAATATTTAAATTCGGATCTGTAAAAAAAATAGTCCACACTTAATAAGTGCGGACTCGAGTCCGCTTTCAACAAACACGGACTCAGATCCGCGTTTATTAAAAGAGAATTTATTATTTTCATGAATTCTGTCCATTAAATGTTATTTTCATGTTTTTGAATTTTTTTATGTTATTAATAAAAATATAAGATAAAATATTGCTTTTAATATATTTAATGTAACTTGGCAACAAGACTGCGCTCCGCAAAGGAAAACCTCTGATTCCACCTTTAGTAAAAGAATTAAACTGAACTGAACCTGATTGATAGGGACGGGAACTTTAAAACATTGGGACCTAATTAAGAAAATTATACTTGACAAATTAATTAACTCATACATATTACAATTAATTAGTTTATTAGTAATTCGCCGTATAACTTTTTGTCGAAAAGAAATCATCCGATTAAATAAGGATTGAAGTTCTGCCGCCATTAAAATTAATCGATTATTATAATTTCTGATCAAAACAATTGGACGTGGTCTAAAATATTTTCTAAAACCGATGGATCAGAAATTCAACCCAGGCAATTATCTAATAGCGGTCAAACCAAGCACATCACCAAATTAACACCATTCCATGACTCATGACTCATGGCCTTCCCAGGTTACCATCACCCAACCAAAAAATTCCCTAGATAGAAGCGACTCCTCTTGTGACATCCTCTATGAATTCTCTAATATGTTTTTGTTATATTATCTCATAAAAAAATCACAACATAATCATTAGAAGCAGTAACAGTTCCAATTAGCGGCTAATTCCTCCCTCGACTGGATTGGAAAGATCGTGCTTTTTATGCGTTTTGTGTAAATCTCAATACAGCCTCATCCATCCAATTCATATTAAAAATTATTCGATATTCGTACTCCCAATCGATCTCAAATTCTCAGCCCCACGGAACGGCAGATTTTCTTTTAGTAAATAAAATAATAAAAATAGCAAACTGATATGATTATGGCTTATTTTTGCAAGTGTACACTGAACCGAGTTTTAAATTCGATTTTAAATATTTTTTTGTTTAGTTGTTTAGATTGAATTGTTTGTTTAAAATAGATTGAAATAGTTTGTTATGTTATTTTATTATATATTTTTATTTATTTGATGATTTAATAAATTATTACGTTTTATTATTTTAAAATTATATTATACCAACTAATTTTATAACGTATATTTTATGATTTAGTATTTTAAAGGTTTGTAGCAACTTAATTTTAAACTATAAATAATAGAAACTCAATTTCAAACTATAAACAAAATATATAAAGTACAATTTATCGAATAAAGTAAAATACAAATTAAAATATCTGAAATTAAAAAAAAATACATCAACGCCGACGAAATATTCTCCTAATAAGAGACAGATTATATGTGTTTTTGGTCGGATTTCATGATGAGGGCTCTCGTGCCTTGCGTCGGCCGGTACTTGTCTCTCGGGCACTCGAGTGGAGGGGCCGGGGTATCATACAACCATGCGCGAGGAGCCTCATATTGGGTACCAGAGGTACCAGCACCCAAATCGAGAGTCATCTAACTCATCGGCTGGGAGTATGACATGACATCTCCCTAGAATATGTGGAAGTCATCATTTGTCGGCTTCAGTCGCTGGAACAGGTAGGCCGTCAGTCGGAGGGTCATCAACAGAAATGTCAATATCCTGAGGATTCGTCGGAAGACCTGTGCAATTAAATTACATATTTATTTGAATTAAATTAACTAAAATCATTTCAATATAAAATAACTACAAGTTAAAATTAATAAATTTTAAATTGACTTGTGGATGCAAGCATCTCTATGAAAATATGAGAATGTCCTAAATTGGCCATCAAATTCTTAATTTGCATCAATTCATGATTGCCAAACCATGTATGTTTGGGCGTCGTAAGACAACTAAGAGTGGTGGTTATATTTCTGACTAAATTAAATATCTGTATATATATTTTTTAATTTCATATCATAAGTTATGCAAATAACTTAAGTAAGAAAAAAATATTTCGATTAAATGCTAACCACTCAAGCATTCTGGTCTGAGTGTGGTACATATGTCAACTCATCCACAAGCTCCTCGGGATGCGATATGGCTGACTCAATTGCTTCTTAGTGTTCATTCCGTACCAGATTGTAGTCAACCATTTCTTATAATACCACCTTATATAAATATAGTGCCAGACATAATCGTAAGGTTGCGCTCCATTCATTATCAATTATCCTTGTTATTGATTTTCTTATATTTTTATATTTTAAAATCAGATTAATAATTTTCAAAAATAATATATAAAAATAATAAAATACCTCTAATAGACAATCTCCATAAGTAGCACACATCCTCCAGTGTCACCGTTATCTCGTCGACTGGTAGATGAAACATTGACATCTCCGGTCGCCACATCTCGACAAGCACTGTCTGCAGTGATTTATCTAGCTGACAATCTCCCATGATCGTCATCTGGTAGATACCAAGTCGGTGCAGATATAGATTCCTATGCTCGTTGTAAGGTTTCTTCGGACGATATGCATTTAAACAGAGTGTGATATGCGGCTGCACAAAATAATTCATTAGATAAGATATGCTAAAATAAATTATAAAATATATCATTTTTCACATTAGAAGATTAAAAATAGTTACATTGGTTCTAGCCCTCTTTGATCTATGTTTATTTTATGATTGGACAAGCAGTACAGATATTCCATTTATAACTATAATTATTTATAAAGTTTGCTAAAATTAAACATAATTATTCTCAAAATAATAAAATTTATCTGAATTTTAAATTATTTATTCTATTCTAAATTAATACTACAAATCAACCAAATTAAACTATATTAATTATATTTCAATTATCACTATAATTATACTAACTAAATCTAACAAAATCAATAAATTTCTTACATTCGGATTAAAAATGAAAAAGAAAATTTACCTTTGAAAAATCGACAAAATCAACAGATCGACGGATTTTTTGAACTCTCCTCTGAAAATTATGAAATTTGACGTAATTGATTTTGAAAACGGAGTTGAATTGAGGGAGAACAATTAAAAAAATAAAAAATAAAATTCAGTTGGAGGAAGAGGGAGACGGAGGGGAAGGGAGAGGAGAGTGAGAGGAGGGAGAAAGGGGAGGGTTTTACTCGGATATGAAACATTTAGACTGGGACCGCGTTTCATTTTCAGTCTAGAATGCTAGGATCGAGTTTGACACTCGATGAAGACAATTGTAGAAAAAAATCGGATGTACTCATACTAATTTGCCATTTTTTATTAACTTATTTACTAAAAAAATCTGACGGAACAGTGCCACTGAAAATTATTACTTCCCAGAAAATATTTCCGTACGCGAGGAGCACAATTGATTTTTTTTAATTTATTTATTTTACAGTTCAGAAGCTCGCTAGAAAGATTTGTTGTTTCAATCATGCGGCATTTAATATGGAAAATAATAATAAATGTAATCTGATCAACTTTCCACGGACTTATAATATATTTTAAATCTGACTTAACTACTGATCCAGGACGTATATATGTCAGTTACGTATCTAAGGCCGTTATACACCTAGCTGTGTATACGCAATTTTAATTGGAAAATAAGGAAAGAAAAGAAAATATTTTTTTAAAGAGTAGGCGAAAAGCTTATCAAATTTTCCTTAAGATTAGTAAAGGGTAATTTATGAGAGACACTTAGTTTATATGAAATTCTTATTTGAAAATTGAATTTCAAATTATTCATTTTTAGTTACTAAATTTCAATTTATATCTAAATTTATTTATTTTTTTCATATTTTTCATCCAATATATTAATAGTACAAATGTCATCCTACGCACACTCTATATTTTTATAGTAAAACTATAATAAAAATAATTATTTAAATCGAGTACATAAAGTTGCATTTGTATTGATAAGAAACAAATATTTTTTCCACGCCTCATTTAGTCATGTATAATGTATTGGTGTTGGTAATCATTATTAGCAATAGACATAGGTTACATAGGACGTCATGTCGGTATTATTAAGAGCATCCGCATTGGTGTCGATTGTCAAAATTAAATTTTTATGTCATATCATCAATTGACAATTTATTTTAAGAGTGACATCCTTGAATAGAACGAAATTATCAAAATGGTACTTTCGTAATTAATTTTTTGCTTATTCGTTGATGTGACTTATCAAATGGATTGTCAAATTTAAACAATTATCTAATTTTGCCTAGTTTCTGCATCTTTGAAATTCAAATGACAATTGTCAAATGAGATTTGACAATCAATTTGACAATGGGATGCGGATGCTCTAAGATTTTAATCGAAAAAATGAACAGAGTGACTGAATTTGAATATATATTAAAATTTAATGACTAAAAAAATTGAAATTTAATAATTAAATATAAATTTTATATGAAATTTATTGATCTCTCAAAAATATTGTCAGAATAATAATTAAGAGAGTTACACGTATGCCGTACACAGGGGTAAGGAGAACTGGTGAAGGAAGAAAAGAAGGAAATAATAAAATACTGAAAATAAGAAGGAAACAGAGAGAATATTTACAGAAAATAAATTAAAGCGTTTGAAATGTCCGAATATTTGGATTTCACTTTCTATAAATAAAACGATAAAACGTCCCTTCGATAATAATTCTCCACTAGAGTCTGAACTTTCAGAACTTACAATTACAAAGTGTTTGAATTGTCGCCCACCTAGTTTAAGTCCTCAAGAATCAAATTTGCAATCAAAATTTTATATTATTTTTGCTACATTCTCAGGACGCCTGCCTTTTGCCCAATTGCGCTCTAATCAGATCATACTTGTCTTCATGTAAAGATGAATGAGTCCAAATCAAAGTATAGCCTCCACATCATTATATTTAGACCAAGTTCATAACTTAGCCTCCACATCATTAGGAGCTAACATCCATCACTCTATTTCAGACCCACAAGGGAGAGTGAGTATTTTTTATTGTACTCTACATAGAGTAATTGTTTAAATTCATTACGACCGTCGGATCTGTATTACAAGCTATCCAAACTCAATCTTCATCCTTAGATTTATGAAGCTCACTCAAATTTGAACATTTTATCCAATAAAATACACTAAGTATGGGAATTTCAAAAGGATGATAATGGAGTTTCATCAGCACTTCAACAGGAAACAAGAAAATAAAAAGAAATTTGAAAAGAGAAAAATCCAGTAAAAGGAAGTCTTGATATGTGGACCAAGCATTTGGACTTGACCGCAAAAGAAGAACAAAAATTCCCTAAAAGCTGAAAACTCGATCCGATCTCTGATAGCTATCGCCTAGAGGTGCGGCTACAACTAGGACCCCGCTGCACGCCAAACTCCAAGGTTGGACTTGAAGCGTAGGGAGGATCCTCTGCGACTGAGAGAACATACCTGACGCAACTCTACGTTTGATTTTTGTGATGCGTCGTGTTTGGTTGGAGTTCTAAACCAATCGAGCGGCTAAAGATTTGGTGGATGGATGACCTTTGTCCGCCTGGGTTGTACGTAGGATTTGGGTTTGGCGGGTCAGAATCAGGGGAGGTGATGCGTGACTGGTGCTCGGAAGAGGAAAATTTGTCACCACGCCAGATTGGAAATTATTGGTGGTGGCCTGCTGGAATTCACAGTATTTTACGGGTAAAGTATTAGAATTTGGGTGGACCCGTTAATTTAATGATGTAGATTTTTTTTTTTTAAAAAAAGTGATATATACCATCAGTTTATTAAAGAAACATATTATTCATGGTACCACACTCCGGTACCGTAGGTACAAAATAGTAAAACATTAAGTTTTGAAAGCACTCACAAATAATAACCATCAAACCACAAAATAATCATCACAATCATCATTCAACAGACTAAATTTCACTTAATAAATCTAAAATTACCTAATCTTCTTTTTAAACTTAACCAATAATTCCTTTTTGTTTCTAGCTTATCCCATCCGGCTGTCACACAATAGAAACGAAAGGAAATAGCCTGAAAAGAAGTCATCTAATAGGAAGAGAAATGATACTTAAAATAAAGTAGTTGGTAAAGTAGAAAGATTCAGTTTAATTCAATTACGGCGCCAGACCATTCCTCTTCCTCTATATGCAAAAGACTTAGATTTCCTGTGGTACACTGTAGAGGTAATTCATTAGTGTTGAATGGGATTACATGGTGTAATGTATCAACATAATTATTCTTTTTGAGTTGGCACCAGTATTTAATTAGACTAATTATGTATCCACCTAAAGTTCTAATACTTTTGTGATTACCTCCATGAAATATCAATCTGTTTCTTTCTTTCCAAATAACCCATAATATAGCAGTTCTAAGGATTTCATACAAATTAGTATCCTTAAAGGGGATATAGTTATCAATTATCCATAATTCTTCAATGGAATTGCAAAACATATGAAAATTAAAGTTATTGTAATGACTTATCCAATTCCAAATGCATGATGCCAATGAACGGTGAATGAACAAATGACTAATAGTTTCTAATGCATTACAAAATATGCATTTATTATCTCCAATCCAACCTCTAATAATGACATTATTCTTAGTTAAAATTTTATTTTTCTGGACCAACCAAAGAAAAATTTTGATTTTTAAAGGAATATGTGCTGTCCATGTTTTTTTATATGGTGGGTCCAATATTCCCCAAAATCTAACCATTGATAACATGAGTTAGTTGTAAATTTGTCTGTATTATTCCATCTCCAGTTTATGCTGTCCTCTTGATTAGTTAATATTATGTTTGATAATGATGAGTATAGGGATATTAACTGTTCTTGTAATGTGTGATCTAGTGATCTTGTAAATGTAAGATAAAATCTATTATAGCCAATAGCATGTGACATTGTAAGATTTTTATTAGAGGCTATTTCATATAACAGTGGATATACAATATCTAATGAGCATTAAGATAGTCATCTATCTTTCCAAAAAAGTGTATTTTGTCCATTACCTACAGATTTGCTAATACTAGTTTGGTAACTTAATTCTTCTTTTTTGACTTCCCTCCAAAAAGGAGATATATTTACACTTGATCTTCTATTTTTGTATCTATTAGAAATGATGTCTTTCCATAACCCCTTATCCTGTGGATTGTCTAATCTCCATAACCATTTACACAATAAAGCCTTATTCATAGTTTTTAGATTTATTATCCCTAATCCCCCTTGATCAGTATTAGCACAAATAGTTTTCCATGAAACTAAATTATATCCTTTTTTTTCTAACTGAACTACCACCAAACCATAGGAATTTCCTACAAAGTTGTTCTATCCGTTTTCTTACATGTACAAGTAGTCTATAAATGGACATCCAATAAATTGGGATGGTATTTAAAACTGATTTAATTAGTGTTAATCGTCCTCCTAATGATAATAATTTTCCTTTCCATAATGTAATTTTTTTTCTATTTTATTTATTAAGAAATTCCAGTCATTTTTATTTAATTTCTTCCAATGTAGTGGAGTTCCTAAATAAGTAATGGGTAATTTTCCTACTTTGCATCCTAATATGTTTGCTAATGTAGTTCCTTCTTGTTGTGAGATATTAAGAGGAATGAGTTCACTTTTTGTATAATTAATTCTTAGGCCAGACATATTTTCAAAGCCCTGCAGTAATAATTTCAAAACTTCTACTATTTTAGAATCAGCTTTAAGAAATAACAAAGTGTCATCAGCAAAATTCAGAGATATGATATTTTTATTTGCAAAATTTCCCAATCCCTCTAAATAACCATGTATCTTGCCCTTTTCTAGTATTTTAATTAATGAGTCTGATATTATGTTAAACAGAAAAGGGGAAATTGTATCACCTTGTTTAAGACCTTTTTTGCATTTGAAGTAAGCTGTTGTTTGACTATTTATGTTAATACATGTTTGACCATTATATAATAATTGAGTAATCCAATTGATCCATTTACTACCAAATCCTCTAGCTTGTAGTACTTCTATGAGAAAATCCCAATTGACACTGTCAAAAACTTTTTCAAAATCTATTTTAAAAAGAATGCCTTTACTTTTAGATTGTTTAACTTGAAATAGAATTTCTTGTGCACATACTATATTATCAAAAATAATTCTATCTTTGATAAAAGCAGTTTGTGATTTGTCTATAAGGAAGTCTATAACTTTTGATAATCTATTTGCTAACACCTTTGTAATTATTGTACTACTACAGTTTATAAGACTAATAGGTCTATATTGATAACTGATAAATTAATTTTTGCTAAGTCTAAGTTGTTATTATAGAAAGAATTTAACATTTTAAAAAGATCTGTTGAAACTATTTCCCAAAAATTTTGATAAAAAGAAAATGAGATTCCATCACGGCTTGGTGCTTTGTTGCCATTTGATTCAAAAACTGCAAGTTTTATTTCCTCTAGTGTGAATGGTTGTTCTAAAGTTGAGCTCAATTCAAATGAAAGTTTTTCATCATCTTTCCATAAATTTGAATTTAAGGTAATAATTTTTTTTCTGAAGTACCTAATAAAGTTTTAAAATATTGTAATATATATTGTCTTAAAATGGTTTGATCAAATATTATCTCATTGTTAATTTCCAAAGAAAATATGAAATTTTTTCTTTTTCTTTTATTTACTAATGAATGAAAAAAACGTGTGTCTAAGTCTCCTTCTAATAACCATTGTATATGAGATCTTTGATGTCAGTAAGCCTCTTCTTCTTCATATATATTGTCTAATTTAAGTTTTGAATTTTCCCATATCTTGAATTCTAATTCAGTTAAATCTTTTATTTTTGTACTAATTCTAATTCATTGAGGATTGACAGAAGTTCTTTTTTTTTTTTTTCTTTTTACTTTTTCCTTTAGTGTTTATATGCCATCCCCTAAATTTTCTTCTCATAATTTGGAGTTTTATTTTCCAGCTATTGCCTAAATCATTAATGTCTAATTGATAAGATTGCCACCAATTAATTACTAAATCACTAAAACCTTCTTGTGTTATCCAATTTGGATCAAATTTGATTGAATATTGACAATAATTTTGTACAGTTGGATCTGTATACAATATGAGAGCATTATGATCAGATTGATATCTAGGCAATGATTTATTAGCACAATATGGAAATTCTCTTTCCCATGCTGTGGTACATAAAAATCTATCTAAACATGCAAGTGAAGGATTATTTCTAAGATTTGACCATGTATATTTTCTATCACTAGGTCTAAGATCAATTAAATGATGTGAGTTTATAAAAGAATTAAATTTGGAACTAACTGAGTAATTAAAGAATTTACCTTTCCTTTCAGATCTATACCTAATTTAATGATGTAGATTAAATTCGTATGTTCCTCAGTATAAATTTAACGGTAATAATAAATTTAAATAATTATTCCGTAGTACTTTAGATGATTCTCTCGACTTGCTGAGGGAAAAAAAATGTAACATAACCAAAATAAAAAGAAAAATAATATGAAAAAAATGCAAAATTAAACTTCAAAAATATTTTTCATGATTTCCTCAAAGAAATTATTTTTTCATATAGAAAACATGTTGAATGGATCATATTGGTCACTTGAACTTTAAAAATAGAGATATGACAATAAAATAGAGTAATTCGTACTTCAATATTAAAATGCGGGAGAATCTAGTTATGTATATATTTCACAAAAATGATTCGATTTAATTCAAGAACTAATTCAACTAATGTTGGACAATTGGAAATTTATACATTCAAATGTATGAAAAGGAATTCAATTATCATCGTCATTATGCCCGTTGTGTTTATTTACATATTCATGCATAAATTTAAAAATATGAACTAATTAAATATATTTTATATCATCTCAATTGCATATATGAAAAATCATACAAAAAATACTTCATTTCTAATCATCAAGTAACGAGGCTAAATCGTAAAATTTAGTCCGTTAATTTTATTAATGCTTGATGTATATATAAATAATATTGAAATGATATAAATTTTTATATACATATATAAGATGATATATATAAAAAGTGTCCAATTAGTTTTACTAAGAATTTAAATAATAATTATTTAATATTTAATTTATGATACTGATGTCACATCAATGACTATGATAATTCCATCCCTCCTCTAAATGTATTAGTTGTTTTCAAGTTATATTGTTAATCTTGCGATTATAATGAATGCAAATTTTAAGCATAGATATGATGGTGGTCATATACTCGTAATTAATATCTACAGTAATTAGAATATTTAAAGCTATAGACAGTTTTCAAAAAAGTATTCTTCATGGAAGCTCATACGCAGATATCATCGTTTATTTGTTGAGGACAATTTTATACAATACCCTCTCTCCTGAAAACTTAAAAAAAGCCCTTCCTTCACAATTTTTTTTGTCAAATTACTCCCATCAACAAACATCCCCTCCCCTAATTCCCGGGGCAACTTTCCTCCCGAGGTTTTTTTTTGGCTGTGATGAGTTTTCAAAGATTAATCCGGACGGTTCGTTTTAATCACAACTATTATGAAAAAGTTTAAACATAAATTTTAATGAACGGAGATTTATTATTATTAAATCAAAACCGTTGATCTCTGATCGAATGGATAAGACAAAAAAATACTCCACATGTAGATTTTTTTTACTCTCCAGACGATGTTGTTCGCTATTCCCGTCCTTCCTGATTACCCACTAACAGAGGTGAAGAAAATATTTAATAATTATATACTGTAGTTAGATCAGATGACCAACAAGAAAATATGTTGAAGAAAATTTTCGACACTTAAAATCAGAGTCCAATGAATACTATATGCATTAACTAGTCGCGTTATAATAAAAAATCGAAGTACAGTAAAAAAATCGGCATAATAGTTTTATACAGTAGAACTAACACAAATGTTAAGTTAAACACTGATCAATAAATAATTTCAAAATTTGTCATTCATATTTAACATATATGATCAGCTTCAAAGACACTTAATTGTTCATCCCATCTGAACCCCAATATTACCAATTTCAACAAAAAGCGAGGAATTTCACTATAAAATATCAATCATATATTTAAATGACTCTCATTTTTTTTTTGCTCGTGCAATATAATATTTCAATACCTGCATGATTTATTGTCAATATTTGTTTATGAGAAGACAGCAATATTAATCTTAACTTTGCAAAATTTTCTTAAAAAAGTTTAGTATAAAACATTGTATTTTTTTTTACAAATATAAAAACATTGTATGAATTTTCTATAACCACTGTCATATCCTTGATAAAAATCTATCTTAATGGCATAAAGTTGGATTGGTACAGTGGTCATCAATGATCTTCATCACATAAAAAAAATACAATAAGCAATGTTTCACACACAATGAAAGCAAGGAAAAAGAGGAGGAGAGGAGGTATACAGTTAGGAGATTTATAAGAGTGGTATTTTGTTCGATGTTTTAAGAAAAAAAAGTATATATTCTAAAAAATTGCCCCAGAAAATCAGGAATGAAAGTATACCAATGATGAAGGGTCTGTTTGGCAAATCAAGAAATAGTTTTGGAAAAGTGGTAGAAGAGTGGTATTCTTGACTATTCGGAAGAGCGAAAATATCGTTTGACAGTTGTTACTCAGAATAGTTAAAATATGAATAATTATGATACTAATAATGATGATGATAATAATAATAATAGTAAAATAATAATCATAATAGTAAGATAATAATAATAATAATAAAATAATAAAAAATAATCATAATAAATAATAATATTATAATAGTAATGTAATAAAAATATAAACATAATCATAATATAGTAATATAATAATAAAAAATTATAATTATAATCATAATTATAATAATATAATAATAATAATAAGTAATCATAATTTTAATAATATAATCATAATATAATAATCATAATCATAATCATGATAATAATAATTATAGTCATAATCATAATAATATAATAATAAAAATATAATCATAATAAAAATAATTATAAATAATTATAATTATAATTATAATAATAAATTAATCATAAATATAATCAACATATAATAATATAATATAACATAATAAAATAATAATAAGTAATAATAATCATAATCATAATCATCATAATATAATAATATAATAATAAATAATCTTGATCATAATAATATAATAATAATTATATTTATATTCATAATATAATAATATAATATTAAAATTATATTTATAATAATAATAAATAATATAATAATACTAATGGTAACAATAATATAATAACAATAATGATAATAATAATTTAATAATAATAATAATAATAATAATAATAATAATCATAATATTAATATAATAATAAATTATAATCATAAATATAATATAATAATATAATAATACTAAATCATAATCATAATCATAATATAATCAAACAATAATCGCTATTCCGACGAGAGCTAATCCGATATTCCACCTATATGTTGGTATACCGGATTAGCACTATTCCGCACTCTTCTACTTAGTCTAAAATTCGTTTGGCAAATTAATTCGTCAGAATAATTATTCTATTCCAATTTTTTGCTATTCCATTGAATTGTGTGCCAAACACTCCCGAACAGTTTACATCACGCACCTGGAAAGTAGGAATACAGTAATTTCGAAGCGACTAGACAGACCTCATTGATTTAATAAGAAAAGACAGAATGAATAGGAGGACAAACGCACAGAGGTGAGGTACATCCGTACAGGAAAGAATATTGCCACCGACTGCTTGGTGCTTGGTGCAGCTGTTATTGTTATGGCATAACCCTGGTCCCTGACTGACTCTCAGAGGGACGAAACCCTGCTTGGTGATGATGATGATATATATATATATATAGAGAGAATCTTTCGATGTTCCATTACTACTTTGTCAACCATCATCTAACAAACTTGCATCGATTTGAGGAGAAGAAAAATTAACAAAACTTACTTGTTCGTTCCCTGTTTCAATTCGCCATTACTTACATGCATATATGAACGAGTAGATATAGAAAGAAACAATGATCATTGCTCGTTTGACAAGAAGAAGAGAACTACAATTGATCATCATCTGAGCTCGCAATTAATTCACTAATTCAGTAATTCACATGCAAGCTAGGAACCATAAATTACCATTTCATTTCTCTGTTTGCACCACTAAGACCGGATCTCGCATATACTCAGCCTGCATGTTATGCATCATATCGAAGCTCTGGCATGCACTCGAAGTGAAAATTGACAACCAAGCGATCATCGGCGTACCGAGCAAAACCAGGCTTACGGGCACCATCCAAAGCTGTTCATTCGAGGGATGAAACTCAAGAGCCCACCAGATCAACAGTGCAGCCCCGCCGAGACCCAACAACAGCAGAGAAGCCCCGAACAATAACCAAGCGGCCGCTGCCATACCACTCGTGGCGGGAGTTTGACACGTGGGCAGCACTTCCTCTTTCTTCTGGGTGCGTACCAGTTCCGGACCTTCCATCAACGAATATGAGCCTTGGAGGTGTATGTTGTCTTAACTTCTATATGGATTAGAAGTATAGTTATCTTGTGCTTTAGGGATGGGAGAAAACATATGACGAACTCTTGATGGAGACTTGGAAATTTAGGATATCGCGTCCTTTGGACTTAGGCAGGTGTTTTTCTAAATCGTAGCATAAACTAAAGAGATTTTGACTTGGCGCTGTCATATGCGACTGCATTCATGCCAAGCATTCAGGCAACTAGGCAAGAGGGACCAGATTCTGGCATGCTACAATCAACTCCATTTTATCGTTGAGCGGAGGTGTCCTGTGTTTTTGGGATTGGGAAACCTATTGGTGCGCCTGCGCCGCTGTGCTACAGTTTTATAGCTTCTTCATAAAGAAGAGGGAATGGCGTCCTTGATAAAATCAATATTTGATAATCTTCATGTTTCTTCCGAACAAAATTTTAATTTTGAATTTAATGGAATAAACTTTTCAGAAACATTTAACGAGATTTAAAGGCAAGAAGCTATCATCATTTGGAGAGAAGTGTCTTTATAGGATTCAATGCAAGAGATTCCAATCTATTTCAACGGTTTGATAACTAGTTCAATTTGTTCTTTTTCAAAAACTTGTATTAGACATATGGACAATTTTTCAAAATTATTGCTGTAGAATCAAACTGTCCACCAGCAATTTTCTCACCAAAGGTTGCTTCTCAGATGCTTCACAAACAGGGTTTTGCACAAAAACAAAATTCTAATTAGGTCAATTATTTAGTGATTGAAATTATATGGTAGTTAATTTAATTTTACAGATTCTTTTTAAATATGGGGTTCAGATGAAGAATTGTAACACAAAACGAGGGTGAAATAAGATATATCTAGAAACTTTTTTCAAATTAAACTCCAAATTGCATCAATTTTTTGCAAAAAAAAGGGGTTCAATTGACCCCATTTACTAATTTAATTATGCCCCTGTTTGCAAAGGGAAATAACTTGTAAAAAAGCTATTTTTTAGAGTAAGATACCTTTTAGAATAAGTTACATGATAATTATGAAAATTCAATGAGATAAAGCACCGCAATTCCTTCTCATATAGATCCGTCGTTAATATGTTAATTTCAGGTTTTTAAAACGGGACGCACAGTGAAACAACTCATGCGTAGGGATAGTTTAATTTAATTTTCTTTGATTATTTTTTTCTGTATGAAAATATCATGGAGATAAAGTTATTAATATAAATAATAACTCATTTTAATGCATGAGCTCCCTACTGTACGAAAGTGTGTTTCTATATTAATATAGAAATCGTGGTTTAAAAAAAAGTTCAGTAAAATATCATTGTATTTTTGGGATGTATTTTTTTAATTCCAAAAATACCTCATTTCTTATTCGATATATATTTTTCTACTAATTTCGTCTGTTAAAAATCGTTGATATCTCTGGCAAAATGTGTAATGCGAAAGCAAATTTCAGACTATGAGCATCATGATTCAGAACTTTAAAAGCGAAAATTCTATTCGTAAGCATATATAAATGCATTTTTGTAATTTTCTTTATGGATCATTTGGATAGAAAATTTTAGTATGATTTATTTGTTGACTGTTTTCTCTATTGTAGAATAAAATAAAAAAAATATTTGGTTTGACATTTGCTAAAATAATTACGTATTTTGCAGAGATATCAACGATTTTAACAGACAAAATTAGTTGAAAAAGATATATCAGTCAGAAATGAGGGTATTTTTGGAATTAAAAAAATACATCCCAAAAATACAGTGATATTTTACTGAATTTAATTAAAAATGAACAAAAAATATATAAGTGTGGCAAAAGACTAAATAAACTTATTTTAGGGTGGCATTAGAGGGAGTTAAAGTTAGAAAAAGAGATATGCTGCATTTCCTTTCCTGTTGAAACTAGATATAAAGAAAATGATAAATGAAACGAATACCACGATCTGATTGAACACATATTTCTTGTAAATTTTTATAGTAAAATCACATTAATCTTTGTGCACACGGTCATCAAACTACTACTAATTGAGGTCCGTATCAAATAAGAATTTGTGCCATTGATAAACTACTGCTAATTAAGGTCCTTATTATATATATATGAATTTGTGAGAGGGAGAATATAGGATAGGAACTGAAGAGACCAGTGAAATGTGTAATAGCCAATTTGCTGTCAGTTATTAAAGCTAGAAATTTTTAGTCCAATCATACTCATGTTTATTCAAGTATTTCTCTTTCATAATTAAAGAGGTTTAAGCAAACCCAGGCAGCCAGGCTCCAGACCGAAAAATAGGCGATAAAATAATTCGGGCTCAACTCATGTGGGCTTAAACAGTGGTAAACGCCAGCGATTTAGCGAAGGGAAAGAAAGAAATTAAAGAAAAATCAGATCGTGCGATGCCAGTATGCCACCAATATATCAGTACAACACTACCACTCATATATTACTGGTAATAAAAAAAAACGATAGAGATGTAAAAGGAAATACTTCACTCTTTTTGCATATATATATACAAAAATATAAGAATGCCCAGATGAGCAATCATAGCACTTAGCTCAGTAGGCAGTAGCAGTACAGCACATACTGATATTATGATTCGAGTCATTGAGATCATGCCATGCTCCTTTCTTCGTCTCCGATGCTTTTCCATTCTCAATTCAAATTCTGCTCACTGTAATTGGTATTGGAGCATTTGGTGTATTACAGTTTTCGTTAGTATGGGTAACAT
Source organism: Schoenoplectus tabernaemontani (assembly GCA_037127355.1). NCBI lineage: Eukaryota > Viridiplantae > Streptophyta > Magnoliopsida > Poales > Cyperaceae > Schoenoplectus > Schoenoplectus tabernaemontani. The sequence continues at coordinate 1,331,405 of CM073748.1, read as the reverse complement.
TAAGAATTATTAGATTTGAGGAAAACAAGATGCGGTTTTATTAATGAGGGAAGACCTGCAGCCCCGGTTTCTGTTGTTAGGATGGCGAATGAATATACCCAAACTAGTACACTATCAGAAAAACATATCCCAGTGTCTCAACTCTCAACACACGGTACCGATTTCCTTGGATACAAATGAATATTTGTGTTTTGGTGATGGATCATTTACAGATGTGGATGGAGGAGGTCAAGGTTGGCTGATGTTTTTGCTTTCAAAAACCTGCTATATATATTGATTGGCGCTTTTATTCTCAAATTATCCAGCTATCGTTGTTTTTTAAAGAACATGGGGGGGGGGGGGGTGACTTGTATTTTTATGGGAAGAGAAACTACGGGGAAGCACATCAGCTGGCATATTGGGGTAGGACTAATAGAGTGTCGATGTCTGGTAATACTTTTCCTCCCTTGTACTGATGTAATCTGATCCTGACTGTGTTTAATGAAGCACCTATAGACATTTTTAACAAAAAAAAATGTTCAGAACAAATCTAACCATTTGGTCCATTTCATAACTCAGTCACACATTTATCAATAATTTAATGGTTCGAGACCTATTACTAGAAATATATAAAATATGCAAGTTAAAAAAGTGTGTATATATGTGTATATCATAGTTTTTTGGGTGCGGATCATTTGATAATGGGTTATTTTAACAATTTTGAAAATAAAATTTCAAATAAATATGAAAAATTCTTAAAAATAGAAAAAATATTATGAATATATTTTTCTACTTATTGATTGATTGATAGTGATTCAAATTTCATATAATTTCATTATCGTTTGGTACTTTATCAAGGACTATCAAAATTTTATATAATTTACAATGGTTATAATTTGATAGTCTTTGATAGACTATCAAATGATAATGAAATTGAATGAAATTTGAATCATCATCAATCTAAATAGGAAATCTTGACAATGGTTATCTTGACAATCTTGATAATGGATGTTCAAATAAATATAAAAATAAGTTCTTAAAAATAGAAAAAAAATATAAATATGTTCTTTTACATATAGATTGATAGTAATTTAAATTTTATATAATTTTATTATCATTTAATAATCCATCATAGATCATCAAAATGTTATACAATTTACAACGATTCTAATTTAATTATCTTTGATGAACTATTCAATGATAATGAAATTGTGTGAAATTTGAATCAATATTAATCTATATGTAAAATAACACACCTATATATTTTTTTTAATTTTTTATATTTATTTAAAAATTCATTATCAACATAATCATTGTCAAGTGATTCCTTCACTTTTTTTTTTCGAATTTACTAAAATAGATTGTTGTCGAGATCGTTAGAGCATCTCCAATGCTGAAATTATTTTTAAACTATTAGTTAAACCATGTTAGAAAAGTTGCTAATTATAATTAACTTTCTCCAACGCTAAAACCGTGTGATAATAGTTTTTGTGCCAAACGAACAATTACCACTTGCGTCAAACAACAATTGTAAGGAAAAAGAATAAAAACTCAATAGAAACTCTCAAATGCTCTTAAAATGGGAGCCGAGTAGATTCGCAACCCTTCGAAAAAAAAAAATAGTTCAAAAGATTCTCAAACCGTTGATTTTGCATCGAAATTTATAATTTTAACAGATCTCGAGGTCTAAAATTTATATTTTTAATAATCATTATAATCTTAATATAAAATTAACTGCTCAAAAATTCTTGGGAAAATTTTTTAAATGCCACTCTAAAACTTGAAAATTAGGAATTTGCCACTCAAAAATTGAAAATTAATTATTTGCCACTCTAAACTCATATAATTAAGTAAATTGCCACACTTATACCCTTAATCCATTTATTTAATTAAAAAGTGTTTAAAATATACTGTATAATGAACGGTATTTTGGTATTTCCACATCTGCCCACAACCCCCCAGTAATATTCCCTATTTCCTTCGACATATCATTCTGTTCCATTTTCTTTCATTCGGCAAAAACCATTTTGAACCAATCGCAAAACCTGAATCGCCTAGCCGGTAGCCTTCCTCCCTTTCACCCGCCTTCCACCTCTGAATAGCCACCATGAGTCGCCACCGGCCACAATCGGAGAACACCAGCTCATCCTCTGGGATCTCCTGCCTTCCGCCTCTGGTGCATTCTATTGCCGCCAAGCCAAGGAGTCCTCTAGATATATTGGTTTGCTTGGTTTTCAAATTGGTTGGTAAATTGAACTGTTAATTTCTGAATTGGTTTTATTCTTTCTTAAATTGATTGGTTTTTTCGAACCGGTACTAATTGAGCTACATTTCGCATAATATACCGATGCAGTATATTATGTTGAGGATAATTGGAGTGGATAACCAGCCCAAAGTTTTTAGAATGGTATACCTACACCAATTCCTTTCATTTTTATCCAAAACCCTCTACATATGTACTACTGGAAACAAAAAATTCCAACAATCACCGAAACCCAACTAGAAATGCGATACTGCAAAACACAACTAGAATGAAGCATCAATGTGATTAAAAAATATGGCAGGCTTTTGGCCTTCCCTTTAAAAAAGAAACATCAATGTGATGATCAAATGGAAAGATGACTTCATTGATCTCCTGCCATATTAACACATTTCTGATTCGAAACAATTATGAAAAAAATTATAAAAAAGGAATGCAATACTTGACACTAGTTAGGGTAAAGATATTGCATGAAAGTGAGCTTCAGAAATCAAAACATCGTTTTTCCTTTTCAGATAAAACCTTAAACCCCTGGATTCACCCATGACTTAGAGACATATTGCTGCCATCAAACATCAATATATGTCATCAAACAACAATATATGCATCAAAGTCTTAGTAAAGAAATAAAATTTACCAATGCCTGGCAGGCCGGATAGATGGATGGATGGAGAGATTTTGGCGGAGGAGACAAAGTGTTGTCTTGCTTCTGGCGACCGGACTGATGGGAGGAGATGGAGGGCGAAAGGGCAACTGGCGAAGATGGAAGGGCAACAAGCGCGCACAGGAGAGAAAATAAATCAGTACCGATCAACGTACTTGAATTCATATTCAAGTAAGGGTATTTTAGTCAGAATTTATATTTACTGTAGTTTTATAATATTTTTAATAAAAAAAATAGATTAAGGGTATAAGAATGGCAATTTGCTTAATTATATGAGTTTAGTGTGGCAAATAACTAATTTTTCGTTTTAGGGTGGCAAATTCCTAATTTTCAAGTTTTAGAGTGGCATTTAAAAAATTTTCCCAAAATTCTTTGAACCAACTTTATGGTCAGAAAGACTGCGAACGTACGCTTGAGTCCCTTAAAATGACCTCATCGTATAGAACCCTCTGCCACGCGGTGAAATTTACCCAATTACCCGATATAAACTACTCGACCTTCCAACGCAGGTGTAAAACTGTAAAACCTTAGAAAACCCCCCTACACCCCACCTCTTTCCACCTCCTCAGCAGGCGGCCGCGTAAAAACCCTGCTTGTTCCAGATCGTTGTCGTCCGACTTATAATTGAAGCAATTCCATTCTTCCAAGCCTCCTCCATCGCCTCGGCTCACGCTTCAACTGAGATTATCTTGTTTCCATTTATTCTTTACTATCGCCGATTTATGGCTTTTCAATCATTAACTTGTTTTGTTCTGAATTTACTGTCGATTTGTAGGTGTCAGTGGACGGACAAGAATGGGGAGAAGCAGCATAGTCCAACCGATCTTTACTGTAAAAAGGTACTGTATTTTGGGGACCACCGTCTACTTCCAGAATTGCATGATTAATATAATCTACTCATGCAGTTGTTGGTAATGTTTTCTACAGGCTATAGATAATCTCTTTTCAAGTTTAGGGTTATAGATTTCAGACATTATTACCAGCATTCTGTGAGAGAGTATCTTCTTTGTTCTATCTGTCAACGTCAGATAAATCTGGACTCACAAGAGGGGTTGCAGCGCCGTAGCTTCTTGTCTTATAGTGGGACCCAATACGGTAATGTTTCTATTGATTCATGTGGGACCCAATAACTTCATGCTGGATTATATTGCCATACGGATACATGGTACTTCTATAAATGAACATGGTCAATTTATACTCCTAATTCTATACCATTTACTAGTAAGCAACTATTCTTTTGTTAAATTGGATAGCTTTCTATTACTTATTAAGTCAATTGGTGTCCTCTATTTACTTTGAATTTGATAATTGCAGCTCAGTAATTTAACTAATCCCTGAATTAACTTTTTACTTGCATATTTCTTTTTATATATTTTTTAGCTTGGTGTGAGTATTTAGCTTCATTCAGTTACCCTTCTCTTGTTGGATCGCCTCTTGAATAACTAGTTGCTTTGACTTTTTTGTTTGCATCTGGTTCAGACAGGGGCATAAATCAATTAAATCCTTTCGAGGGAAGGGGAAGCTGAACCTTCTGCTTCTTTCTTAGGTGGATTCGTGGAAACCTCAAATATTTATTTATTTTTTGTGTGGGTTTACTCATCTTTAGGCTCTGCATCCTTTTTATGCTGTTTGTCTTCATCCCGATTCCAGATTAACTTTGTATTAGGGAGTTGTCATTCTTCTTGGAAGTCCCATTATTTCGCTTATATAGGGAGTAGGGACAATTAAAAATGAAAAAGATGGATTTTAATTGACCATCATTGGCTTTTCTAAGCAATGGAACTTTCTTGATCGCATTGTTTCTGGCAACCTGCATCTGATATATTCCAATTTCTTTTACATTCTAGTCGCTTAACTGTTTGTTCGTTCTTTTGATCATCTTGCTCTGAAATATATTTTTTTTTGGCATTTGAATATATATTCTAGTGCAGCAGGAAATGTTTTTCAGGTGTTGCTATTTCACAAATGTGTATGGCTCTGTGACATTTATAGCAAAAGCCAGTACAAAATGGTAGTTGAAATTCTTCTACTTTTAATGATTTTCTCTAGTTTAGTTTCAACTGTGCATTTGTAGCCCACTAATATGGTTTGCCAGCTCTCAGGATAACAGTTGTTTCTCGTGTAGTATCAACCCTTCTCTTGAATGTTTCAACTGTTGTTGTATCAGTGCAGATCCATAATTTTGTCTGGCTGAAATCATTTTGTAATTTTGAATTAAAACATTTTTTATTTGATTTGTGTTTATGGCTATGGTACATGACGTTGTTTAACATTTTCTTCTCCTCTTTTTATATACAGTGATAGATATTGAATTTGTAATAAAAAAAAACTCTCTTTTCAGTAGATGCTGTCGATTTTACATGCTGAAAGAAGCTGTAGCCCGTTGTAATTTGTTGGTGCCCTTATTGAAATTGCGTGGAGTTGCAATCTTTAAAAGAGTAATCTCAACAGAAGCAGAAAAGGGTGAGAAAGTATTCTTTGACACATGAGCTGAAGTAAAAAATTTTCAATTAACAAATCATTATCCAAGCTTTTAAAGTTGACATCACTGCAACGAATTCACCTTGAAAAGATTGGAATTGAATTTTACATTTTATGATATATCTTGTAATTTGTGGTTATGGTCGTCCATTGTTCCATCTTAAAACATGCATTAAGTTGATATCAAATATAGATATATCATTAAAACATTGGCGATTGGTTAGTTGGCAGCTTTGGTACTAGTTGTTGTGTTACTACTTTTATTTGATTCTTGACTTGGTTTTCGGTATAACTTTCCTGACTTCAGTCTTTACTCTTCATGTAATTATTGCTTTTGTAAAGAAGTGAAAATAGTACTCATTTGTACTTGGAGCAAGTAAAAAAAAATGTAAACATTTAGATTACATAGAACTCTTTTGTTTCCGAAATGATTGCCAAAATAATTAAAAGATAATTACTATAAGTATTAACTGTCATGATGTTTTATTTTCTCTGTAGATTGGGAAAGAAAGTAGAGAAGATCAAACCCACCTCATAAGCAATCAGAATTCAATCCCCCATATTACTTTACATCCTGTAAAATACTGCCTCGTGAATCTAAATTATAGTCGTATATGCTTATGATCATTATCTAAATTTAACTATCTAAACAAATCCGAACAGTGAGTCTATCACATGATACTATAGAGGAGCTGTACCCAAGCAATCAAGCCTAACCTACAGTTTTTATTATAAATAATAATTAATAAAATAATAATATTAATAATAAGAGTGAGAACTGATTATTTCCAAAAATACGAACCAAAACGCGCTTTGCGCATAAGTGGCGCGTTTGAACGCAACGCCACGCCGTGGCGTCTTTCTAAACGCGCCATCGGGCGCGCGTCTTTCACCAAACGCGCCACTGGCAGTGGCGCGTTTCCTCAGACCACGCCAGTGCCAGTGGCGCCTATCTTTGCTATAAATACCAGCCCGTCGGTTCATTTATCACAACCACAAAAACAACAAACATCCATTTTTCTTCAAAATGCTACCAGATTTAAATTATAATCCCGATGAAGAAAATTATACTGCAGAACAACCGAGCGGCAGTAAATTTTTGACGGGAATATTTCCAAACCAGAATGAAACCAATTCCTATCCAACCCACGATCAAATCAATTCATATCAAACCTACGATCAAACCAATTCCTATCCAACCCTCGATCAAACCAATTCCTATCAAACCCACGATCAAATCAATTCCTATCAAACCTACGATCAAACCAATTCCTATCCAACCCTCGATCAAACCAATTCCTATCAAACCTACGATCAAACCAATTCCTATCCAACCCTCGATCAAACCAATTCCTATCAAACCTACGATCAAACCAATTCCTATCCTACCTACGATCAAACCAATTTATATCCGTATCCAGCTATTTACAGTAACAATATAATTTATCAACAACCAAACTCAGCGGTGCCACTATATAATTTTTTTGGCGGTAGTAGTAGTACTACGTCTGGCTGTAATTTAGCTGATAATATTGATGACAGAAGTAGTGTTGATCCAACGATAATGGAATTAAGTGATGATCAGGATGAGCAAGATGATGGCGGTCCGTATTATTCAAATGAAGAAGAAACAGGAGAGGATTACAACGACCACTCGGATTTTTCGATCGATGAATCGAAGATGAGGAAATTCGGAGATGTGATACCACATTGTTAGTTACGGACGAACCGAGAGACACCATCCGTAGAAGCGTTAAATAATTTTGAGATGTTTGACCGTTTAGGCGCGAATGAATATCTTTTAGGACTCGATGATGAGTTATTGAAAATAGAATATTTGCTTCTAAATCGGCTTTAAAGTGGGTAATTTGTGATTGGAGTGTTAGGAAAAACGTTCAATGTTGGGTACAAGAAAGTTGTAAAACACGACTTATTATGAAATGCAAAGAAGGTAGTTGTCCTTGGAGATTATACGCTAGACACGAAGAGGGCTCGACCACATGGAGGATCATCACAAATAAAAACCCCCACAATTGTAGAAGACCACCAGGAGACCGCAAACACTTACAACTCACATCTAATTTGATTGCGGGATGTGTTCGACAACATTTAAAGAAGGATCTCTCTCTAACGAGTTCAACAAATCGGTATGATTATAGAAACAAAATATCCCGGTGTGGCACCGACTTACGGTAAACTTTGGCGTGGCGAGAAAGAGCAATTGAACAATTATTTGGCACTTGGGAAGGATCATATACATTGCTTCCACGAGATATTGGAGGCGATTGCTCGGACTACTCCGGGTACAAAATTTAAATTATTGACGTGTGATACTTCGGATAATAATGTAAAAATGTTTAAATCCATAGTTTGGGCTTATGGATAGTGCATTGCGAGCGTTTAAACATTTAAGACCCGTTATAACTATTATTATTTGGATTCTTATCGAGGCCGTTATAAGGGTAGATTATTGATGGCGTGTGGATACGATGCGAGAGAATAAAATCATTCCTCTAGCATTTGGAATCGTGGATGCGAGAAAATGTGGACAATTGGGGTTGGTTCATGCGATGGGTCCGTAATGAAGTGATCCGATGTAATATGAAAATATGTGTTATATCCGACCGTCATAGGGGAATAAAGGGAGTTTTTGAGCGACCGCATTTGGGATGGTCTGTACAACATGGAGAGGCGGTACACCGTGTATTGCATGCAACACGTCGCGAGAGAATTTATATAAGGAAGCGGAAAAAGCGGAAAGAAAGAAGATAATCTCGAGAGATGATTTCCGAAGAAGACTAGCGAACAAAAAGAAACCGCGTCGCTTCGTAGAAAGATGGCGAATTTTGAGGAAATCAAATAGAAAAGCTTATGATTTTTTAAAAAAAGTCGGCGAGAAGATTAGAAAATGATGATAAAGAACCTCCTAATTTTGCTTCGTGGGCACAAACGTATGATGGAGGACATCGATGGGGTATAATGACCAAAGCAATGGTTACGAAGCTACGAATAGCGTCTTCGAGTTGAACGAACTTTACCGGTAATAAAGCAATTGTGGAGGGAACATGGTATAAATGTGCTAAATGGTTCGATAAGAGGGAAATGGAAGCAATGAACTGCATAGAGCATGCAAGCAATGACCAAAAAAAAATTGATGACATCTTGGCAAAACGTGACGACAAAGCGAGGTTCGTGTTGATATTATTTTACTATATTTTACAAAATTTTGAACATATCGTGATATCTTTTGTATTTGTTTCAATAATTACGGCTCGTATGAACGTAATTCCACTCGAAGCGCTCGAGGAGAATATGAGGTTCATGTGCTTGGTGAGAGGATCGAGAGTGGAGGTATGGACCGTTCAAATACACTTGTTACAATTTCGAGTGAACGACGCACTCGAGATGACCCACAATTGCGGAATCAAGCACCGCACACGTGTGATTGTCAAAAACCTCAGTTGATCGGGATACCACCGCTCTCATGTAATTCTTTGTATGCCAACATAGAAACTTTGATGTGTACGGTTTCATAGATGAGCGATACAATACAGCTCACCATCGAATACTTGGTCGGACAATTTCATTGTTACGGTGATCAACAAGTTTGGCCGCCATATCTTGGAGAAACTATAATACCAGATAAAGAACTGATAAAAATTGGTCGGCGTGCGAAGGTTAGACGTCGAATGGTAATGGATGAGATGGAGGGCAGGATACGGGGTCGAGGTAGAACGAGAAATATACAGTCTTCTGAAGGTGGGTCATATCGAAGAGATGAAATGAGTCGTGACCCACTTCCAATGGATACATTACAATCAGGACGGCATAGGAGTAGGGCTTCAAGTCCCTCAACAAACAGAAGAACCCAAACTTCTCGAAATACTTTGCAATCAGCGAGACACTCAACTAGTTATGATCCAAGAGATAACAACAGAATAACTCAAACTGGGCGAGATGCCTTACAATCAGCGAGACACTCAACTAGTTATGATCCAAGAGATAACAACAGAATAACTCAAACTTCTCGAGATGCCTTGCAATCAACGAGATTCTCAACTGGTCATGATCAAGAAAGACAAGCTGTCAATGCTTCAACTAGGGGTGCTAGAGGAAATAATTTTGGAGGTAGAATCTTAAATTTTTTCACACGGAGGAAAAAAAATGATGTATGTTTTTTTTGTACTATATGTGTGTTGTATTTAAGCAAGGTTATGTTCTATTTAAGCGAGTAAAATATGTTGTATTTAAGCGAGAAAATTCATAATAAAATATAACCACAATAAAATAAATAATACAACAATTAAAAAATAACATAGAAAGTCCATCATAAAATAATACAAAACAAAACAATATCCATAATAAAAAAACAACATATAAAAAAATAACATATAAACTACTCCCCGACGACGCCTAACATATCGACGTGCTCTCGGACGTGCACCGTAAAAATAAAGACGGTATATCGGTGAGTCGCTTATTTTTTGTAAACATTTAATATTTACTAAGTTGTAGAATAAACAACTAACCACGCTCGGTGTATATCGAGGAGGCGGATGAACGTCACGCCGCTCCCGACCATGAGCAAGTGGAGTGAAATCTCGTGTCGTACGAGCTCTGCAAAGCATCATCCTAGATATGCGATGACTCTCCGTGCCCGAAGGATAACCATGCGGGTGGATCATAATGTTGGCCGTACTGCGGATCCCATTGCGGTACATGATCCATCGGCATCTGCTGGGTCTGTGAGAAATGCTGAGTGCCGAATGGATCCGAGAACTGTGCACCCGATGGATCGGGAAACTCAACAGACAACCTAGCCATAACTTCGTTCCAATCGTAGTTCTCAGCCATCTGTTAATACAGTTTAAATTATTGAAATTATGCTATTAATATAATTCAAATCATTGAAATCAAGGTATACAGTACTTACGTTGTCGAGGAGAGACGTGAAGTCAGCGGTCTCATAAGGGAAATGCGGCGGATGAGTAGTTGATGGAGTCGGTGCACTCTCAGTATCACCCGTCGAATCCGGAATAGCATCAATATCCGTGGGTAATCCCGCCGCAGTAAGAAGCTCGTCCATCTTATGAGGCATGCCTGCATCCTCAAAATGCCCCTTGCAATCGGCGAGCGAAATCTTGCCAAACCGTCTCCATCCCCTAGTGACCGCCCATCGGACCGCCTTCAGCGCACTCTTTGTAACTCTAGCAATCTGTTATACAATGATTACATAACACATATTACATAACACATATTACTTATTACCGAATAGTGCATATAGATATATAAATTTTATAAAATTTAATATACCGTGCGCTGTCTGTGAGGTACGTGAGGAATGTAGCCAATGTCAGGGATCTCCGCTGCTGAAGGTGCAGGAGGTACGACATCACTCGGATCAACTGGAGCACTAGCGGCTCCATATAAATCATACCACCGTCGATACCTCCTATAGTCCTCCGCATCCCACTCTTCTTCATCCGGGTCTCGTGGAGGAAGCTCATTCCATATGTCTACATACGCCTGATGATATTGTCTCCAGTTCATATTTTTTTTCTTGAATCCAAGCGCAGATAATTTCTGATGCTCCTCCAGAAATGCCTGTAAAATTAGTTAGTATAATTGTGCAAATAATTAGTATAAGAAATAATACATATAAAAATTATAAATGGTAGAATACCTCGGGAAGTGGAGGCGGTACTGCCTGAAGTAAGCCGAACTGTCACCTCACCCGATCCGGATAGTACCACTCTACTATCGGAAAGTAAATAAGTGGAAGCGACATGTATACGAGTCCATAGAGTCGTCTACGCATGTCGGCAATAAGTGACGAAACAGACTCGTACGGCCTCCAATTGATATGCGTGTGCGCGGCATAATAAGTGATCCCTCACGTACTTCACACCGACGTGTGACGGATTGAGGTATACGTTCTTATCAAGCGTCCATTTCCTATTATCGGTTCAAATTATAATTAGTGATTACACATATATTTTCATCGATTGATTGATTATTTTTAAATTAAATTATTACACGCCAAAAGGCGCACAACTATCACGGTCGGTGTAATTTACCATCGAAAATGAATGCATCGAGGCGAGGTAATGGACGAGCTGGGGCAAACGCGTCCGGCTCACAACAATAACAAAAGCCACGGACCACCAATACTCCTCGTCGGTCCTTGGCATGCCACATCGAGACGCCGATATAAATAACCAATACATGCAGCGCCCAATTTCTTCTTCTACCGAATTGTAAATCTTCCGTAAATTAAATATTAGTAATAAAATTATTTAATTATGAAAGATAAATTATTTTAAAATCCTTAAAATACTTACCGTCAAAATCGGCAGAAGAAACGCCGTCTGAGTCTCCATTGTTGTCGGGAACATGATACACCCCGCCAACTCCAAAGCAAAACCGATCGCATATCGATTAAGACCACGATGATCGTCCGCCTCGGAGCGTGATCAAAGTGGGACCGTAACTCTCGTAGGGAAATAGAACGTCCGCAAAATTTTACATTTAGCTTAATCACGGTTGTGAACGAAAAAAATTAAAATTTTTGTACGGTTTAATAAATTACCTCCCATCTTTGCGGAATCGATATATCATCCCGCCCAAATAAGCGACGGATGTATTTGAAAAATCTCCATCAAGTATATCCAATCACGCTCACCAATGGTGGATAAACCCCACGAGACATGCGACGTCCTAAAAAAATTTATATTACTATTCCATCCTTTTAATTTTGTAATTAAATTAATAATATTTTATTATTTACCTCTAGAGTCACGGTCATCTCGCCAAAAGTGAAGTGAAATGTATGAGTTTCGGCCTCCAAAACTCTATCAACGCGCTCAATAAACCCGTATCAATCTTTAAGTTACGGGCTTCCGCTTCTTGGACATAAAATCTCACGCATGATACGGCGAGATGAAGAAATCCCATAACTCGCAACCTACTCGAATGTGCGAGATGTATGGTATCGTGGGACGGTGAGTGCGGAAACGAATGATATTGTTATCTCTCCGTAATTTTCATTTCATAATTAGCTTCTCGTATATATGTATTTTATTATTATTTTTAAGAATATAATGTACCTGTGCTCGACTATAATGTGTCCGATGTTTGTCTTCGGGAGATAAATTATGATATTCTCATCTCGTTGCTCGCTTTTGCCATTATCTAGAAAAAAAATTCATTTCATAATTAATTTATAATTATTGTACTTCATTTTTAATCTATCTATCATATAATTAAATAAACAATAAATTCTACAATAAATTCTACAATTAATCTACACAATTAAATTAAATTAAATTATAATTAATCTTCATAATTTCACATTTAAATTATAATTAATCTACATAATTAATCTACATAATTAAATTAAGTTATAATTAATCTACACAATTAAATTAAATTATAATTAATCTACACAATTAAATTAAATTATAATTAATCTACATAATTAAATTAAATTACAATTAATCTACACAATTAAATTAAATTATAATTAATCTACATAATTAAATTAAGTTATAATTAATCTACACAATTAAATTAAATTATAATTAATCTACACAATTAAATTAAATTATAATTAATCTACACAATTAAATTAAATTACAATTAATCTACACAATTAAATTAAATTATAATTAATCTACATAATTAAATTAAGTTATAATTAATCTACACAATTAAATTAAATTATAATTAATCTACACAATTAAATTAAATTATAATTAATCTACACAATTAAATTAAATTACAATTAATCTACACAATTAAATTAAATTATAATTAATCTACATAATTAAATTAAGTTATAATTAATCTACACAATTAAATTAAATTATAATTAATCTACACAATTAAATTAAATTATAATTAATCTACACAATTAAATTAAATTACAATTAATCTACACAATTAAATTAAATTATAATTAATCTACATAATTAAATTAAGTTATAATTAATCTACACAATTAAATTAAATTATAATTAATCTACACAATTAAATTAAATTATAATTAATCTACACAATTAAATTAAATTTTAAATAATCTACACAATTAAATAATATTTATAAAAAATTACCTTTAATTGCAAAATCCACGTAAATGCTAGCGTGCGTTTTTTTTCCTCCGGTTCTCTTCCTTTCTCTTTCCTTCTCTTCTCTTCCCCTCTCTCTTCCTCTCTCTTCCTCTCTTTCTCTCTTTCTCTCTTTCTCTCTTCCTCTCTCTTCCTCTCTTTCTCTCTTTCTCTCTCTTCGTTTCTCTCTTTCTCTCTCCTGTCAACAACGCGCAACACACTGCGCGGTATAATATATACGGGTGAAACGCGCGCCACGCTAACATGTGCGCGTTCCACCCGCGCCAACGACTTAATGGCGCGTTACGATTCGTATTTTTGCACTTTTACCGTTATCAGTCTTATTATTAATAATATTAATTTAATAATTATTATTTATAATAAAAACTGCCTAACCTATGAGAAAGTGTGAACAGAGAAAATTCCATGCATGGTCCCGAAATACTACTACTAGTAGTCAGCAGTCGACCAGTCGTGTATTAAAGTTAAAGTTGTCTTCTTCATATGATGCGTTATTGTTGCAAACTTACAATAAAAGCACAAGTACTGTCTGTGGCAATGTGCATACTCTGACATGACATGAAATGCAACCGTCCCTAACGTGACAAAACTTTAATGCGCAGCCGAAACCGCAAAATCAATCCATATCCATTCTCTCCGTGCTTGGCAAGTTGGCATACTCCATAATTCACAGGTGAGAGGAAATCAAACAAATTTAGTTTATGGTAATTTATAGTACCATCTGTAGTATACCTATCTAGCATTTGATGTGATCTTAAGTATATCTATCTTATACTTCAAATAATATTATTTACATTAAAAAATTACAGATATGCTATGATGTTATCTGTCTTTCTGATATGATGTATATTATTTAAATTAAATTTTAATGTGAGTGGTTGAGTGGTTATCTATCAGAAGTCGTTTAAAATTTAACTACAGAGAAACAAAATTATTTGATACAAGGTTAAACATTTAAATTCGGTGTTGTACTTAATATTGAATTACATATTTCGGAATGAAATCTCAAATAGAAAACGGAATCCTTGGACCGTTGAACTAAAAATGAAAGGACCAGATTTATTTAGAAAAGACTCCCTAAAATTCAGACCCATTAGATTTGATCCGTCCATTTTAATCCAATGATTCAGATCAAAATACCAGGATTCTGATTCGTGCAGTATACCATGGGAGGAAAGATGAGCCAGTTTCCCATGGTTAGATAACAATGGACACTTTAGCACTGAAATATATTTCAATGTAAGATTCTTTAAGCCAGTTTGCCAGATGTAAATGTGACCAGGGTCTACACCTTTAAAGATGGACTTTAAACATATATGGTCATAAATGTTATTACAGAAGTGGACCCAAAAATGTAGGTCAGCTGTTCTAATTGGGCATTTGGGCTTCATATGCAAAAGTTTTAAATAATCTACATGATTATCATTTATTAGAGTTTTTTAAGCAGTGGATTTAAAATTTTAGGAATTTCTTGTTACATGTTAATTATACTGGTTTTTAAATTCCAGTTATTTTGGGCTGAGTACTTGTAAGATTGAGAATTAAGAAATTTCCAAATGAATAACTGTAAAGTAAATATACTATTATTATACAGAAAAAAAAAACAAATGTAAATTAGATCTGAAATAGATTTCATTTAACTGTATCTTTCTAACAGAAATTTTATGATTTCTGACATCAGAATATGACAGAGAAGAGAATACACAGCACAGTACAAGATTGAATTGAAAAAAAAAGAGAAGAAAAACCGGTTCAAACTTTCGAAAAAAGAAAAGAAAAAAAGAATATGAGCCAACGGAAAATTACCGACGCCTCGCTCAAAAAATAATACCAAGCATTTAATTTCTTTTGTTTGAGGCCAAAGCGCCAACCTATTTTGTTCTTCTTTCTTGTGAGTTATATGCACTAAAAATTGGAGTGCTGCTTGCTGTTCAGCTCTTTGCATTCCTCCATATTTGTTCCAGTTCTCTGGCAAAGGCTTTCTGCCTACCAACAACAATTGTAACATGATCCTTGTTGTCGATTATTTTCACTTGTGCCCGGGGAATTCTCGATTTTACGGCATAGCTGCAATGGATCGGCAAGAGCTCATCGTTCCTCCCATGGTATACTGTAACCGAGCAATTCAGCTGATCCTGCACGATGTCGAGATATGTTTCTACCTTGCCGGCACTGCCACAGATGACATTGTGTAGAGTGTGGAAAGACCCGATGTGGTGGTGACCAAAGAAACCATCCATCAAGTATGTTCTCACCCTGGTATTGAAAAGAAAAGATCAATTATATATAAATATAATTATGCAATTTTGGGGAGGTATGCAACTTCATTAATTATGTAATAAGTTGCTTATTAATTTAGAAGCTACGCACTATTAAGCGATAATAATACGAGCAAAAAATTTACGATTAAACTAGCATTAGTTTTTTCAACGATCGGATTTGCTTTAAGGCTTGACAAGGGGCACCCAACATTTTTCAGTTATACAATGAATTAGGAAATAAAGTCAGAAGGTTTCGAAAAATTATGCAAACATTTTCTTAAGTTACAGAAATGCGCAGGAGTTGAGCTATATACATAACTGTTAAAAATTTCAATATATGAAACATTAAGTTCAAACTCATCTTAAACCCTAATATGAAACATTTGTTAGCGACTTCCACAGAAAGTAATATATATAATAATAGTCGTAGTAGTAATAATAATAATAATCAATTACAACGCGTCATTATTACGTTACTATTTAAATAATTGAAATGAGCATTTTTCTCTTAATTTTGCCTCAACAATATTATATGAGGAGTGTGATTTGGATCGCCTAAAAAGATCATAAAAATTCTTTTAGTACATGATTCATCTATTTTTCGCTTGGCAATGAATGAATCATGTCTTATTGAAGAGTTAACTCGAAAATATTTTCTTGGACGATGACATCATCTAAGCTATTTAATTTTAAATATTCATAAAAAAATTCTATTTAAATTTAGAATCTGTAATCTCTCACGGGAATATTACTTTTATCACTAAAATAAAAGCTAGTTCTCAGTATGCTAGATGTAAAACTATGTTAAAGATTTCTAACGCCCATCTGCAACCAAGAGGCACGTTGACAAAGTGAAATGCTTTTCCCGTCCAAAAATATTTATAGTTAAACAATCAAAATAATAATATAACCCCGCATTAATTATTTTATAGCTCCGCCCCATTTAGAGTTCTTAGCATCATGATGGAGTCACCCCATATGTTACGCTCTCTCATGAGTAGTTAATTTGGTTCCGTAAACACACTTTTCGTCACTAACTTTTTGTGCCACAATACATAAATTTAACTTTTCGTTTAAATTTAAAATCAAAATGATTAATTTTATTTATATTCATGCGAGATGTATGCTTGCAAAATTTTTATGTTCATCTCATAATTACATAAAAATGAATGTAATAAAATTAACAAATTATAATTAATTAGATTCATTTATTTTTAGACCACTTGATTTAGTATGATATGAACTTTAAAAATTATAAAAATTTATAAGCATATATCTCACATGTGTAAATAAGATCAACGGTTTTGATTTTAAATTTGAATATAAAATTTTAAATTTTGAATAAAAAATAAATTTGTGGCCACTACGCCAAAAGACCCCTTTTACAGCGCACCATTTACAGCGGTTTTCAGCTAAAAACCGCTGTAAATGGGTTTATAATGGTTGTTAAAAAACAACCGCTGCTAAGTTTACAAGCAGTTTTTAGCTGAAAACCGCTGTAAATGGCCGCGCTGCTGCCTCGCCTCGCCGCGCCGCGCCATTGCCCCTCTCCTACTTGAGGTACCTCTCACGCTCATGTCAGTTTTTGTTGAAATGTCGGAGTAATTGGGGTTAAATTGTTGTGATTGAATTGGAATTGTTAAATGACGGGTTAAATTAGCCTATATATATATTTTGCATCTAATTAATAAGCCTTTAATTATAGCAAACATTGGGTTCTTGTTGTTGTGCATTACCATAGCTGCACGTTGTATTATGCGAATTCAATGAACCTCATAGTCAATCCTTCGGAGTTGACGCTCAAGTTTGCTCTGAATACGTAAGTATTCTCATACTTAGTTCAATTTTCAATCATTTGTACAAATCTTAAAAATTCACTTGCAGGGGGTGCAAGCGTTATTGGCAACTGGGCAACTCAAGTAAACTTGTGGGAGTAAATGATCCATTGGTTTTTCGATAGATTCCGGTATGGTTACATATTATATAATTAGCGTTATGATTAATTATAATTAATTAGGTCCTTGTACATGCATGCATAATTATGTGTATTAACCTATTATTGTTATATTTATAATTATTATTAGTGCCCTACACAACCTAGCGGCAGCGAGTGTGGATATTATGTCATGCGGAACATGATTGAAATCATCAGGAATTACCCATTAGATTGTTTTCCTAAGATGAGTAGAAATTAAATATACCCTAGTAAATTTATTAACTTTTTCAATATATATTTACATACTAATCATTTTCTTTTTTCAGAGCATCAAAACCTACAATCTTTTGACACCGACCGAGTACGAGGAAGTAAAAAAAAATTGGGTTGAGTTTGTGATTTCCTTGTTTTGACATTTTTTATCAAGTTTTAATATTTTGTAAATATTTGTTATATTTTGTTGTATTATGTAGTATTATGTATGTATATTAGATAAATTAATTAATTAGATGTATTTAATTAGTAATTAAATGTAGTTATTATTATTTTTGTGAAAATGCATGTGATAAAAATATTATATATGGCTAGCATATATGGGCTAGTCAAAAAAACAAGAAAACAATAAAAAAAAATTACAACAGTTTTTATGAAAAATCGTTGCAAAATAATTTAAAAAAAAAATTACTGCGGTTTTTATGGAAAACTCACTGCAAAAACCATTTTATATTTTTATGGGCTAGTCACAGATACAAAAAACAATTTAAAAAAAATTACAGCGTTTTTTATGAAAAACCGCTGCAAAATAATTTTGAAAAAAAAATTACAACGGTTTTTAGATAAAAACCGCTATAAAATAATATTTTGCAGCAGTTGTTATATAAGAACCGCTGTAAATAATTTACAGCGGTTTTTAACAAAACCATTGTTAAAATTTACAACGCTTTCAATAACAACGGTTGTATAACCGCTGCTAACTGAGTGAAATAACCACTGTAAATGCACTTTTGTGATGTAGTGGGCATAAAAAGTTAATAACATTGAAATCCTCCTCTTATATATATTATTATATTTATGTTCAGCAATCATAATATAATAAATTGAATAACGTGCATCTTCCTTAAACTTTGATATTTGTTGTTCACAAATGGATGAACAAACCGTCGAGTCCTGTCCAGGTCGAGGTCGTCTGGGATTGGGTGGGCTACACACCACCATTTTGTGATGTGATATGATGTGATGTGCTGTGATGAAGTAGAGTACTGGACCATCAAATTAATTTTGTTGCCGTTCATGTTTTAATTTTCATGTACGTACTACCAAATCTTTCTGGACCCTAAATTGGAGCAAACAAAACTCTTATTAATTATTATCTCAAAGTACTACCGAGCTTTATTGAAGTCCAACACCTTGCTCCTTTTTCTTTATCTTTCGCTCTTTGAAATTTGTAGGGTTCGGATTAGGAACTTGTTGTTATCTTAGAATTTAGATCCACCTATCCTTGACAACAGTCAAAATTGTGTTTTATTTTAATGAACCTTTAATGCCAATTATTATATAATAATAAAGCGTATGTTGGCCTTCCCAGCCCAGTCGCCATTACTGAACTGTCCATATCGAACTTATTTTAGTATATTAGAGGTATTTTTTTTTAAAAATGGTTCTATACTTATTATTCTGCAAATAAAAAAATATTGCATTCATGCCAAGTTGCCAACTGCCAAAAAAAGTGGACATTGCAGATTTTTGTTTTTTAAATGTCCGTGACTCGTTTCCTTTTTTTTTTTTTTAAACGTTCGTATATGTTTCTTTAATTAAAAAAAGTAATATCACAAATAAATTATATTGGAAAAATAGGAAAAATCTTGTACGTATGTTTTTCTATTTATAGGTTGGTATGTTTTCTATTTATAGGTTGATGGTGATTCAAATTTTATATAATTTTATTATTGTTTATTAGTTTATCAAAGATCATCAAAATGTTATACACTTTACAACGGTTTTAATTTAATAGTCTTTAATGTACAATGAAACGATAATGAAAATGAAAGTATATAAAAGTTGAATCATCATCAATCTATAAATAGAAGAACATATTATATATTTTTTTTATATTTGTTTAAAGATTCATTATCAAGATTATCAAGATAACCATCGTCAATTGATCCCTTCCTATAAGAATCAATACGGAATGAACTACATATTTTAATTCGAAAACATACCTTTAGGCATTTGTTATTTTCTTTACATATAAATTACTCAGTTCGAAAATTAATGATTTATACAAAAGAATATTTTAAATGCCATTTTCCAAAGTTCTGACGTTAACAGTTTTTCAGATCACCAAACTAGCAACAGCAACATTCTAGGGAAAAATATAAAAGATCAGAAAGTATGGACATATCTAATTATTTATAGAAAAGAAGCAACCCCGGTTTATTATATATTGAAATTAATTAAAACATTATATAGTGGAACCACTCGAGAAAAAGGGTCTAAAAGAAAAGTCTTCGTTCATTGCAACATATATTTTACTTTTGTTGGTTTTATTTGCCAACAACAACAAAAAAAAAAAAAAACTCACTGGTAAAAGTGCAAACCTGTTGAAGGTGATGAGCCTGAATGCGATCTCCCAAAAGCGATGGTTCTTGCACAACAGAATGCTCACTGTTCGGCTTAGATGCTCATACCAGCAAACCATCGACGCACCGAATCCAATCAGAGGCCAGACCCGTCTCGGTGCCACCTTTCTCAACAAATATTGCGTCGCTTGCTGCTCCCCTTTCGGCACTGGGTAGTACGGCTTCACCACACCGATTACAAAAGAAGAGTTGAATCAAGATTACATATGTTAATCAATATTTAATTTAAACAACAAATTCGATCCAGATTATGTAAATTACCATACCGGTGCAATGAGCGTGAGGGATTTAACTGCGCCAGGGTATTCAACTGCCAGTGCAAGTGCGATTAAAGAACCAAGAGAGTGCGCCACAATGTGGAAAGATTTAACCTTGTATGGCTTGAGAACTGACCGTTCGATCATTTCCAGATGCTCTCGTAAAGTATAAAGTGAATCAGCAGGTTTTGGGCTGCGCCCGAAACCCAATAAGTCAACTGCAAACATCCTATACCGTGATTTTGCATCTGAGCTGAAGTTTGGGAAAACTGTTTCAGTCCAGAAAGCTGATGAAGATATAAATCCATGTATAAACAGAACATCTTCTTCCACCTGCAGTTTACCATCTACATACATACAAAGTAAATGAAAAATTAAGGGCTAACCGATTTACCAAAATGTACAACTTAAAGCATTATTACAATAAAAATTGCTGTGTTGTGTAATGTACCTTGTGGTCGTTCGGCTTTGACAAAGAGCGTATCAGGAGAAATGGGGTTGCAATTGGCACAATGGCAGTCGGACCAGCGTGGTACTGGATAATGTTTCTGGGTGCTTATCTTCCCTTGCACCATTTCAATAATGGCAGAGTTCACTGTAAGTGTGGTACTGTCTTGGTTCCCTGCGGTTGAGCTTACCACTGCCCCGCCACGACTAGAAATCACAGGTGAAGCATCACGGCTGGAGATACCCTTCAGGCGATACAGCTGGTTAACTGTTAACCGAGACAAATCAGAGAGGCGATAAGGGCGAGAATAGAGTGTCTCGGAAATGTCCTCCAGTTGAAGCTTACTAGAGGAGAAGGTGACAACTTTCGACCTGCCTCTTTCTGCCACCAGTATCTTTCCAATGCTGGTGATCATGTCCTTCGGTGAAGAAGAGCAATAGCATGGCCGCCACTCGGCCTCCATCAAGTAATCCAAAATCTTGTACAAAAAGCAAAACAAAATATCCAGCAAGTCAAGAAATGAGAAGACTACAAAGCTAATCGCATCATTCAGGGCCGATCCAAAGGCCGCCATTGCTCGTGTAACCAAAATGGTACTTGTCATTGCCTTTCTCATGGAGGAAAAAGGCAATGTAGGATGAACCAAGTGATGGCTTTGCTTGAAGAAATACTATTAAGTTGGTGCTTGGAGAAAACCACCAGACAACTAATCGGTGGAAACGAAGGATATGGGATCTAGAGGGAAGGGAGTTTGGAGTGGTGGGGACATGTAGGGGTAGAGAGAGAAACGGAGATGAGTTAAATGAATTGAATGTATACATTAAAACCTAGTGCTGTAGAAAGAGAAGGGGTAGGTGGTTGTTGGAACGCTCAGGCTAACACTTCCTTCAGTAAGAGCGCCTTTGCCGATTTTATTCTGCCACATGTGCACACAATTAGCAGGACCCAAAAAAAGTGAAAGTTTTTAAATTTGAGAAGAAATTTTAAAGAGTATGGATCGGTAAGCACATGTGGCTGTGGTGAAAGTAGTTGGGAAGAAATAGTCAGTGTAGACTCAATAAGTCTTATTATTTAGGTATCTCTACGATTTGTTTTTTTTTTTTTTTCTTCAAAACAAAAATATATACAAAAGAGTAAGAGTAATTGTAGTGTATATGCACATTTAATTCTCATGCTAGGTCGTTTTGAAAAATACTGTTCAAAATGAAAATTTTTAAATCTAGATATATTAATTTTTATGCCTTAAATAGAGTATGTATTAAATTTAAAATAATTTATATATTAATTGATCATTTACTATAATATTATTGAAAATCCACCGTGAAATTTTTTAAAATTATATAGTGAGAGTCAAAATCTTCTTTAAATTGTCTAAAATTCAAACTTCATTCTATCTAAGTCATAAAAAATACATTTATTATTTTTGAATTTTCATTTCAGCGATATTTAAAAAAGATGTACTATAAATAAAAATATTGAATGCAACATAAAAATTAGATACAGTTAAATTACTCTGTACAAAAATGTATACATGAGCACTTTCATTTTTAATAGCTGTTTTAATTTCCCCTTAATTAGTTTGTGTCTGCATGTGGTTATTGATGATGTTGTCGAGCTAATGAGATCAACCAAACTTAAGTTTGTTACAAAGTGGTCATAGTTGTAGACTTGTAGTTGATTGTAATAAGGTTGTCAACGGCATTCTTTGACCATTTATCTGATTCATATCGTATATGATAAGATGGGTATGAGTAGAATTTTATTTTCATTAAGTCATTGGGTATGGGTATGGATAAGAAAAAAATTTCGTTAACTTATTGGATATGAATATGGATAAATTTTTTTTGTTACTCCTTATCCATTGGATAAATTATATAAATATATATATTTAAAAGGAAGAGATCACTTGACAATGGTTGATTGTCAGACAATGAATTTTCAAATAAATATGAAAAAATCTTAAAAATAAAAAAATTATGAATATGTTCTTCTACTTTTCATGGTGATTTAAATTTTATACAATTTTATTATCATTTGATAGTCCATCAAAGACTGTCAAATTATAATCGTTGTAAATTATATAAAATTTTGATGGTCCTTTATGGAGTATCAAACGATAATGAAATTTCATAAAATTTGAACCATCATCAATCTATAAGCAGAAGAATATATCCATAAGTTTTTTTCTATTTTTAAGATTTTTTTGTTTTATTTGAAAATTTATTATCAAGATTGTCAAAATAACCCATTGTCAAATGATCCTCACCCATAGTAAAAAATATATAATATAATTATTTTATATTTTTAATAAATATATATAGTTAAATATATATATATATAGTAATTGTTGTATATTTTTTATAACAATTAACATGAAAAAATATATAATTTTTGTTATATCTAAAATGTTAATTATTTTTGTACTTTATTAGTATATTTATAAAATTTTATTTATTTATCTAAATCATATATTTATTATTAAATTATTTTTATTTTTATACGTTATCTACCGTTACCCATTCGTTACTCAAAATTTTTAACGTCTAAGGGTAGGGTACGGATAAAGAAAATTTTAATGGGTATGGATAAAGTATGGGTAAAAAAAATTTAATGGATATGAATATGAAAATATCTCCATAAGTACCCTATCATATCCATTGACAGTCCTAGACTGTACCAAGGGAAAGTTTTTTCTTTTAGAAAAAAAAATCATAGGTATGTCCGACTTAAGGTGTGACAACGGGTGTAAAATCATATTTTTGAGTCGATGACTATCACTACTAGGAATTATCGTATTAACGTTTGTATGAATTTTAATAGCGTGAATATAAATAATGATTGGTGTGAGTATACCAATATGCACATTAGTGAATTTTATTTTAAACTATATTTGTGTGTAGACTTATATGACACGTCAGTAGCGTGGAAGACAATTATGTGTATGTACACTATTATTTTTCACGCTACTATCGTGACATATGAGTCTATAGACGCAAATATAGTTCAAAATAAATTTTACTAGTGTTCATGTTGGTGCACTCATACCAATCACCGTCTAGACTATGTTATTAAAATTCAAACACACCCTAATATATCCAATTCTAGTAGTAGTGTATTAATGGGTATGCCAAATTTAAAAATAAATAAAGACCTTATAATTAACAGATACAAAATCAAAATATAATAATTAAGAAACAGTAGTTTCTAGTGACGCATATGCATGGAACTATAACATAAATAATTACTTAGAAAATTATAACATAAATCAAAAGGAAATTTTTTTAATCACAATTGTTACATTCATATGTAACTTCTTTTCACAAAAAAGAAAAAAAAAATACAATTTCAAATATGCTAGAAGATTCTAATAATTCGGATATCCACCTCTACCGAGGTTATATAAATTATATATATATATATTTTGTATCGTTGGATTAGTTGGCAATGGTTGATTGATTTAATCAAGAGCATTATACCCTCAGCGACATTAAGGATATACGGAAACAGATAACTCAGGGAATGGTAGATTGAAAGTATTTTTTTATTATTTTTGAAGCCATAATTTTTCATGATGTTGTTAAAGATGAGCAACATTTATTTATCGAATTCACTAGTCAATGCATTAATAATAGCTCTCTCTTGTTTATATTGCATGTATAAAGAAGCAGTTAATTATGTGCTACAGTCCTATTTCCTTTTGAAATATTGCTCAATTGAAGTATCTGGAGGAGGTTCCACCATCGTCGTAAAATTTATTATTGCACATTGCAATACAATGGGAGGAGGTTCCACCATCGTCGTAAAATTTATTATTGCACATTGCAATACCATGGGAGGAGGTTCCACCTTCGTAAAATTTACTCATAAGAATAAAACAGTAGAAGATCTCTTAGAAAATAACATTTACTCATAATAGAAAGTGTTGGAGACAAGAGACTAGCTCCGGATATTTCATCTTGGAGATAGAAGAAGCGACATAGCCTTATACGACGGGCTGCAATCTGTCTTTAGGACACTGCACTCGGTTTACAGGACTCAACATTTTTATTCTCTTAAATTATTATTTATATTTAAGTTAATATTTTATTTCTCAAATTTTTTTTTATAGAAATAACAAATTTCTGTTAAGTTTTGTTGAGCAGCACCAATTGACTCGGAATACAAAAATGTCTAGACCGGACAATTCGTAAAGACTTCATCTCATACCGTAATTTTCATTCTCTCCATAGAAGCCTTAGAAACTAATCTCGTACCGTGATTTTTAATTTGTGGATATGGTTAGCAAATTTTAAAATTTTTTCTTTTACTGGTACAACAATTAAATATCTATAGTTAATGGATATTTGCATACCTCTAAAAGATCCTGGAATATGTGAGATTATTAGAGGAGCTTTTTTCTGGGTAATTTGGATCGGAACGCATAGATTGATTTTTAAGGGAGGTACATGTAAAAGCTTGCGAAACTTTGGTTCTTCAATTATTTTTCTAGTTATAATAATTTGAGCCAATTAAAAGTTAGCCTTGTTATAATAATTTACACTTAATCATGTCTTTTGATGTAGATAATTTACCAGTACAGGTACAGAGGCATTAGCGGTGGTACCAGTCGATACAGAGGACTGGTATGGAGGATAAATTGAGAATGTAGCTTAAATTCAATTTTAGAAGTTGGTAATAAGTACTCCAAGTAATGATTCTAGTTTTAAATTTGGTAGAACTGTTGTGTTGTGCATTGTGTTTACAAATGCTATTAGAAGATCATTGGCAAAGCGATGTTCAATTCTTGGATCGAATCAAAGAATCAAGGAATGGAGAAGCAACATTTTGAAGAAATGACTTTATTTCTTATTTTGTAATGAAACCTGTTGGATTATGGCTTTATCTTTGTTTTAGGCTTTTAGTTAGTGGTCGGATAATATGGTTTTATTCTTTGAGATTGAGTTGTGGTATCAACTTTGAACTTTGAAATAAAAGTAGATGGATTGTAATGTAGTGGTTTAATTCCCAGGATATCGGATTGTGATATCCAGATATTTTATTTCAATAGAAACTGGTGGTACGTCGCACTATTTTTTAAAAAGAAAATGTGCCTAGTGAAGTCTGTAGATGTGGGGTGTGAATTATCACACTAATGAAGGTGTGGGGGTTAAGTTGGCTTAAATGTACCTGGTGCGTTTTTATTTCTTGAACTTATCTTTTATTTAAAAAAATCTGAATTAATGTTCCAGCGAACTCATATACTGTATCCTTATTAGAGCTTAGAAACCGTATTTCGCATGAACGCATTGACCTTTCTTTAGTTGCATTGACTTCTGAAGATGGACATTAAAATTTAAAACAACCACCAAAGTACCAAACCGATCAGCATTTATGGAGTTCAATTTTAAACCATACCAGGTTGCTGTCTCCTTTACTCAGCGAAAGAAATTACTCAAAAGTCTTCCCGTTATCCAAAGCATGCTTTTATTCTGTGTAATGGTTT
Organism: Schoenoplectus tabernaemontani; assembly: GCA_037127355.1. Classification (NCBI taxonomy): domain Eukaryota; kingdom Viridiplantae; phylum Streptophyta; class Magnoliopsida; order Poales; family Cyperaceae; genus Schoenoplectus; species Schoenoplectus tabernaemontani. Next base: position 1,304,872 of record CM073748.1, on the reverse strand, counting down.
ATCTGTTCTGACCTCTAAAAACACTGCCTCCATCATTATTGGGTGATATTGGCTAACAGGCCTCTTTGAGGTATGACTGTCATTCCATCTAGTGAATTGACGCAAGTATTTGAATGTGAGCATACACGTTTAAAAAATATGAATGGATATGCATTCGGGTCTGTATGTGTCAGCAACTGATATATTGATATATCAGATATATTGTACTCTTAAACATGTGTACATTTTCTCTTAAACATGTGTACATTTTCTGAACAATTTTAACACGATTAAATACATACGTCTAATACATCAAACATGAACATGCACTTGTAGTATGTGTAAAGACACGTCTAACACTTGATAATTTCCTAATTTTATAGAATTTATCATATTTTCTTCATTATTCTGGGTTTTCTTTATTTTATTTTTTTTGAATTTATATGTACTACATAAAAGACTACACATAACAAATATGTATAAACAAACACATCTTGTACAGCGTATTAGACATGTCACATTATAAAGCAATGTAGTAGAGAAGAAGAGAGGGATATGGTGAAATGATTTGTATTGATTTCCACTGTTTATTACAGTATATTCATTAGTATATATATCGGTATACAAGAGCTAGAAATATCTCATGTTACAGCTGTACATAGCAACTAACTAACTGAAAATATCGCTAGCCAATCAGAACGCTTCATTCTCAACAGACTGAAGGATTCAGTTGCGACAACACTTGATCTTCTGTGGCAGAACGCTTGTATTGGATTGTGTTGTCAATTATCTCTTACACGCCCCTCTCAAGCCTGTGGGATCGGAATCACATTGAGCTTGTCTCTCAAAGCATTGAACCTAGGAAGAGACAGAGGTTTAGTGAAACAATCTGCTATCTGATCAGCTGAGCAGATAAACCTAACATTGAGCTTGCGATCTTGAATTCTCTCTCTGACAAAATGGTAGTCAATCTCAATATGCTTAGTTCTAGCGTGGAATTGAGGATTGGAAGCTAAGAAGGTTGCGCCAATGTTATCACACCAGAGAATAGGTGGATTGGTGATCGGAATTTTGAGCTCTTCAAGAAGAAATTGAAGCCACATAATTTCAGTGCATGTTACAGCCAAGCTCCTATATTCCGCTTCAGTGCTGGAACGAGAAACGGTTGGTTGTTTCTTAGCTGACCAAGAGACCAAGTTGTTGCCAAGGTATACATAGAAGCCAGTAGTTGAACGCCTATCATCGACATTCCCAGCCCAGTCAGCATCACTAAAACCATGAATTTGATTACCATATGTTGAAGTTATGTGTAAACCATGATTCAAGGTTCCACAAAGGTATCTCAGATTCCTTTTAACTGCATTCCAGTGAGCCGAGGTGGGTCTATGCATGAATTGAGATAATTTATTCACTAGAAATGAAATGTCAGGTCTAGTAAGTGTGGCATACTGCAAGGCACCAACAACACTTCGAAATTGATGAGGATCTTCAAGTTCCTGACCCACATGTTTTGAAAAAGTTTCACTGAGAGCCATAGGTGTTAGGCAAGGTGTAGCATCTATCATGTTAACCTTTTTGAGAAGATCCATGATGTATTTCGTTTGTGTTAGAATCATGCCAGAATCTGTTCGGTGAACTTCAATACCAAGGAAATAGTGAAGATCACCTAGGTCTTTGATAGCAAATTGAGTGGCCAGTGTGGAAATGCATGATTGAACAGCTTGTGGGTCACTCCCTGTGATGATGATGTCATCAACATATACCAAAAGAAAGAGAGAGTGTCCATTTACAGTGAGAATAAAGAGAGAAGGGTCATATGTTGATGACTTGAAGCCATAGGCAAGTAAAGCTGAGCTCAATTTTTGAAACCATGCCCTTGGGGCCTGCTTTAGACCATAGAGAGACTTTTGAAGAAGACACACATGGTCAGGGTAAGTTGGATCAGTGAAACCTGGGGGCTGTGACATATACACTTGTTCATTCAATTCTCCATGCAAAAATGCATTCTGAACATCCAGCTGTCTGATAGACCAGTTTGAAGCAACTGCATGTGAGAGAATAACCCTGATTGTAGTTGGCCTCACAACTGGGCTGTAAGTATCAAAGAAATCGACCCCTTCCACTTGATTGAATCCTTTGGCAACCAATCTTGCCTTGTACCTGTCAATGGTGCCATCTTGTTTTCTTTTGATTTTGTAGACCCATTTGCAGCTAATAGGTCTTTGACATTGTGGTAAGGGGACAAGAGACCATGTTTTGTTTTTGGCTAGAGCATCCATCTCAGATGCCATGGCAGTTCTCCAATGTGGTGAATTTTTGGCGTGTGCAAAAGTAGTTGGTTCAGATTCTAAGGAAGCCAGATGAGCAACATAGCCTGAGAAGTCTCTAGGTTTTCTTGAATTGTCTTTTGTTCTTGTGATCATAGGATGGGCAGAGACAGGTTGGATAGGAGTGATGAAGTGAGATGGAGGTGTTGATGTTGCAGGATGGGAAGATAATGGTTGATTTGGAGAGATAGGAGAATGCATAGGTGTTGGTATATGATCAATTGGTATTGCAATGGTACCAATTGGAAGAGATGGTGGGGAGGGAGCAGAAGATGGTGGTTGGTTTGTGACAGAAGGAGAAGGAAGCAGTAGGGGCAATTGTGGAAAAAGAGAAGAATTATTGGTGGAAGACGGTTCAGCAGTGGAAGTAGTATTGAATGTTTGAAAAGGGAAGGAAGTCTCATCAAATTGCACATTTCTGGATATGTACAACTTGTTGGTTGGTAAGTGGAGGCATTTGTAACCCTTCTGAGATAGAGCATAGCCCAGAAAGACACATGGTAAGGCCCTGACATCAAGTTTGCTTGAATTATATGGTCTGGTGAGAGGATAGCACAAACTTCCCACAACTCTGAGAGAGGTATAATCAGGGTGTTTGTTGAAGAGTGTAGTGAAAGGAACTGAGCCTTGAGATGGAAGTCTATTGATAACATAGACTACACTTGCAAACACTTCATCCCAATATGCTTTTGGTATGGAGGCATGATTCATTGTGGCAATAGAAAGCTCAACAATGTGTCTGTGCTTTCTCTCAGCATTGCCATTCTGCTGAGGGGTATAGGGACAGCTGGTCTGGTGGAGAATTTGAGGAAATTGAGTTGTAATTGGTTTGAATTCACTTCCCCCCATCTGTTCTGAGTGTTTTAATGTGACAATTAAACATGTTTTCAACTTGTGCCTTAAATTTTGCAAAAATATGAACAACCTCACTTTTCTGCTTCAAGAAAAATATCCAAGTAAATCCGGAGAAATGATCAATAAAGGTGACATAGTATCGAAATCCATTATAAGAAACAATAGAGCATGGGCCCCACACATCAGAATGTATCAGCTCCAAAGGAGCATGACTAACTGACTCAGAATAATGAAAAGGGAGAGAATGTGCCTTTGCCTGAATGCAATCAGGACACATAGGCAGTTTATTTTGATTACAAGGTAAATTGTATGAATTAAGTACTTGTAAGGTTGTAGAATTTGATGGATGACATAATCTTGCATGCCAGATACTGGAGGTGGTGCGGATGCCATAAAAGGCTTGAGGTGAAGGCTGGAACTGAAGCACAAAGAGGCCATTTGAGCTAAGAAGCTGATGTGGAGGGGTTTGGCTGTGTTGGTCCTTAAGAAAACAAGAGGTAGAAGAGAAATTAATAGATAAACTGGGGTTATCTTGAAGCAATTTTGATAAACTGAGGAGGTTAGTAGTGAAATTAGGCACATGTAAAACATGGTTTAATCTAACAGAAAAACCAGCAACAAAGAGTACTGCTGAACCAATGTGAGCAATTGGAAGACCAGAACCATTACCTATCTGCAGTTTGTCTGGCCCTGCATACTCAAAGAAGGTAGAAAGGTTGTTCAGGTCACTTGTCACATGGTTGTTTGCTCCAGAATCCAATAGCCAGTTGTTGGAGTTGTTAGGAGAGGGAAGGAGGCCTTGAGTAGAGGTAATGAGCAGTGAAGGCTTGAAACCTTGGATTGGGAGACCATTCTGGATCTTGATTGTAACGGGAGTAGCATTTCTTTGCAACATGGCCAATCCTGGAGCAGATCTGACAGTAGATACATCCTGAGCAATTCTGACACAATACTCTTGCTCCTAAGACCTGGTTGTTGCTAGATGACAGTTGACCAGTTGGAGGAACAGGTGGTTTGAATTGTGGTGGTGGAGCATTGGATCGGATAGATTGGTTGATAGGAGGATAGTGAGACTGGTAGTTCGGTTTTGGCTTTCCCTGATTCTTATAAGAACTACCAAAGCATAAAAGGCTGTAGGTGAAGGATCTGGTGACTGAGACTTGAGGAGAGACTCATGGCTTTGAAGAAAAAACACTAAGATCAAGAAAGGAGAAGGATTTGCGATGAGCGCAGCATTTCTTGCCTACCACAGATTGTAATCGACACCAAGGCCTTGAATGGCATGCATAACTAAATCTTCCTCTTGAATAGGTGATCCAATGAAGGTGAGCTCATCGGCGATCCTTCTAAGTTGATTGAGATAATCGGTGCGGGAGAGTGTACCTTTCTTGCAATTTTGAAGTTGTCTCTTCAATTCGAGTCTACGAGAGCTAGAAGTAGAAGCGAATGTCTTTGTTGAAGCGTGTTCCGAGCTCGAGAGTGGTGGAGCAAGAGAAGGTCCGAGCTAGTATCGTATCGAGAAAGAAGCACGAAGCCACGAGAGAAGAAGCTGATCTTGCCTTCGCCAGATCACATATTCAGGATTCACTTCAAATTGACCTGATGCACCGATCTTCGTTTGCTCAGGTGGAGGTGATTCGATGAATTTTGACAGGTTGTAGCCATGGATCGTCGGAAGGATTTGGCATTGCCATGAGAGATAGTTCGAACCTGTTAGTTTTTGAAAGATAGGGATTGTGATTATGACGACATTGTCAGTGTGAGAAGTCAGAGAAAGAGAAGAAGTAGGAGGAGAAGAGTCAGAGGTGTTATCAGCCATGGAGGCTCTGATACCATATAAAGCAATGTAGTAGAGAAGAAGAGAGGGATATGGTGAAATGATTTGTATTGATTTCCATTGTTTATTACAGTATATTCATTAGTATATATATCGGTATACAAGAGCTAGAAATATCTCATGTTACAGCTGTACATAGCAACTAACTAAGCTCGAAAATATCGCTAGCCAATCAGAACGCTTCATTCTCAACAGACTGAAGGATTCAGTTGCGACAACACTTGATCTTCTGTGGCAGAACGCTTGTATTGGATTGTGTTGTCAATTATCTCTTACACACATGTATAAAAAATGCATTTGGGTTTTCAAAATTTCGACACAAGGACGGATCCAAGTATAGCCGGGGTAGTTGCCCCTCTCCCACTTGGAATTGTTTTTAGAAATATATATATTCAGAAAAAAATTAAAAATTTGCTTATTTGCCCCTCGAATTTTTTTTTTTAGTTTTTTGTCCCTTTCAAACCAGAGTCAGGATCCACCTCTGCATTAAAACATATATGTCTAAACACATGGATACATATTGAAACCATAAGTCACATGCTAGCTAGCATGGTACGCCAATTCACTAATTTCCATCTTCCGTTTGGTTTTGTTTCCTCTGGGTGGTGATTGGCTGGTTGCTTATACTATCAAATATGGCTATGTCAGTAATTTGGATAAGTTAGCTTAGAAATAAAACTGAATGAAGTGAATCACTAAGTTATTTATTTTCAATTTTGATAATCGTAAACAATAAAATTCGAAATATAATCCGAGCATTTTCAACGTAAGAAATGAAGTACAAAATGTACAATAGCAATCTACAACTCTCCCCCCTTCAAAATAATAATAATAAATAAATAATAAAGAATTTAAGAAATTGACTCCCATGAAAATATGAAATAAATGAAGAGTAATAATACAAATCATACACACTCGTGACTAACATCACATAGAGATCTCCGCTTTTACTCGTTTTCATCCCAGGCAAGCACTAGAAGAGAGAAATTCACCTCACGTTGCTGGTTGACACCCAGCAAGTTATCAGAATGCAGAGTACCACCTAGTGTGAAGAAGCCACAAAAAATTATTAATACACACGTATGGTACATCTGAATCACAATCAAAATCAACTAAATTAGCTCAGGTTGCAATTGCACCACATGCTAAGTTAACAGATGAATGTAAGCAACATCATTGTATGGATAAAGCTGCATTAAGTTAGTAAGACATACATTTAATGCACCAGATCGCAGTCGAATTGATCGACAAAATTTCAAATAGGTACAAAGTTCCAAATAATGAACTTACTGGGTTTCCACACCACAAGCTGGCTCACTACCAATATATGGCCCGGTAGGGTACTGACACTGCTTTGGTTGATGGTCTGACAAGTGACAAGACAGCAAATAAGGAACTTCAACTTAGATATCCACACTATACTTGCTAACCTGGTACTAACTTATTGTCCAGGACTGACATTAGTTTTGAGATGATGGTTTTATAACAAGTGTAAACACAAAATGTAATAGAGCAGGCCCTATTTTGACCAATACCACACAGGGTAAGATCCAGAACAGTGTACTGAACAAAACTCTTGAACTTTGTTTGGATGTTACATGATAAAAGTCAATTTCAAACGGAGAAAAACAGGTGATTAATCCACTTTTTCAAAGGAGAACAACAGGGAAGTTCCATCTTACCAAGAGATTCACATCCTACATCAATGTCATCTGCAGATGACTCCAATCATAATCAGCACAAACATACAACTATAATTGAACAGTGCAGTACCTATGCCAAACCCAAGTGACCGAACTGTATGAGCTCCGTAAAGATATCAGATATGAAGATTTTAAATATTTCATAAGAAGTCTATTGATGTAATTGATAGCCCATGGACAAGTTGGGACATAAATTTGACAAGTAAATAGAAGATGAGGAAAAGCAAAACATGTCAGAGGTCAAGCCCCAATAACTGCACCAAAAAAATGTGAAGTTCTTCAGATAGGCAGAATTGCAAGAGTAGCCTAAATAGTACAATAATCAAAGTACCAGAGATAAAATACTAACTAGTTTCAATTTGGCCTAACAAGATCTTCATGCACACAGAGAGAGAGACTTGTAACCTGCGAGGGGCTATTTCATATAAATGCAACCTCAGCAGCCTGTCAGTTTTTTTTTTCTCTAAAAAAATAACACAGAGAGAGAGAGAGAGAGAGAGAGAGAGAGAGAGAGAGAGAGAGAGAGAGAGAGAGATCTGAGGCAATTGAACCCTAGGATTTCCTCCAAAAACAACATACCCTCACAAGAGGGAAACTTGGGCTTTCTTGGTGCTTAATTGCTTATAATAAATGCAAGCAACATAAATTAATTAAATTGCAAGCATGTAACCATTAAGACAAGCAATTTCAAAAGAAAGAGCTGCAAAGAAGAAAACAAGAACAAAATAAGCATTCTACTTCCATAAACTCGTACCTAAAATGGAGGAATAGCTGCACCAGATGTGTGAATATTTTCATGAGATAAATTTTCCCAGATCCAGTCTTGATTCCTGAGTCTTCACTATAACCATTCTAATCAGCATTGAATTACACTTCTTACCTCCGGTAATTAACATTCCATCCAGTACTACTACTGGAAGGCACATCTCAGTGCTAAGCTGGGATCAGATTGACCAGTGTACCATCATAATCACAATTATGCAACAGAAAGATCATAGGGATTTTATCCAAACAAGAAGAATAGATTAATCATGCATCTATTGAAATGTTAAATTATCTTTTAGAGAACTGTACAACACAAATAAAACACTAGTCTCAGGTTCAATAATCTAAGGAAAGAATAGTGCCTATTCTGATAAACTTAAATGACCAACAGCTAACATGAAATATTCATTACCACTATTTTCTCTATACACCTCATTCAGTAACAACTTCCTAATTAACAAAAAAAAGACGATCAATATCCTTCCTTTAAGCAGACAAATGTAAGTATTCCAATTATACCCACATTCTTTTCCAAAATCTGTTTGCTTGATGGAATACATAAACTCTCCATCTCCTTACTGTCTACTCCATTATTTATTAACTACAATAATATATTTGTCAATTGAAAACACATCATTGTTAACTAACAAAGTTTAATCATTTTATATACAAAATGTATACAAAATACTTGAACTTTGATAGTTAACAATCATATTTTTTCAATTGACAGATACATATTTATAAATTATAACTAACAAATAATGGATACATGGGTGGACAGAAAGGGCATGGACTCTGGGCTAAACTCTTGCATGATCGCGGTTGAATTGCTTGCATCAAGCAAATCAAGAACCAGCAGCTCCACCTGCTTGCATTTGCCTCTCAATAAGTATGTCAACTAAAGCACGAATCTGCAATCAAATAGGGATGGCCTTAGTTATCATGTGAGTTGATAAGTAAAATAACTATTTACCTTTCTCATATCAAAAGCTAAAAGCTGGAAACAGAAAAAAAAGAAGAATATTTTGCCACTAGTACAAGTTTATCTGAAATCATGGCTTATACCTTGTTCTTCCGTTTAAAATTAAGAAATTCAAACGTTGACATCCCCTTTTCTGTGTCTGACAATTGCTCCAGAACCTGCCAATGAAGAAAGAGAGTAGGAGACAATTCATACATCAAAATGAATAGTATATAAGATTTAATAGGTACCGGAGGGAGGTTACTGGGTTATGAATTGGGATTATCAACCTGATGACAGGTGGGTCATATTAAAATCATGACGCAACCAGCAATCTATATTTTCTGCTACAACAAGAAATCCCAATCATAACCAGCCTAGTTAATTTCAGAAAAAAATTGGCCCCAATTTGTTTAAGAAGACCTCAAATGCAAAAACCAAAATTTTCTCGCACAAGTGGATAACAAAGAAAAAGATAATAGAAATAAATGAAAGACACAAAATAATGTTATACCTTAGTGACAGCCTTCTTCATAATTGCCTTATAACCATCCCGATCTAGTTTTCTGGTCTTATAAAGTGGCTTCAGCAGAGTTGCCACATAATCCAGTATTCCCTGCTTAATCTGCTCAACTCCATGAGACTGACCTTCTGAATTCTTCTTACTATCTGCCGGCTGTGAGGCCAAGCTCCCTCCTCGTCTTGCATTCTGCAAGGCTGCAGCTTCCACTGGCTCCTCCCGTTCAGGAACACACAACTGACCATAAAATTCAGTGTCAGCTTCAAAGGCCTGCTCCTGCCACCTTTCAACTGCCGATGCATCCTTCACACCATCATTTCTTACAGGGTCAATATCAACCCAGGCCTTTGTGAAAAGTCCATTTTCTGGAACACCACTACACTCTATGGAATCTTCCCTGATCGTGGGACAGGCATAGCTGTTGGTAGACTTTCTTGGAACTTCAAGATTCTGGGGTGGAACCTGATTTTGACAAGTAGGAGCCCCAGAGTGGATTTCAGGATCTCCACTTAAGTTGTGGCGCTTTGGATCAGATTCTTCAGTGTGCAACCTATTTGCAAACTTGTGAAAGGATGGTATTTTAGGGAGCTCGAGGGCTGCTTTCTCTGTCTCAGCAGATGCATATGCCTGACATTGGAACGAAAAGACTTTCTATTAGTAAAGACTATTATCTATAAATATTGATACCAACATCTGTCTGAATACTTGTATATTTTCTGTATATAAATCTTGGAGACCTCTTGGAAAAAAAAAAGAATTCAATATTAATCAGGAGAAAACCAAACTTTTCTAATAACTGTTAATGGAATGGAAAGTGCAATGATTGAAAACCAAATTTCTGTATAGAAAAATTCATGCCCTCGGAAAAAAGAATATTTAACCAGAACAAAACCAAACTTTCTAATAACTGTTAATAAGTGCAATGATTTTAAAACTGAATTGGGAGAACAATACCAGAATACCTATCGCATATATACAAGCTATACAGAAAAACATGTGCGGAATAGTTTGCTAGCATTGGATTATGGATCCCCAAAAGTCCTATACTTATGAAAACTTGTTCAGAAGCTCATAACAGTGCAGCGGAATATTACTAAAATGCCAGGTCCGATAACAAAATCAAGTAACCAGACAATCTATTAATCAGCTGTTTCTGAGGGAATTAATGATTATTACAAAAGTACATTGAAAATGCTAACAACATATGAAGGTATCAATACCTGTGCAGCTGCGATGGCAGCAGAACGGGCAGCTTCAGCAGCGGCAAAGGCTGCAGCCTCTTCTTCAGATATAATTGGGATGGGTTCTGCCTCTGAATCTACAGCATGCGCTGTTCTTTGTGAATGCAGAGAGCTTGCTTCAGATTTGGTATCCAACATTGCTTCTGATCTCATTGCTCTCCCTTCTAGTTTTTTGGTTGATTTAACAATCTGCACGGTGCCTTTACTTTGTGGATCCCTTACTTTCAATAACTTCAGCCCTCCATTACTAGCTTTTTCTTTACGGAATATTTCTATCCACACTCTAACAAGTTGGCTTGCTATTGCACGGATGTCTCGACTGGTGTGTACACATACTTTCTCTTTCACCGTCCTTCCAATTCCTAAAACAACATAGTTTCGTTGAATTAAGAAATGAAAAAAAGAAGCAAATTCAAATAAAAACCACAGTACTAACCAGATAAGCGAACAGCTACCAAGTCAGTCGACACAAGCACAAGTAACCGCACACAATGCCGTAACAGTTGGGTTGAGTTCTTCCCCAGAGAATCCTGCAGAAGATATTTTAATAGTGCGTCAGCAGCCTAAACTTCAGAAGCACCCACGTCCTATTGAAAAAACACCAAAATCCAAACTTACAAGAATCCAGGAGTTAAGTATGCCAAGCCCTTCCTTGGAGCCAGCAAATGACTTGAGGACGGTAACCGGGAGCCGGAGCAATTCTTTTGCTAGATGCAACCGTCCAGAGGTTGTCTTAGCATTAAAAAACATCTCTCTTAGCAATGCTTCCTTGCTGACTGAAGGATACATAGCGCTAGACAGATCACATGCTTCGAGCCTCCTTGACATGTTCTTAACCTCATTTCTTGCATGATCAGATCGTTTGTTAGTGGTCTTGCTGACAGTCTCCAAGGCTTCAACCTCAGCCACAAAGTCCCTACCAACATGGAGCAGATCCATTATACGTACAGCCTCCCGTACACCACTAAGCATTGCGCCTCCGACAGTGTCAGGATGTTCCTTGCAGGTGGCTTCACCAGCAAAGAACAAACAATTTGCAACAGGTCTTCCTAAGATATCATAATCTTCCCCTGATGCACCCACAGCAACATATGAGTAGGACCCTCGGGTAAATGGTTCAGACCCCCAATTAGTGACCACAGAGCCAATTGGGTCTGGAACTGACACCTTGCTGAATATCCTTCGGAGCACCATCATAGCATGAGCCACATGGTCAGCAGGGCTGATATCCTGCCCATCTACGGCTGCCTTGCCGGCAATAAGAGCTATCAGAACAGGGGCATCACATGTTCTTTTGACATTCCAAAACATGAAGCATCTGCCCCTCAGATCTGTCTCCTCAGCTGTGGACCCAAAATAATCAACAGTCTCATCCCAGAAAACACTGGGGAACTCCAAAATGACCTTGTTGAGAACACCAAACCCAAGCCGCTTTATGGACATTTTTTTCCAGTCTGGCAAATCAGGAGAGAATTTGATGGATGCTGCTTTTAGGCAACCAAGAGGGACCGTCACCAAAACAGCATCACCTTCAAATTCACTGCCATCTAAAGTGCATACCTTGACCTTCTTCCCACTACAAACATCTTCATAATGCACTTCAGATACCACTTGGCTCAAGCGGATGTCTAACCCTTTAGCCAGGTTCTCGACAACAGTGCTGAAACCACCTCTAATCATGCAGTGAGCCCCACCAAACCCTCCATAAGCATCATCCTGGTTCCAGTGAGGGAGTGAGACCTCCTTAAGCATGGTAGCACAGCCATATTCCAAGTGTGCAAAATGCCAATTCATAACTCGCCTTTCCATTGGTGTAAGTACATCTGTTCCATCTTTGCTCTTGCCTATTTCATCAAACCCATCACACTCTATGAGCGATGGTGCAAAACCAGAAGACCGATGCTTTCTCAGACCGTATTCCAGCCCATGCTCCAAAGATAGCTGAGCTGACTTCTCACCATGGTGGGACACTAGAAGTGCCATTTCATCAAGAAGGGTGTTGTACTCTGATTCCATAGCTTCATCCAAGTCAGGGGGAACCTTCTCACCAGTCACTAAGTCATACAGCGGGCAGTCACTGTTTAGCACAGTTAATTCAAGACCAAGCTGAGAGCAGATGAGAGATGATGGGTCAGGTTGCCTCTCAGTTGCCACATCAGCTTCCACTCCAGTAATGATGCTGGCACCAAGATCGACTGGGACTGAGAGTGATGTGCGATCTGTGTGAACCCGGCCACCAATCCTGTCACGTGCCTCAAGAACAGTGACATGGAACCCCTGATGGTGCAGATGGCGTGCAGCAGCAAGGCCAGACGGGCCAGCTCCTACCACGATAACTGTCTTCTGGTTTTTCACATTACAGGAGGGTAGTTTGCTGCTAAAAGGCTCCACTTTATCTTTAATGGTGGAGACCTCATATCCATCTAAAATAGTGTCCCCAGGAAGGTTGGCTTGATCAGGATCAGAGACAAGATTGTTTCCTATGTTTGTTGGTTTAAATCCATTGCTTTCATTCTGCTCGGGTATGTTTATATCTTCAAAATAAGGAACAGCTGGTTCAACCTCATTATATGCCTCTTTTTCACATGCAATGCCAGCATTTATAAAGCTCTGAAAAAAACACCAGCACCAGAACAAAATTGTCATGAGTTAGGTGTTCAAACCTATTTTAAATTAAAATCAAGATTAAACAAATTGCATTTAGAATTAATGCACCACTATAACCATAAAAGAAAAGTGAGAGAGAGAGAAAAGAGGGGGAGAGAATCCATATATTTATGTCTGGCTCATTAATATAATTTAACAAAAGAAGGCATGAGGGAGTTACATTTTGATTGAGAAAGAGATAAATTTCACGTATCAGGGATTCACGATGTGATTCATCTTGTGAAGGAGTTTCAGATACACCACAACTGGAAAGTGGTAGTATATGTCTGACATCCTTCCTCCAGCGGCTTAATATCATATTCCTGAGATTTAAAAAAACAGACAAAATAAAGACAGGAAAGATCTTTCATGGGAGGTAAATAAAGAGAAAAAGAAAGAGCAAGCATGACAAAGAAGGAAATAAAAATACGTCAAACAAAACCCTCACTTGCACACAATAGAGGTCTTAATTTGTAATTTATTCTAAGCATCAATTAGTTTATATTCATATAAAGTAATTATACAAATACCGATGACAGATTTTGTGAAAGATAAATGACCCCACCATGTGGACATAGCTCAACAAATTGTGACAGCATCAAATTCATCTTATCAAAAAGTGGCCACCCTTGATCAAGTAATTTAGTAGTCAATTAAATGTATCTACTTATCAAATGAGTTTACTTCAGTGAAGTAACTCAATGTTTGTTGCTTTGGGAATACTGACGACAAATTTTGCAAAAGAGAAAGGACCTCACTGCAAGAACATATCTCAACAAAGGCTGTCCTTGTCGATAATTTGGTTTCCAATAACCAACCTCTACACATCAGTATCATAGAAAGGTGTGGTATAAACTCTTGATATTATTTCACACATTACTAGGTATATTGGAACCAATCCAAAGTACAGGAAATATCTGAATACATGAATTTTCACCAGATGGAATTATATCTTTAATCATAAAAATTTAAACTGCAGTCATGCTGCGGTTTTCCCTGAAATATATGTATCCAGGTCTGTTTTAAACATATGATACATGCAAATAGCAGTCTAACATAATATATGTGAATTGTGAAGTATAGATGCATACACAATTACTACACCAAATATTAAACATGAGTACATGTATGGATAGTGGTGTGTGTGTCCCATCTGCCTAATTAAATACATATCTACATATATGAATTTGCATAGGAAAATACAGTAAACAACTAGCAGTTTTGTCTATTAAACGACCTAACTGAAAAACATCATAAATTGAAATTTCAGCTTCTTTATTTCCCATAAAGACTGCAAACTTCACAAATGGTACCTTCTTTAATTTATGAATGCAATACATCAAACAACCAAGCAAGTGGCAACAAACCTGCATTCAAGATATTCCTGAAGGCCCCCTTTCCGCCTCAACAATTCTTTGAATTTGAGCTTCTCAATAGGCTTAACAAAACGCGCTTTCAGACCAACTGCAACAGCAGCCACATAGCCATCATTAGCCTCCTCCGCTTTTGTTAGCAAATAACGGTCTCTCAATTTAAAGGACTGGTCAGGTTGATCTACTTGTATGTTGTTAAACAACACTTGTTCATTCACCACTACATCCCAGTCAGCATCTCCCTCATATGCCATATCATCATGCCTTCTTTTCTTTGTTTTTCTCGCACGTAGCAACACTGACTGGTTCTTACAATCACCAGAGATGGGCTCATCTGCTTTCTGTTCATGAATTACATCAGGTTCATTGGTTACAGCCTCATCATGATCAGGTGACATATCATCCACCTCAGCTCGGGTAGAATCCGGGGTACCTGGTATTTGCCTCTCAGTAGAAATGTCTAAAGTATTTTCTTCCAAGTTAATTGATTTTTCGAATGCTTTATTGGCAGGCAAGCTTAAGTCATCATTAATTATAAAATTTCCTCCATCCAAAGGCTCATTACAGGGCCTGGAAGTTAAGCCAATGTTTTCATCTGATGCAGGAATTATGTTAGGAACCTCTCCCTTAGGTATCTCATGAATTTCTTCTGAACATTCTTTCACAGAATAAATCTCGATCTTTTCTTTTTCATGTATTCCTGAAACAATATTTGTCTGACAAATTTCTTCCCTAGATAAATCCCGAATCTCTTCTAATTGCCCTTTTACTGGAGATTCTTGACTCTTTTCTTTTTCTTCTGTTTCTGAAGCAAGATTTGCTCCGGATACACTTTCCTTAGAGATATCCTCTTCAACGCACTTATCAACAGGAGGTTCTGCTGGGCCAGCTGAGCAATGGCTCAAGCCAACCTCTAATCCTTGCACCTCTTTTCCATTCTCAGGGAATGTGTGTTCTTCATCTCTTATACTAGTTATCTCAGGTTCCTGCTCAGGAGCAGCAACTAAAATTTCCTGAGGAGCTTCAGCAGATTCTACCAGAATTCCATTAGAATTAGTGTCAGCCAGTTTGTCAGTCCCCTGATTTTTCACTTTTCGAGCTCTCTTAAAAAGAACTGAGAGAGAGCCTTGAAGCCCTGCCTCATCAGAACCCGCAAAACTGTCTTGAACAGAGAATTCTCCCTTTTCCTCATTCACCAATTCCACATTAATTCTCAGCCTCTTATTACCAGATTTCACAGCAACAGAACCAGCATCTAATTTAGTGCCCTCCAACTCCTGCATTATCTCCTCTTCAACCACTTGATCAGAAACAACAGTTGCTTTGACACCCTTTGGCTTCTTCAGTTTTTTCTTTATGGAAGCAAGGGTATCATTGATCTCACCAGAAGACACCTCACTAGGGATTTCATCAACCCTATTTTCAGACTGTGTCTTTTTCCTGTGAGAAGCCCAAGATTTGCTGACCTTAAACAGAGACCCAATAGGTTTTTCATCCTCGTCCGATTTACCCTCTGATTTCACCGGGGTTTTTCGGGTATCACTCCCCATTTGCCCCAATTTTCGAGAATCCAAAATTCAATCAATACAAAATCTTACCAACATACAATAAGAATCAGCATTCAATCCGGCTGCTCCTCCCCCCAGTGGAAACCAGACCAACACCCAGCAACCGAGAATTCTACAAATAACGGCCAGGAGAGCTGAGAGAGGCAAGAGAAAGGGGATTAGGGTTTTACAATCCTGCCTTGGAAGGGGGCGGCAGGGGTTGAGAGAGCCGGAAGGGGGTGGGGCTATCAAATAGCGAGAGGATTTTGTTTTTGGGCGGGGGGGAGTAACGGGAAAGTGATGAGTGAGTGGGGTGAATGGATGCCACGAGGCGCAGAGAGGACAGATAGCCAAGTAACGATGCCAGGCGTAGCAAGGGGTATCGAAAAAGGCGCGCGCGGCCGGGGGCGCTCGTCCGATCGGTGGTTCGTCTCCTCTCGGTCGCACTTTCCGTTTCACTGAGCACTGCTTTTTTTTTTTTTAAAAAAAAAAAACTTTTCTTTCTTTAATTTTTCCTTTTGTTTACTTAATTGGATCCTATTTGTGTCATACAGGCCTACGATGGGCGCTGGTGCTGTCATACACTGATACTTCTTCCCAGTCCATATTCTTTTTGTTTGCTAAATCCAACGCCGACAGCCCGCACTGGTTTGATCTTCGATAACATATTTACAGATGGTTGCAATATAACGTGAATTTAAAACTTTAGGTGACACATTTTTTTATGAAAATAAATATAATTGACGACAACTAAACTTCAAAATATAAATGGATACATGATTTTGGAATATTTGATGGCCCCAAAATATTACAGCGCTAATACAAAATGTAAGGTTGGAACATTTCTAGGCTGCTCTCTACACAGGGCCGTACAAAAGAAAGTATGACTTATTCAATCCATCCAATCCATTCGACTCAAGTCGTTTTTTTTAACGGTTTGAGACATTGAGTTGGATATGAGTTTTAATTTTGACTAGATTTTTTTTTGTCCTTCATTTTGTTCTCCGAAGTCCTCGATAAGACGATAACTCTCCCCTCTACTTCGCTCAGTTATTACTCACGTACTTATTTCCAACTAATCTCTCTCTCACCTGTTTCCAACTTCCCCTCCCTTCTAATGCTTTGTGCGATCTCCCTCCCGCTCTCTGTCATGTACTCTCTCGATTGTGCATTCTTCTTGCGTCACATTTACTCTCTCTCTCTCTCTCTCTCTCTTCAAAATCCATCCATGACAGAAAATCACATTCTTCCTCTTTTACAAATCTGTTCGCTAACCTCTTCTCTTGCCCTTATCCTTAATGTGACCTCTTTTCTGATCCTTACCCTTAATTTTGCCCCTTCCTCTATTTAAATCACCTAGGCACATCATTTTTTTCCTCTTTTGTAATTGCTTGATTGCTTCGATTACTTTGAATTATGAGACAAGTTTGTGAAAACTTTATACCAACGATTCATTGGCTTTCAATCTCTCTCATTCTCGAGTCTTGATTAATCAATCTCAGTCTTTATTAATATTTTAAGATGATTTATGGATATTCATGGCAAACATCTACAAATATCCCCTAATTTGAGCTTTAGACACATCTGATGAAAGGTACGAACACTCTAGCGTAATGAATATGAACATTTAGATACAGTAGGCATGAACACTCATATATAATAGGTATGAACAACTTGTGGAAGTGAGTATGAATATCCTTAAAAATGTGTTATGTACAGTCTCTTGAATGTGCTATGAACACCCATCGGAATTTACTATGAACACTTTACAAAAGGTGCTATGAGCACCCATCAGAATTTGCTATAAACACTTTACAAAAGATGCTATGAACACCCTCTAAAAGGCGCTATGAATACTCAGCAGAAGGCGCTCTGAATACTCAGCAGAAGGCGCTATGAGTACCCACCATAATGTGTTATGAACATACTGCAAAAGATGCTCTAAACACCTTGTATAATGTGTTATGAACATACTGCAAAAGATGCTCTAAACACCTTGTATAATGTGTTATGAACACCTAGCAAAAACCGCTATGAACACCCAAAAGAAGGTGCTCTTAATAGTGAATATGAAATTCAGCACTCAATTAGTTTAACATTGAGATTAACTTAGCACGTGGTTAATTCAAAAAGATCAGTTAATTAATTTGAACATGTGTCTAATTCAAGATTTGGGTGAATTAAGTTTTTCCATCAGATGGGCACTCATCATCATTAAGAATAATTTTCCGTTGGCTTCATATGTTCATTCTTGTAACAAAAGATATTCATACCGCTATCGAGAGACGTTCAAATGTTCTATACAGACATTCATATAGCTTATAAAAAGTTATAGATTTTTTCTGAATATTTTTTATAAGAATATAATTAGTATGCCCCATTTGACTGATATGTTATTTCCGATTGGATTATGAATGGTTCCATTCTCACTTCCCATTGTTTTAGATGAAGAAATCAGATTCAATTGGTACCTGGAGTGAGAAGGGCACAATAGGCCACACAGGATCTGTTGCCTCATTGCCTGGAGTGAAATTACGAAAAGGTTGTGATACAATGCCTCAATTTTGTCCCTAGCACTATCGATGACATGGGTTTTATTAGATAAATGGACTATGTGCTACATCTGATAACGATTTGTACTGATAAATATTTTATAAATCATCAATAAAATAAAGATAACCATGATTAATGAAAATTTGCACTACTAAATATCGATGACATGATATATCAACGAATCCATATATAAAAAATTTGTACTTGTAAAAATTTGATAAATCATCAATAAAATAAAATTAATCATGGTTAACAATATGCTAATATTTAATATTTAATATTTATTTATCAGTTGTATAGATTTGTAAGTACAAATATTCATTAACTAATAAGTAAAAATAAAATCTAATGAATCGCATAATTACATCAGTAGTCAACAATAATTAATTAGTTCTCAAATTATTATCACCGTTAACTCAAATAAAAATTAAATCAATTTGTGTAATATAATAAAGTATTATAAGTTTTAACTAATACAAATTAATATTAAGCATAACTAAAAATAATGCAGTAATCTTAACAATTGAGTACTTCATGAATGTACAACTAAAATTAAGTGTCAGATAATTACAAGAAATACATATCTGACAATATTTCTATCTCAAAACTAATAAAGATATAAACAACAAAGAATTAAAATAATTTTCTCTATGATAATCAAACTTTACCACCAACACCTCTATGAACTGAGGAGCAAAACTTTAGGCATTTATATTTATTCGTATGAAAAAATCTTGGACATCTTATATTTATTATTATGAAAAATCTCCGACTGTATTGCTGGTTCCACAGTATGAGAATAGAAACCGTCTGAAACTCTAGGTGACTTTGACAACTTGTATCAAATCTCTTATTGAACCAAGTGTGTAATTCGGAGCTAAGAACTCAAAATTAATTGCAATTGAACTCGCCCCATTTGACCAACTGAAATAAAATTAAAGTAAAATAAATATTCATTTTAATGCATTAGTTTTTATTTTAATAATAATAAAATAAAGTAGATGAATAGTGCGAGTAAAAAGTATTAAAAAATAAGTAATTTGATAATTTGTTTTTATTTCATCTCAATATGTGTTTTAATTTACTTCACTCCAAATTATTTTTGTTCCAAGTGAAAATGACTTAATTAAGTACATAAAATTAATTTTATGCCATCTGTGTAATACCATTTTCCACATGCGCCGCCTCCCAGAACCAAGACGTATCACCATCCAACATGGATGGATTCATGTTAGGGCAAGGCTAGTCTTGCCATCCTTAGTTTTCAACACTATTGCCTTATTGGTAAGTAGTGCATTGTATTTTATTTTCTTTAAGATTAATTTAAATATCTATATCTATACTATATTTTAATTTTTGGTTGATATTAATTGATTTTATAGAAGTGATGGTCTAGATTTCAATCAAATTCATTTTTCCTCTTCACTCTGTTTGTAATTTTTACCATGTATTTATTTATAGGAGATCTAAAAAAATTATATATCAAATAAATTAAATATCAACTATTATTAACATTACTATAAAAAAATAACGCATTGTGTAACCTTACTCATAAAAAGGAATATTATTATATTTTATATATTGCCTATTTATTAAATGATAAATTAATTTTATTTAAAAATTTAAAGAACCTTTGTAATTGATTTAGATATAATTATATCTAAGTAAAATATATCATTTATTTATAATAAAATTAATGCAAAAAATATTTTGTAAAAAGAAATTATATATCAAATAAATTGAATATCAATGATTAAGTTTTATTATAAAAAAATAAAACTACATATTGTACATTCATACTCAGAAAAGAAAAATTATTATATTTTATATATCATCTTTTATTAAATAATAAATTAGTTTTATTTAAAAATTTAAGAGTCTTTGTAATTGATTTAGACATAAATTATATTTAAGTAAAATATATCATTTAATTATTTATATTAAAATTAGTGCTAAATATTTTTAAAATTTAGAGGGTTCGCATAATGAGTGGTTCCTGTTAATAATATATAATAGACATATGATTTGTCTTGCTTTCGGGATCAGCAATTAAGGAAAGCTACCAATGGCAATTGCATTTTGGAAAGAATAAATACAAATGTTGATATGATATTTGCAATTTTAACTGCAGACATGTGACATAAATTTAACAATTTATCTAACAATATCTCCATATTACTTGAAAAAATAGTGTTTTTATTATAACTCTAAAAATTATTTTTTCCCTGTAGACAAAATTACAATTTCTACAATAAAAATATTCTGAAATTAATGTAAAATACTAAATTATTTATGTGCGAAATATAATTAATCTATGCAATTACAATAATGAATATGTTTAAGGAACAAAATCAAAAGATTTCAAAGGACAAAAAAAGAAAGTTAACAGCTTTACAATTAATATTACTGTCGACGATGACTATTGGATCTGAACCTAGAAAAACATTAATTAATTCTTTTTTACTTTACTATGCATTGCTTAATTGTTTTAAAGTTTTTTTTTATATCTTAAACTTGCACGTACTATTTCATATACATGTACATATCAAGACCAAGAATTTTGAAATTTCCAATTCAATTAATCTGGTAGTCGTACACAAACCGATGCTAAACTGGCCATGATTTAACCTAAATTGCAATTCTCTGATATCCAAGTATCCAACTCACCAATTACCCAAACGGAAGGAACATAGGAACGCGATTTAAAAAGACCGCGCAGCAAACGAATTCCATCAAGGCACCACGAAGCCAATGTCCAAGAATATATCACAGGACAAGAAAAACACAACCAGAAAAGCAAAAAATCAAATCTACAACACTCCATAATTATTATTCAAAATTAAAGCAGAAGCTCCAATTTCAGAATGCGGGCTCAACAACCCACTAAATCTGTTCACTTCCTCTGTACCAATCTCCAACTGACTTGCATGCTGGGCCTCCCCTAAACCCTCCTCTGGGCTCAGTTGAGAAGCCACAAACTTGTCCAGTTCCCTCCAATCCATCACCTTCGTTGCTACATTGCACCTCTTTCTCCTCTCATGTTCATCCAGGGAAGAAAGAGGAACCAGACGAGGTCGTTTTTCTGCAGGGAAAGACGGGCTTTCGAGGTCCGGAAGTTGTAGAAAAGGATTAGACATAGAGTAGTGCAAGACACTGAGGCTGTCTATTTCTGTCTCTCTTTTGCACATAGGTGTGTTGTCTTGCATCTGCATGTACTCTAATGGATCGAGAACGGCTGATTTTTCGGTGCTTGTTTCATGAGAAGATCGGGAATCCCACATGTTTTGGGGGCTTCTTGAGGGGCATGCAGGTCGCTTTTTGAAAGCTCGGCAAACAACCCAACCTTCTTCCTGTTAGAAAATTGTGAGTTAGCTGCTAGGTATATATTGAACCAAATAAAATATATAATTTCAAGTTGATGCATGCACTTACAATATATGATCATATTTTCTCTTCTAGTATGATACAACCAAATTATAATACAAAAACCTTACGTGCATGCCTTCCAAATAAAAATAAAAAAAGAAACAAACAATTTTTTTTGTCTAATTTGTGAGATAAATTATAAAAGAGTACGGAAACCATGTAGAGAAAAGAATCACAAAATTAATAAAGAAACAAAATATAATTTGTGATAATACATGGTCTATATTTTTTCTCATTGCTAGGTGAATAAAACGGTTCATGAATTGTAGATCTGAAATTAATAAGATGGTTTGGCCTCTATTATTGTAATTTCTTCATTACTTTCTCCCCTTTTATCACACAAATCTACATTAGAAGATTCTCTACATGAGTTTGTTCAACACATGATTTCCCCAAAGGAAAACAACAACGATAAAAGTGCTCTAGATGTAGAAACAACTCAAAGTTTATGTTGGAAGTCAAATCTATCTCTCTAGCTATTTGTAAACTCATATTAATTTCAGAAGCTGATAGATTTCATTGCTTCATGATTATTAAATATTTTTAATAAAACAGAAAACAAAAAGGACGTATTCTCTTCAGTTAATAAAACACTTTAATAACTTGCCTGAGGTGGCGCATTATCTTCAGATTCAAGCCTATATTCATGCATGATCCAGTCAGTTTTCTGCCCATTAGGTGCTCTTCCTTTATAAAAGACCAGAGTTTTTCTCATTCCAATCAGCTTATTCTTGTCTCTAACCGCCTTGTCACGCCCAGTCGCCTTCCAAAATCCCACCATTGTTGCTCTATTTGTCCTCGTACCTGTCGGATACTTACGGTCCTTGTAACTAAAGAAGTACCACTCTGTATGCTCTTCATACCCTATCCTGCAATGTTCTTCAAATGCAAAAAAAAATGGAAAATATTCAGATATTTCTACAGAAAACAACGAAGATATCTCATAGATCCATTCAAAAAAGAAAATATTTTACGATTTCCAATAAAATGAGAAAATATGTCAACCAATCATGCATATATATGAAAAAAAAATTAAAAAATATCAGAATAAATATAAAACGTTATCCACCTGGCTGTTTTCAAGAAATGGGATCTGCAAGAGGGTTGCAATACTTTTCTGTTGATTTCAATTCACGGAAGTTTCTTGCTTTCAGTGGTTTTTCATGATATCTTGCGTTTTAATGGTCAACATGAAATTCCCAACAAAAAAAAACCAAAATGCGAAACTTGGAAAAATAAGGAAAATATACATATATGTTTGTTGTGATGAATTTCAAATCTAGCTTGAAACAAATTAAGTTTGCAGATCCAAACCTTTGAGATCCCAGGGCTCAATTCTATATAAGTCAATATCTCTGATGACATCCAGATCTATCTTCTGAGAGGCTACCTTTTTTCTAAGGTAATAGCCAACCAGCTCCACATCTGTTGGGTGAAACCTGAAACCAGGAGGTATGCAAGATTCCATCGACTCCATCCCTCTCCTGTGTTTAACTCACAACGTAACTCAAATTAAATGTATATATAACAATGTTATGAATGATGCTAGTGTTGAATAAGTTATATTAAATTGAGCAGCAAGCTTTCATCTTTTTAGGAAAGGAGAGCCAGTGCCTGGATTAAAAAAGGACCGGAGGTAATGTGGGTTTCAGTGTATATGATTAATTAATGCATATTCAACAGAATATTGAGGCAAAGTCTGAACATGAACCAGAGAGGAGTAGTACTGTTACAGAAGTTGTAATTATACTGTCTCGTAGTGGAGTATAGTAATGTTTGGGATGTTCTCTTGTGCATTGTCAGGCTTTAAGAAACAACAGCAAGTCTACTTCAGAATTAAAAATTGTGAAAATTACAGGAGTCAAGTGCAAACTTCGAAGGCCCAATTTCTTAACTTATAGATTAATAATTTCTAACTAATTGGATAACTGTTTTCTTGCAATGCGTGTTGATTGTCGATCTAAACAGGAAGTAGGTTAATTTAGTAAAAGTACTTTTAGAATCTGTTTCTAATCCCTACTAAATTATTAAATTAACACAATCTTGTCGAATGCGCTAGATATCACATATCTTTTATTTAAAGTAAAATATGATAAATAAATTGGTTTGATGCTTGGCTATTTATGGTTTATGTTTTTCCTAGGTATTCAACTAGAAAAATATATGCTACTGAGCTTGCCAACAAAAGTCAACTTTGGATGATAATTGTAGGTTTGTAGCTATTATAATTTGTAATGTTGATGTATATACAAGAAATAATATGAGAGATATTTTTAAACAATAATATATATATATATATATATATATATATATATATATATATTATACTAATACAAAAATTGAATTATAAAAAAACTAATAAAAATCGGTGATGAGTCTTCCAATTTTAGTTTTCTACATACATGCAGGAACAATTCACACAGCACGTATCCTACCAACTTTAGGATTAACATGGTCTTTATTTGAAAAAAAGAGAGTAAAAACTATATGGCATTTTTGCACAAATTAATACTTACCTAGAAAAATATATATAATTTCTAGTAATTAAAATATACGAAAATATATATTATTAATTCTAATTTGTTAACACTAGCCAAATTATTTGATTTCTAATACTCCTCACTTTTTAACTAATTTTAATTATGTTGTTTAAGTTAACCATGTTAATTTTAATTAGATTGTCTCTATTAATTAGGCTTTATGCAGATAAATGATCTTGATAAGGCATCAAAAAATTCTGTCAATGAGTGCTTAATGATTAAGACAAGAATGGGAAATAAGAAGCAAGCAATTTGAGCTCAATTGAAAATATTTGTAAATGTAAACTCTAAAATTAATATATACATTTTAGTATATTGCTTATATAGACCACCTATTTTAAATCAGATCAGAAAGACAAGTGGGCTGATGCGAGGAGAAACTAAGAGCACGCGCCTGTTGTTAAAAAAGGAATAAAAAAGGAAAGGTTGTGTAGAAAGGGAGAACAAAAGGAATTAATGAGAAATAGAAGGGAGAAAGTGATACCTTTCTTGGATCAGGCCTGAAAAGCAAAGAAACTAAAAGAGAGAGAAGCAAGCAAGCAATTTGGCACAACCTCTGATACTCTTGTCCCTTTGTCTACTAATTCCTTGGCAATTTATCATGTGGACCTGGTTCCGGATAGCAATATAGCTTCCCAAAATAATCAACTATAGCTACTAGACTAGTACTTATCAGAGATATAGTATATTGAAGCATGTGCCTTTTTCTTTTTTGAGGAAACCAGAAACACATCTTTTATTCTCATAAAAATTGAGGGCGAGGTAGTGAATTGACGTGCTACCATGTGACTGTGTTAAACACAAGAAGTATTATGTTAATATGTGTTTATTTATTTAAATGTGTGTTTTAACGTGTTAAAATTTGAAAAATTTGAACAGATACATTTAAAATACGTGATATATCTAATACATCGTGTAAGACATATTCATATTTATAAGTGTTTATCACATATTGATACTTATATAACATATATAAATTTGAAAAAAAATCAAAACAATGAGGAAAATTTGACAAAATTTGTAAAGAATTAGAAACATTATGAAATACTAGGTGTCTTTTTATACATACTACATGTTTTACATGTGCGTGTTCGACATATTAGATATGTGTGTTTAATCATATAAAAATTATTCAGAAGATGAATACACATGTTTAAAAACAGATATATCTGATACGTGAACATATCACGTGCTGACATATGTAAACACAAACACATATCCGTATAAGTGTCAAACATGTATGTCAATTTAACCGGGTCAATCAACTTCAACTGGTACTTTGAGAAATTTTAATTTCTTTTTCTTTTTTTCTTTCTTGGGGGTTGGGGGTGGGGCGACAAGGGGTAGAATGAGAAAACAAAGATGGCGGCACATGTAGATATTCTTAGAAGATGAATACACATATTTAAGAGCAGACACATCTGATACGTGAACATATCACGTGCCGACATATGTAGACACAAACACATATCCGTGTCAAACATGTATGTCAATTTAACCGGGTCAATCAACTTCATTTCAATTTCTTTTTCTTTTTCCTTTCTTGGGGGTTGGGGGTGGGGCGACAAGGGGTAGAATGAGAAAACAAAGATGGCGGCACATGTAGATATTCTTAGAAAACACTAAAATTGTGGACTTAAAACCATAACGGACTGGCAAAAAACGGTAGTAATATTCTGTTCTGTTAGCATGTTATCAGCAATTAATGTGCTTGATTGAAAATCTGTGAAATATCCATATATATATATCTATCTTAAAATTGAAGAAAAGGGAAAGCCATTACGAATATAATATGGTAGCTTTGATGGTACGTACGTCCCTATATCATTTGCACATGTTGTGAATTTCAATAAATATCAGTGGATCAGGATATGAACACGAAAGTTTTGAGTTTTCAATCCAATTAACATGTATTAAGATCTATTTAAGTTTATACTGAAAGATCCTTAAGATATACTAATGATAAATTTACCTCCTCAAGACTTACCTAAAAATGCTGAAATAATCGACCTCCTCCTCCTAAAAGAGAAGCATATATGTGATCAATAGATCCAGATCAGTAGGATCTGTTAGTTTGAACACTATAAGCTTGCAATTGGTATAGTTAATTGACCAAGATGAGGTTTTTATGGGACTTGGTTAGAGAAGAGGAGGAGATTGGTAAAGGGTATATATAAAGTCATAAACTACAAAAAGGAAGGGCTACCTATAAAGTTTAACTGCGCATGACAAGATGGAATGAGGAGGGCTGATGTCACCTCTTCACCTCTTAATACCTGAATATATTATTTTTGGCGTATCAAATGCTATAATTAAGAAAAGGACACTGAACAGTTGCAAATGATAATTTCACATGACAGGTCGATCTGTGTCATAGTGCAGGTCCAACTTTAGCTGTAATTTAAATCCAAATCACAGGATTAAAATATATATATATATATAAGACAACAGTATATTTAGTGTATTAATTTAGAGGCCAAACATATTGAGTATCATTTTATTCTTATTTTTAAATTACGCGCTGCCATCTTCTTAAACGTGTTATTTTACTTCGGACTGATATTCTTGTGCATTTTCATCTTATAAGCTCAAGTTTCAGCACATAAATTAGATAGTTATCTATCAATTGATGATCTGGTTGAGTATGATCTTGAGTGAATCAACTTTCACATATATCTTATTTTTAATTATCTAGTACGTACAAGGCATATATATTTTTTGGGCAGCGATATAACGCCCCCTGTTTTGCCCTAAGTTATTTATGAGTTGGATTTTAGTAAAGAAGTGTATTATATTTTATATAATTATTATATTAAAAATTTTGAGATGGTAAAGATTTGTTGTGGGTAATTTGGTCGAAAAATATTATTGCTGGTAAAAATTTACATGCGGCAATTCGGTTAGGAAATATTATTTTGATAAAAATTTACACAATTAATTTACTGATAAAAATTTACATGCGACAGTTTAGTCAGAGAATATAATTGTTTGTAAACATTTGTATAATAAAATTATTGATAAAAATTTATACGGTCAGCTCTTTATTAAAACTTCAGTCAACACATTTGTCTACCTCCAGACAAAACTTGAAGCATTTGTCTACCTCCAGACAAAACTTGTGCCCGATATCTCTTCAATTTGTCAAACTTAATTAATTAGTTATCAAGAAATCACAACCCTTACACAAAACCATATTCAAAATTTTGTCATGTTCAACGAAGAACAAACTCTCCATTTGTTTAAATTCTAATTGGAGAAAGCTAGAAATATAGAACCGAGGGCTCCTACACACCATATGGACCAACCTCTCATAAACATTTTGTTGGCAGGATATTCATGCAACCTTTAGTTTGGGCCATCTTATCATGAATAAGCGCAATTATAATGTTAACAGCAGGCGGATAAGTGGGAAAGGAACTCATACGGATCTCCAAAATGTTCGCATCTAAAAAGCCGTCGACCTGCCCGGAAACCACAATTGAAGAGATACACATATATATAATTTGTCTTTTCGATTGGATCTAATTATATCTATTAATTATTTTCTAGTTTAAAACTAATTATAATAACTATTTATTGCGGAACACGTCCAAATCATTTTTCGTCATGTGTACATATTTAGTATTCACTTATTACTAAGCTAGCTAGCGCGCGCGAGTGCATGCATGCGTTTTTCGTTTAATTTATTTATGACGTTCAAGAAACTAATCAACATAACATGCGAGCATATATTAATTTAAAAAATGCTGTGCTTTAAATCAAAGACATATATAAATATAATATTTTTGGAATTATCATGTTTCTTGGAGATGGTAAATTACAGATTTTTTTTTTTTTAATAATATCCTTTTCATTTTTTCACTTTGTTCTATTTTTTCACAAATTATTGACTGATTTACACGCGTGCAGCATTTTATGACTACTGAGTTATTATAATATTTACTTTGAAGCTTATCTATTAAAATTAGTCAGTAATAATGAAGTACGTTTTTCCAATGTAGTAAAGTTGTAAATTTGGTAAATTTAATGTTACTCTATTTTTTTCTTTTTTAATGAAATATTGATGACCTACAACTTTTAAATAATTATTAACTTAGTACAGAAGTACATAACATTGCCATATAGATAAGAGATATACATCAATTTTCCTACAGGTAAATAGCTTGTTTTCTCATGCATCTCTAGCATTAGGGAAAAAGCAAAACAAAGATGAGGACTGGAGAAAGATCAAAATATTTTCGATAATATTTTATCTACCTGTCAAAAAGGGCGAACTGAGCATATCAATTGGTATCAATATTTAGCTCTTTCATATATATATATATATTAATATAATTACATATAATACATGATGATAATTGGTTGGATGTGTGTGTGAGAGAGCTAGGGCCCTAATCACATTGTGCTGGATGTTTGATAATTAGTCATCAATGTTTTGCCATGTTCAATTATCTTGGACCATTGATCTAATAATCAATAGCCTAAGCAATAGCCATCAAAACCTTTCGAGGTCAAAGAACATAACAGACCCACAAGTTGCTCTGCGGGGTTCTCCCTATTGCTCACATATATAACAGGTCATGGTAGAAGGATATAGCTATATTAGTAACATTATCGCATTATTCATTTATTTCGAATAACTAGCAAAAGATTAATTGTCGAAATGTCGTTCTTAATTAACCAATCTATAATACAAATAATATATTTATAGCATTTTTATTATGAATTTGCACCAGGAAATTTTTTAAATCAAAGTTAGAAAATATTATATATCAAGCTAACTTGTTATCAAAGGTGTCCCAATCGTAGTCCATGCACGTAGGTCATATAATTAATTATTATGCGTGGATAGGGACATGACATGTGGATTCTAATTTATTTATATTATTTTTTTACACTGACAAATCAATACAAATTTTAGCTAAATCACTTAAGTCACTAAATAGAAAAAGTAATGATTATGTGAAATTCGGCAAAATAATTGGGAAGATTAAAAAAACCATGGTATGGGTACTGGAATTATTTATTTAATTATAATTATACATACAAAAAAAATCAAAATTCTGATGTCTAAAAAAAGACAACATACTATGAGAATAATTTATGATTATTTTGTGATTTATTCATAAAATTCATGTTTATTCAGAAACTAGGACATTCAAATATTACTTATTCTTCCATATATATACTTTTCTTTAATTTGTATTTAGTTTATTATAAATTACATATATATATTCACAAAGACAATGGAAAAATTAAATGCACAAATTTATGCATTACCAATCGCCACAGAAGATTCTGATATCTTTTATTCACATCATTGCCTTTAGCTTTCGTTTTACCTCGGTTGGTTTTGCTGCTATATATTGAATATGAATTACAGGTCAAAGAGTGCCAGTGTATCGGTAATACCTCTTTCCTTGTTTGGATCCATTCATTGTCCATGCATCTATTCGCGATACATAATTTGCTTCGACATGCATTGGAGCTGCCTATACTGTGTGAAAGTATTCGAGTCTTTCGACAATTTAAAGGAACTCTACTAGATAATTGATAGATCATTAGTTCTTCCTCGGTATATATAAATGTAATATTAGACCGAGTTCATCCAAAATCGTTTGTGACTCGCGCTTCCTGGCCCGATCAGTATGTAATATTGGGGCTGGGCCGATTACACACCGGTTCAAATCGTTGTTTGTACTCATTAATTTTCATTACTCTGGAAAATTATAGAAAGAGAAAAAATGTTTCATTTCATGTATGACGTTTGATCAACTTCCTTCTATGTTTGATCGTCTATGCACACAATAAGCAATTATATATTACAAATTAAATATGATGTAAAAAAATATGAAGAGATCTGAGTTTTTTTTTTAACTTCCATTTAAATTCGCTGTTGAATTTAATTTTAAAAAATCAAAGTCGGTTGTTAAAATTCTGATCAAAATAGTTTATTTTAAGTTTTCTTTTTACCATATCATTTTAAATATTTCATAATGAGGACTAAGTCCTAAAATTACTCTAAAAAAAATAAGCTTGTAGTTTCAGAAGGATTAGCTTTGAATGATTATCGTGATTATTATTATTTTTTAAATAGAGGGACAAACTTGGGTCTTTGTTGAAAGTTAAAGAGTTGGCTCAGTGCAAATGAAATTTTAAAGTCCTACTGGATTAATTTGAACAAAAAGATGAAGTACCTAATTTACAATTATTTGGCAATTTCAGCCTGCGTCATTTTCTTTTTCTTTTTGCTTCTATTATGTGACTCAATTTATGTATGCAAACATGAATTCAACTTTAATCGAGCCTTGTTAGACCCACCGGCTTTATTGCCCATTAAGCCTTTACAATAGTTAGTATGCCCCTGACATGTTTCCATGACGGGTGATAAAATCGAAGTTACACGGTATATGAGGACCGAAATAAAGTTGCAATAAACTTTTGATGCAATTTTGGCGGATTTTTATTATTATAGTTAATAAAATAATTAAATATATGAAATTGGTAAGATGAGTCATTTTTAAGCCAGTATAACCAGATCCGAGTCGGGTTCAACACCCTGATCCGAGTTTGAAACCCGGTCTAGTTTTTTTTTTCTTCTTCGATTGTTTATTTATTATTTTTAATAATTTTAATAGTTTATTTAGTTTGTTTATTATGTTTAAATATTTATTTTATAATTTAGCTTTGTTAATAGATTTTAATATTTATCTTTCAAATTTAGCTTATTTAAAATATTTATTTAATTATCTTGTTATGTGTAATTATATAATTAAATCCATTAAGGAATCTAATTTGTTTTTAATAAATTTTATTAGTTTCTTATTTTTAAAATATTTATTTTTTGGTTTAATTTATTTTTAAATGTTTATCTAATCATTTTGTTATATGAAACAAATAATAAAAGATATAATGTTATAATAATTTTAAAAACAATAACACTGAGTACGTTAATCTATATTATCACTACAATAAAAAAACACTTTAGACAACATCCAATACAATGATTTAAAAAATAAAATCTCACGGATTAACAACCCCTTATCATCTGTTTTCTTATATAAAAAGAGAGGCGAGAGAGACAGAGAGAGAAATAAGAAAGAAAGGAAGAGAGAAGAAATAAAAAGCGAAATTCAACCATCTCAACTTCAAACGACCATAACTTTTGATAGAAAACTCTGATTGAGGCGTGCTATACGGCCACAGAAAACTTACGATGAAATCTACATGGTTAACTGCTATTGCTGTTACCGCCATTTTCAGGGCCAAAAACCTCGTCTTCAAGTTTAAAAACACATTTAAAGATTTAACTCTTATTTTTTTCATTTCTTTCTTTGAATTTTTTATATAAATTGTATAATTTTTCATATTATTACATAAGCATGATGTATGTACGTATTATTAAGTAAATATTTTTTATTATTGGATGCATAATTATATTTTTATATTAGTTATTGAATTAGTGAATAATATACAATACCATTTGTTCTTATCTAATCAATTTGTCTCTTAATGCATTTAATTATATAATTATATATAACAAAATAATTAAATAAATATTTTAAATAAGCTAAATTAAAAAGATAAATATTAAAATCTATTAAAAAAGCTAAATTATAAAATAAATATTTAAACATAATAAATAAACTAAATAAATTATTAAAATCTATTAAAAATAATAAATAAATAATCATAAGAAAAAAAATGGACCCGAGTTTCAAACTCGATCCCGGGTCTGACTATACTGGCTTACAAACGGGTCCATCTTATCAATTTCATATATTTAATTACTTTATTTACTATAATAATAAAAATCTGGACTTTGGATTTTTTTTTTTTTGAAGTAAGACTTTATAAAAGCAACGAGCTCAACCGACGATATATAATTCATTAAAAATATGCATGAGCATCACAACCCATACATACGGTTAATGAATAATTAAACATGCACATGACTTATAATTGACTGTTTAAATATGTAATTCATTAAACATATGCGGGACTTGTACATAAACTCAAATTAAAGCAACGAACCGAATCGATGATATATATTTCATATATAAAACAAATAAAATAAAAGGCAGCGCACATATAGATCGCTCGGACAGTCGGACTAGCTGAAATCAAATTTAATGCGGATCCTCTAAAACGTTCACATAATCAATGATCGACATGTCCGCAAGCTCTACTCGATTCTCATTTAGGAATCTTAATTATATTGCGACATGCAATTGTTATACATTTAGAGAATTTGGCTATAGTGGTTCGCGTCATATTTTAATAATAATAAGTTTTATTAAATTATTATTATTAAAAATAAGAATGAGAAACGTAAAATTTTAAATATACGAATGTTATGGCGCGTTTCATTATTTTTGTCGACAAAGGGCGCGTTTAAATCAAACCCCGCGCAAGTGAGATGTGCGCATTTTGTATATATAAGAAGCAAAAAACAATGAAACGCACCACCTTTGTCGGTGGCGTGTTTCGTAAAAATATGAAACGCGCCATGCGCCGGTGGCGCTTACCGCCATTCATATATTTAAAATTTTCCGTTTCACACTCTTATTTTTAATAATATTAATTTAATAAAAAATATTATTACTAAAAACTGGCTTCGCGTAGAACGGATGATTTGTATGTTACGGATCGTTTCTTTGTCTTCAAAATTTTAAATGGTCGATTCGAATGGTCAAAATATTTTCATATAAAAATCTAGTTGGAGATCAAATTTTATATATTTTTTTTTAGAATTTTTTACTATTTTTTAAGATAGTTAGAAAATAACTCATTTTGAATGGCTCATAATAATTAAATCAAGTAATTTTCTAGCTTTCTTAGAAAATAGTAAAAAAATTCTAAAAAAATATATAATTTGATCCCCAGCCAGATTTTCATATGAAAAATATTTTGACATGTCGGATCGACTATTTGAACTTTAAAGACGGAGAAACGGTCTGTAGCACACATGTCATCCGTGCTACGCGTAGCACCGTAGCCAAACTCTATCTCTCTCTATGTGTGTGTGTGTGTATATATTCCGACTATGTTGCTTTGCAAAGCACAGAGGCGCTGTGTGTTTTGTGCTCTATTCTTAATTTTAAGTTAGAAATGACCGATCTGAACCGTTCAATCTAATTTTCATATCAAAATCTATTAGTAAACCAAAATTTATATTTTTTTAAAATTGATCTGATAATTCAGGTTCATCAAAAATGATAATTTCCCCCCTATCCAAAAAAATAGTAAATGAATTCCAAAAAATATAAAATTTGATTTACTAATAGATTTGGATATGGAGATTAGATTGAGCGATTTGAATTAATCATTTATGACTTAAAATTAATAATAGAGCGCAAAGCACACAACGCTCTTGTGCTTTGCAAAGCACCATAACCTAATTATATATATATATATATTGGGGACGTTATACGAGTTAAACCAGAGTAATGAACTAATTTACCAGGTTACCCCGCCGCTCAAGTGTTTTTTTTCCTCATTAAGGTCCCAAGGAGTCAACTGGAAAACTAAAGGAGATATAAAGAGAAAAAAAAAAGGAGTTATGAATCCTTCACTACTTATGGAGTCTATGAAGGCTCCTCCTTTGAGTTGTCTTTTATGAGACCTACAATTTATAGTGGTATAGATGATATAGTAACAATGGTGATGCTATAATAATAATATCATTATATATAATTGTTATTTTGATAATCATAACCATTAATAATAATAATAATACTAATATAATAATAATAATATTATTATTATTATTATTATTATTATTATTATTATTATTATTATTATTATTGTTGTGAGGTTATCAATATTATTACTAATAAATTATCATTAATTTTTTATTTTATCATCATTCATTATTATTATAATAGTAATTACAATTATAAAGATAACAACAACAGTGATGATGATGGTGGTGGTGGTGATGGTAGTAATTAATAAGATTAATAATAATCATAATTATTACTATTATTAATCATGAGAAATGCTATGGTTAATATTATTATCAATATTTAGATATATTTTAATATAATGATATAAAATATATACTCTTCTTATTCTTTCAATTGATCAATCAAACAAAAAATATCTTATGGTGTCATAACTTTGCATAAAAGCTATGTCTCCTGAATTTTACACCCCAATCAAACATAGGCTCAAGGATGACGTGCTTGATTATATATTTGTAATTTGTATAATGTATCGGATTTGAAATTGTAATTAAGCTGGCAATCGGATCCGATTAATGATTGACTGTGTCGATTTTTATCAGGTTAATATCATATTTTCCCTTCAATTTTTTTTTCTATTTCATATTTACCCATCAACTCTTTAATATATTATATTTATTCCATCAACTTTTTAAATCATTTCAAATTTACCCATAGACTCTTTAATATATCTTTAAACACTTTAAATTCTTTCATATTTACCCATGAACTCTCAAATATATTATTAAATTTATATATTTATCCATCATTAAAGTTTTTATTTATTAAAGTGTTTTATAGATATCAAATAATTATTTATGATAGCTTATAAATCTTTAACTTTTATATATCAAAATTAAATTTATTTAAGTTGATTTGGCTAGATGTTATGTAATTTTTTATCTAACTCGATGTGACATGTCTGTCTGATTTCGGGTCAGGTCAATAAAATTAAATAATTTCTATGGAATCATATTTAAATAAAATTTATTTTATGTATAAATATAGAAAAATTGAATAGTTAAATAATATATAAGATATTCTAAATAATTATTGAATATATATGAATATATTTTATATGATATATTTGAATTTATGGATAAATATGAAATAATTTAAAGAGTTCAAGATATATTAAAGAGTATATAGGTAAATATGAAGGGATCTAAAGAGTTGATGGATAAATATGAAATAGAAGAAAAAATGAAGGGTAAATATATTATTAACCCATTTTGATTTAAAAAATAGCCAGGTCAGGTTGGCATTAGTGCATAATCCAGGAACATTGGATATGGGGCATTTTGTTTATATTGGAATATTTGTAAGTTCGCACTGGCACATGAAAGGTTTAATTGCCCTTTCAATTAGGTTTTGGATTAAATTTAGATAACAGACCTAATTCAATTAGTACTAACTACCAATTATTTTTTTGGATTAAATTTGGATAACAGTTGATCCAATTCAATCAATGCTACGGCTACAGCTTGTTTGTAGACCAGGAGGGCATGTCTTATGTCCAATGGCGGAGTTAGAAAACATATTTTAAAAAGATCATTATACATAATAATAATAATTAAATGTATAAAACTTATAAGGTAATTTTGCAAAATTTAGTAATGTCATTTGACATCTATATTTATAATGTGGCTCCGCCACTGCTTATATCATCCGACTAAACTAACATTAATCAATTAGGGTCAATTGGTCAAAGATTTGTCAATCTAAAAACTATTACAATGAGACCGGTAAACAATTGTACTTCAAATTGTTTATTCCTCACGAACGTGAATTTTGTTTTATATATTTACTGCATTCAAATGTCACATAAAAATGGCGTGTATTAATTATTATACGTTATTCACATTTTAGGTCCATAGAAATTCACGTAACATCATTTTTTGTGCATGCGCGTGGAAATTCATGTCGATAAAACAATTAGTGTGGAGTTGCATTTAGAAGAGTAAAAGTGTAAAACACGTCCAAAAAAATCATCTCTTGATTTTAAAATATTCAAATGTAATATGATTTTTTGAGTAAAAATTGCAAAAACTATATTTATGCTATAAGACAAGTATAAAATTTTGTCCTCAACATATTATGTCACGTCTTACAATACTTCCTAACTCTCGCTCTACAAATACGTGAGAAGTATTATAGAAATAAAATGTATTCTATAATTGAAAGTATTATAAAAAATAATGAAAAATTCTATTGTAATTCCGCATTGATATAAGATTTATAAATTATGTATGTTAATGATTTATTATTATTTATTTCGTAGAGTGCTTCTATTATCCAAACTTAAATACTGATAATATATATAATAACTTTTTTCAGTTTATACAAAATAAATTTATATAATGAAGTCATTTATATGCATAATAATTATTTAATTTATATAACAAAATTTATATCAACTGTGATTGTATCACTCCCCTTTAGTCTTTATAAATTACCATATGACCTGAACTGGGCCAAGTCTATTTGATACGTCAGAATAATCTGACAACCCCCTCCGCCGAGTCATGTTTCTCTGCTACGCAATACCGTACAATACAATACATAAACTATTGGATCACTTTGAGATCTATATTGACTCGAATCACGAGAAAATCTAACGGTTCACATGCTGCTCTGCACCGTGCAATGCAGCAGAGATATGGATTCCCCTCCGTCTGAAAAATATCCAACTCCAATTTCAAACCGACTCGGATCCGACTTTGGAGTGGCGAGTGGGGCGGCACTCGAGTGATGAAGACTAAACATAGGCGGGCGGGCGGGCAAAGCAAATTAGCTGATCTAATTCAACGGGTGCATCTAATCATGCTCATGATCGGACCCACACATCACCACCGTCCATCAATCCGTTTTTTTTTTTGAAGGATAAACTAAAGGCCTACCATATTTTTCATTAAATAAAAAAAATACAATATGTACATAATCCTGAAAAGAAAGGAAAAAAGAAAACGGGAAAAGAAAAAGGAAGAAAAATAAACTAAAGAAGTATTTATAAAGTATTCCTAACTCGATGGTGCACGGTGGTGAAGGTCGAAGTCACTATCACGTAGAGGTGGCAATCGGACGGGTCGGGTCGGGTTCGGGTTCGGGTTGGACGGGTCGGGTTAGTTTGACTTTTTAGAAGAAATCGGGTTGGTCCGGGTCGGTGGTGAGAGTTCAATTTATATGTTGTGTTTTTTCAGATTGTTGATAGATTTCGATTGGATTAAAGACCATTTGATCTTGGGTCGGGTCGGGTCGGGTCGAGTTTGACTTTCTTAAAAAATTGGATCGGGTCGGGTTCGGATCGGGTTGTCGGACGGACTACCTCTACTATCACGGTGGTGAGAGTTAAAGTCATTGTCAAAGAGGATCAGATTTGTACACTATTATCGAGGTTAAATCATTGTCTAAGTCGAAGTCGATGAGGGTTAAATACGTAGGTCACGGAGGCGTGTCACTACAGGAAAAAAAAAATTTTGCATCGGATTTTGACATTTGCATCGGCTCCACTGATGCCAAACATAATTTACATCAGCGAAACTCATGCCAAATATATTTATTACAATCAGTTTCGCCAATATAAATGTATTCACACACTATATTTTCATGTGCATCGTCCAAGCCAATGTAAAACATAATATTCGGATCGGGGCAGGCCGATGCAAAATAAAATATTAAAATGAGGCCAACCGATGCTAATAATTTGTTATTATATTTTATCATTAATAATAATATTAAATATTATTAATGAAGCATGTGTTTTCACAAAAAAAATATTTCTGATATAATCTTAAGAGTCTATTTTAGTATTCTCATTAACAAATATTACTTTCATTTTGTTTATACATATTTCTAAAGAGTAATATTAGTGCATATAGCTTTAGATTGCAAAAATAATTTATGTACTTATCTCAAAAATCCATTTAAAACTTTTAATGAATAATCAAACTACTAAAATGGTCTATACCATGAAGAATTATATTTTTTTGCAAAATTGTATATTTATCATTTTTGTTCAAATTCAAGCGATAATAGTTTCAAAGATTTGCTAGGCTTTTTTTAGCACATTCACTTTTTTGTCATTATAATTGTTTTATATGTATTAAATTTAATTCAAATTAAAAAAATATAATTTAAATAAATTATCTTCAAATATGTTGATTTAAACTATTTAATTTTTCATATTTGATTACTCTATACATTTAATGTTAAATATTTTCTGCTTTTACAACAAATTTGTATTTTTAAATGCCAAATACAAAAATAAAAGCAAATATTTAATTGAAAGTTTACATATTCATGACAATTTGAACATCCATTTGGACTTACTAATTCTGATGATTATTTCTAACTACATCGAGTTAAATTATTTTTACATGGAATAATTTTTTGTATTTTATTTGTGTACTGTCGCAACAAAAAAAACTAAAAAAATAATAGGTTTGATAGTAAAAGCCGATGCGAATCACTTTTTTCAGGCCGATGCTAAAAGCTTTTTTCCTGTAGTGTGTGGAGGTGGGTGGAAGATCGAGGGGCAGGCAGTGTAAAGATTCGTCGAGGCGGGCGATGTCAAAGGTGGTGGTGTATAGATCCCTCGGTTAGGGTTTGCTTGTAGATGAGAGAGAGGAGAAGAAGGGGAGTAGAGGTTTGCTTGTTTCCGTCTTTTCTTTCTCACTTTCACCTCTCAGATGCACAGTGATCCCTGATATTAAGATATTAATCTACTTGCACCGATTTCTTCCTTTTGTACAATTGCAAGTTGCTAATGTTCTTATTGAAAAATGTCAACGATTTCATATCTCAAAGAAGTTTTTGATACAAAATGAGAGATAATGCGCATTGTACTTCTACAACTTTTGCACTTTAGTCTTAGTTCGTTCCTAAAGGCGAGAGAAAAATCAATCCATTTTTTGTTTCATCTATGCTATTCTTACCTTCATATTGATTTCTCTCGGCAAAGGTGCGGTGTTAGATTCGATCCCTGGAAGGCAAAATCTATGTGGTTCTCTTACGACTAAATTTTAAATTAAAATAACCTTTCACATGATATCATGATAGATTTAACACTTATTTTTCCATTATCAAGTTACATATTAAGTTTTATAGAAATTACTGTTCTATTTTCCGTTAGTTAGAACATTTCAAATGCTTCTCCAATTAATTATCTAAAATTTACATGGTGCTTACGATTTTAATTTCTATATTATCTAAAGACTTTATAAATTAGTATACTATCAAAACTCTCTTGGTGGGGAGAGGCGAATAACCCCACTATTTTCTATTTTTCTATTTTCTCTCTTTTGTTTGTCTTTTGAAATTTATCTTTTCATTGAATTTTTCATTTGTCCTTTATTTGTGTCTTTGTGATAGTTTTATTCTAACAAAATATTGTTCTTCTTTTTATGCAATAAAGTTATTAAAGAAGAAGTATTTCATTTAAACTTTAACAAACATAAATGGTGATTGAAAAGTCAAAACCTTGTAGGAAGTGTTCAACGAGAAATGCAATCATAACAACTTAAAGAAAGAAGATTTATGTCTCTTTAAAATTATCTTTGTATACTGGAGAAAATTTTCAGATCATCAAGGTAGAAAACTCAATTGAGATATCATTTAATATTTCGTGTTATTGGGTTTTGAATTGAAAAGTGTATTTTTTTTCTCATATAGATGTAATCAACTCTTTTGCATGAAATTAGTTACTTACTGATTTTTGATGCTAAAAAATAATATATTATCTACTTTACAAATCTATCTAATTTAGAAAACATGATACTAGGAGTATTTATTATTATGAATAGTTAAACTTAAGATTTACAATGTCTTCTTGAATAAATTAAATAAATAAATATGTTATTAGTTTTATAGATGAATTATATATTATATTCTTATGTAAATTAATTGTTAAGTGATATGATATCTAATAGCAGAGCCTGACATGAAATTAAGGAAGAGACTAATGATGTTTGATTACTTGTATCAAGTGGTTAAGGCTAGAGCTAATTATATACTTCAAATATAATGTCACTTAAAAAATGAATACTAGCTAGATTTACTATTTTGGAATTCATATAGGGCCATGGATGAATTAGTTATAATGAAACGACACTACTGATTATATGAAATATTATAAAATATGAATAATTATACATTTATATTTTTAGATAATACTAGAGATTGAGTCATTCAAATTTCAATTTTTAAAAGAACTTTGATTCGAATTTTGAGCGTGTAACTTTTCATACGGAAAAATGACTTTAAATTTATTTGTCAATTCTTGGTGAAATTGACCTACAATATCTCTCACACTCGGGGAAAATCACCTCTTCAGTAGCAAATATCTAGCAAGCCAAGGTTGAACTATCACTTCAAATTTTTTTTCTTCCTTCTTTTATGTGACAAACTGCTTACCCAAAAAGTCATGCAAAAAAATGAACTTCCATGTACATCAAAGATGCATGCTATGTAGTAATTGCCTATCAGAGTATGTGCTTCACTTGTTCTTCCTCAGCCCGATATCCATTTAGTTGTGGATCGCGATCTCAGCTAAACTTGGCATGCAAATTCTCAAACTAAATGATACCATCATGTCTATTTATCATGCATCCACACCGACCAACTGTACTCGTAAGGCGTTTAAGAAACGATAAGTCTACTTCATAACCACCACGCGGTATATATGCGTAGAGACTAGAGAGGAATCGTCGAACCTTCCAAAATGCCATTATGCCTATAAATTTGCTGGTATATAGGATTGTTGCAGATAGTAAGTTACAACTGGCTCTTGTATGAAGGCCCTGGAATGAAGGCTCAATAGAAAACAGAGGCTAGATTAACATGTTTAGTGATATGTAATTAGTTTATCTGCGTGTAACATAAGCCAGAAATAAACAAATTAGCTTAGTAAAAAATAGAGGCTAGGTTAGCAGTGAGTTTGTAAGTGAGGTTGTAAACACTTTTTAATTAAAAAATGATAGCTATTATCACTTTTTCAAAGAGAAAGGGAAGAAAGAAGCAATAGAGAAAAAAAAAGAGAGAAAGAGAATGGCAGATGATTTCACGCAGATGTCGTAACCTCCCTAGCAACATGTACCACCCTACCGAAACTCGACCGGAACCAACCATCACCACCCCATATCTACCATTCAGCACCACACTAACTTATGCTCAAGTGGCAGCCACCCAGCCCAACCCCATCCCTCCAAACCGCTCACTACCAACTAGTCTCTAAATTGCTCACCTCCGAAGGCTCCACCATGGACCCGGTACTACATCTCGCCACACAACCCTTCCAACTTTCGCTTCTTGTCATCCCCTTTTTATCCTAAATAGAGGGGGCGCTGTTTCAGATGTTGCCGCATTAGCATGTCATGGCTCATTACAGGAACTCGTCTTACCGTGGAATATGTCACACCCCAGAATAAATAAAACGGATTAGGGGTGCTAAATCCCGCCACGTACGCACGACGAGACGTGCGTACGAAAGGCTAAATGAATAAAATAAATAAATCTCGAGAATAAACAAAACAATAATAATATAACATACATGACTATACGGTCAGAATGAACAAAGAGAAATACAACGCCGACATCGGCGGGCTAGCTCCATCGGAATGGGCAAAAAATCTCTCAAAGAAAAACCCAAAAGAATAAATAAAACTCGAAACCCGATAAATCCTAATCCACTACCCTGCTCACATGCGGAAGCGGCGAAGCATCTCTGTCACCACACAGGACTGTCCCTAGCACTCGCTCCAAGAAAAATCCCGAACCTGTAATACCTGGATCCCACAACCACCGTGGAAACGTGAGTAATTTTATAAATTACTCAGTACGGATTTAGATCCAGCCTTAAGATTTAATCTTCTTTCCTAGACTGGACCCAAAAACCGATACTG
This sequence comes from Schoenoplectus tabernaemontani, assembly GCA_037127355.1. Lineage (NCBI taxonomy): Eukaryota > Viridiplantae > Streptophyta > Magnoliopsida > Poales > Cyperaceae > Schoenoplectus > Schoenoplectus tabernaemontani. The sequence goes on along the minus strand of CM073748.1, from coordinate 1,262,976 downwards.
ATATTTGAAATGCAATATAAAATTGATGAGTAAATATAATAATATTATTATGCACATTGACCTACATGATATGATATGATATGGTAAAGAAACCCGAAATAGAAAATTCTGTGGAAATAATAATATAATATAAAGTATAAGATACGAGAGTCAAACACCCGTAATAAATATCCCAATTTGTAAATGTACCAGACTCATCCCGAGCGGGCACTACCAGGGCCCAACTTACTAACTCGGGCCTTGCCTAAGCGGGCACTACCAGGGCCCAACTTACTAACTTAGGACTTTATGTTTGTGCGGCGACAACGCCGCACAAACGACAATTCGGCTCCGAGGCGATAACGCCTAGGAGAGTGAACGGCTATAAGCACGTACTGCGTCCTCGAATCGGTAATTCACCTTACAAAATATAAACAACCGGATAAATATGTCTTCGGTTGCCATATCGTCAAAATGAGATAACTACCCAGGAAATAACAAATCGGAAACTAATACAAATGGGAGCCTACACTGTACCAACTAAGGGTCAGAGGACCGCATCCCGAAAATAATGACAAAATGAAGTATAATACAGATGGGAGCCTACATCTGTACCAACACGGGGCCGAGAGGACCGCATCCCAAAGGGGAGCCTACACTTTTGTACCAACCAGGGGCCAGAGGACCGCATCCCGAGAAATGACAAAATGATAGATGATACAAATGGGAGCCTACACTGTACCACTAAGGGCCAGAGGACCGCATCCCGAGAGAATAACAAAATAGGGTAGAATCCAAACTCGGATATGGACGCCCACACTAAATACTGAAAGACATGGTATCCTAATCGCTCAAATTTGGATTAAAAATCTTAATCATATTAAGAATATTAAAAACATAATATTGATCAAAAGAAAAACACTCTGGCACGGCCGAACCCGCCAAATGACGGGGTCGGTGGATAACCGACAAGCAAAGGTGCGCAGTGTATATACAGACCAAAGGAATATAACCCGTTGGTCTGGTTATACAAGGCAACCTCAGACTGAGATCACCCGGCCCGCCTCTCAGCACTTTCCCATGCATTTTGTATGATTAATTGTCTAACCTAATTAATAACTAATGATATTAATAATATTAATCTACTAATTATAATTTATAACTTTATTTATTTAATTCTAACCTAGTCCTATCTCGGGACTATTTCCCGGATCCTACTCCTATCCTATCTACGTGCAGTATGACATGATATGACATGTAAATGCGGGTATGTCTCAAATATGCTGGTCAATTTACCGGATGCAAATGACAGGTCAAATTCAGTCTCTAGTTAAATTTGGACAAAAACACCGCAATTCAGATTTGTTTTAAAAATATTTTATTTTCGGTTTGGGTTCCTAATTCTGAAGAAAGAAGATGAATCCCAGGAAACCGTACCTGAGAATAATTTGATCAGGTCGGTAGCGTCAAATTGTTTAGTCTCCAGTGACGCTCATGATCTCGTCAACCATCTCATCCGGATTGTACTCGTTTGTCGGCTTGTCAAGATAAATTTCGAGAACCTATGAAGTCAAACTGAATTAAATTGGCGAGTATCTTAATCACATTGGGTCTGGTTTGGTCAGGGTATACCGGACCCTAAATTGAAATTATTATTATTTAAGTTCGTATTTTAAGATTATATTTATTTTGATTAAATATAATTGATTTACATTTTATTTTGATTGATTAAGCTAACTAATTGTTATCACTTGATTAAACTAAATTTATAATTAGGATAATTAATTATTTAGGAATAGAGAAATTGATTAATATATAATATTATATAATTAATATTATTCTTATTAAAAATAGAGAAATTGATTAATATATATTATCTATATATATAATATTATATTTTAATATTATTTTATTTATTTTAAAAGTAGAGAAATTGATTACTATGTATTATATCTTATATATATAATACTAAATTCTGATATTCTTTTGTTTATTCAAAAACAAAAGATTTAATTAATATATATTGTTTTATTACTGTGTTGGTGTTTTGCGATTATATTTATTTTGATTAATGTAACTAATTTAATTCATTTAAATTAATTAAGTTAGCTTAATATTATCCCTTAAATAAATTTAATTATAATTAGGATAATGAATCATTTAGAAATAGAGAAATTAATTAATATATATTTTATATTATAAATTATTATTATACTTTATTTATTATTTTATAACCCTTAATTATTTATATCATATTCTTTAATTATATCTCATTTTATATTTTAATATTATTTTCATTAATTAGAAAATATATTATATAAAACTAGAATTAAAAATAAAAATCAAATTAAAAGAAAAGAAATTCAATTAACTTAAATTTAATTAATGTTTTTATTTAATTACATGTGTTGGTGTTTTAAATGTGTTTGGGATCATAGGCTGCCTCCGAAACCACTGTATCTGTTCGGATTTTCATTATTGAGGCAGATCATTTAATCATCTCCCGATACTCAGCTTTAAGTATTAATTAATTATTAGTTGCGCACGTTTTTAAATTTACGGCACTTGCTAATAAATTAATTAAATTATTATCCAATTTAACCTTTCGGCCCACTTAATTAAGATCAATTTATTTTCTGCACTTAAGATTATCCGTCCAGGTGATGTTTTGCGCATATAACCCTTAAAAGGAGTTATTACCACAAAAGTCATATTAGCCCGTATATTTACTAAGCTTCATAATTTCAATCCCTTATTTTATTTAATTCCATTTCAGGGCATATGTGTCCCCTAAAAATCAAAACAGTAGCACATGGTTTCACAAATTCGAACCCGGCGCAAACATTCAATACCAACTGAGTCAAAAGAGGCGAAACCAAAAGAACAACCTAGTGGCTCAAGCCAAAGAACAACCCAGGTGGTGAAGCCAACAACACAAGCAACAATTCAGTATAGCAACTATAGAATCAATGCAACAACGAAGTACAGGGGAGGGGACAAATTGGCACTATCGCGCTACAGAGGGGAGCAAGGGCCTCGCTTCATGAAAGAGAGAGGCTCGTGTCGTTGAGGAAGAAAAAGAGAGAAGATGGGAATGAGGTGACGGGACCACAGAGAGAGTGAGAGAGAGTGATGGATTTGGGATGGGTATTAAAGAGGAGAGAGAGATGAGACTGGGATTTTCTGTGGCGGATTTGTACGATTGTTTGCGTGACCGTCATAATTCTTAATTTAATTTATCCATTTTTTGTTTTATTGATGATTCGATTATCAGAACTTGTCGAAACTAACCAATCTATATTCTTTAAATTTAATCATCAATTTAGATTTCATTAATCCATAATTCTTCTTTTAATTAATAATAATAATTATTATTATTATTTTATTCTGTTTTAAGAGACGAGTTTGACTTTACTATTTTAGATTTCGTTATAGATGTTATTTCTTTAATTTAAATTAGATCAACATGATTTGTGTTAGTTATTGAATTTGATATTACGAAATTTATATCTTTATAATTTTTAATTTGATCTTTGGTTCTATTATTAGATATCTACTCTCACTTAGCTTTATTTATCGATTTATTATTATTATTATTATTATTATTATTATTATTATTATTATATATATATATATATATATTTTTATATCATTAATTAATAGTTCAAGTTATTATTAATTTATGCTAAATTATTTTTATTGTCCTCTTAATTATTATTATTATTTAATTAAATTTCATGGTTTAACATTTCACCCCCCCTTAAAATTTTCGTTTCGTCCCGAAACGAATCACTTTGATTTGACAAGTTATTATTATATTCACTCTATTATAATTAATAAATTTGAATATATATGGGATTTAATCCTTTGACGCTTACATTAAGGTTTCACAAATTTCATGTGCATCCATTTATTTCTTTGTTAGATAATAAAATTTCTATTATTATTACTAATATTTTAAATAATGCTTGTTATATCATTTATTTTAGTTTCTTTTAAATTTTGATTAGGGAATTCAAATTTGAGAACATCTTGATAAGTCCTTTATGTTACATTTGCTTAATTTATTGAGGCGTTATTGTTATTCTGGCCTAATTAGATTACCAGGCTTGAATATTATTGCAGGCATAGATTTTGATTTTTAATTATTTTGATTGTATGAGAGATATAAATCATGCTCTATTTTTACTTACTAAATATCCTCAACATCAGACTGAAACAAAATTTTATATGAAGCATATAACGAAATAATACAACTCAACGGATCATAATAACATAATTAGATCAACGTCTTTGAATAAGGTCATGCTGGACGTGCGGAAGCGAAATTTGCTTAAAGGGAATTTTCCTCAACTTAAACTGGTTTGGACCCATGATATTCATCTGTATCACAAAAATTTGAAAAAAAACGATCTGACATACATCGATCATCAAGGAATGACTCAAATAGAAAGTCACATATCACGTAGATACAACTCTTTTGAAATCTCGTACAGTTAAATGATAATTTATTTAGATAATTTCCAAATGGGGTTGAATTAAATTTGACATCATCGAACGTTTAGTCGATGTCGAGCATGATAGTGAAATTTATGAGCTAATTATATATTAACGGTTACCCCTATCTGCAATGATAATTTATTTCTACGTCCTGGAATCGATTAAGTCGATACTAAATTAGTTAGGTTGAGTCGACTAGACAGTTCAGCGATAACACATAAACATTTTATTAATTGAAGAAGCTATAACTTATTATTATACTTCAATTTAAAATTTTATATTTTTATTAGTTCTATCAATTTCACAATATTATTTTATTATATATATATATATATAGTTATGTTGATGTTTTTGTTAGAAAATCGGGTCGAGGCGAACAATGAAAATTTGGGAAAAGTAAATGTAATTTAAGTCATCAAAATCTATATTATTAAACTGTTTGTAATGTATTTATTAAGTTTTATCACGTCCGAGTAGTGGGATCCGTAGGGACAGCGAAGTCACGCGTGTACTAACGTGCAATGCCAGCCCCAATACTCCTAGACATACCCCTCACAAACCTATGTCAAGTACATATTATTGTTTTATTTATTTATTCATCTTCTCGGGATTTTCAGATGTTACCCTAGCATGATTTATATGAAATCGGATTATAAAAATCCATGCTCTGATACCACCGAAGGATGTCACACCCCAGAAATAAATGAAACGGATTAGGGGTGCTAATCCCGCCACGTACGCACGACGAGACGTGCGTACGAAAGGCTAAGTGAATAAGAATGAAAATAAAGAAAATCCCAGAATAAACAAAACAATAATAATAATACAAAACAAAAAAACGAGTCCGAATATACGAGATAAATACAACGCCGACACCGACGGGGGGCTAACACCATCGGAATGGGTAGCAAAATCTCTCAAATAAAACCCAAAGAAAGAAATCAAAAACCGATGCCCGATAAGCCCTAATCAACTACCCGCCCTCATCATCACATGCGATGCGGCGAAGCACTCTCGATATCACGCAGATCGTCGCACCTAGCACTCTCATCAAAACTCGAGCCCATACCGTAAACCCGGATCCCACAACCACCGTGGAAACGTGAGTAATTTTAAAATTACTCAAGACGGATTTAGATCCAAACCTTAAGATTTGATCTTCTTTCCTAGATCGGACCCAAATACCGATACCGAATTTAAATGCAATGAATTATTTTAATATATGTTAATGTATATTATTTTATACATTTCGAGAACACCTCTACATGAATGACATGAAATGACAAATACCCCAAAATAGAAAATCTGTGGAAATAGTAATATAATATAAAATATAAGATACGAGAAGAGTCAAACACCCGAAATAAATATCCCAATTTGCAAATCACCGGATCTATCCCAAGCGGGCGCACCACCGGCCCCAACTTACGAACTTGGGCCTTGCTAAGCGGGCGCCACCGGCGACCCAACTTACGAACTTAGGACTTTATGTTTATGCGCGCCAATGCCGCATAAACGGCAATTCGGCTCCCGAGGCGATAACGCCCTAGGAGAGTGAGCGTGCATAAGCACGTACTGCGTCTGCTAAAAACTGTAATTCACCTTACAAAATAAAACAAACGGATAAATATGTCTTCGGTTGCCATATCGTCAAAATGAGATAACTACCGGGAAATAACAAATCGAAACTAATACAAATGGGAGCCTACACTGTACCAACTAAGGGTCGAGGACCGCATCCCGAAAATAATGACAAAATGAAATATAATACGGATGGGAGCCTACACTTTGTACCAACCCGAGGCCGAGGACCGCATCCCTAAATGGGAGCCTACACCTTGTACCAACCAGGGGGGCGAGAGGACCGCATCCCGAGAAATGACAAAATGATAGATGATACAAATGGGAGCCTACACTGTACCACCCACTAAGGCCGAGGACCGCATCCCGAGAAATAACAAAATAGGGTAGAATCCGACTCGGATATGGACGCCCACACTAAAACCGAAAGACATGGTATCCTAATCGCTCAAATTTGGATTAAAAATCTTAATCATATTAAGAATATTAAAAATATAATATTGATCAAAAGAAAAACACTCTAGCACGGCCGAACCCGCCAAATGACGGGGTCGGTGGATAACCGACAAGCAAAGGTGCGCATGTATATACGGACCAAAGGAATATAACCCGTTGGTGATGGTTATACAAGGCAACCTCGACCGAGATCACCCGCCCCCGCCTCTCAAGACTTTCCCATGCATTTTGCATGATTAATTGTCTAACTTAATTAATAACTAATGATATTAATAATATTAATCTACTAATTATAATCTATAACTTTATTTATTTAATTCTAACCTAGTCCTATCTCGGGACTATTTCCGAGTCCTACTCCTATCTGTCTACATGCGTATGATATGATATGACATGCAAATGCGGGTATGTCTCGAATATCTTTGGTCAATTTACCGAATGCATATATGACAATTCAATTGGGCCTCTAAATAATGTTTGGTCGACAAAAATACCGCGATTCGATTTATTTTAAAAATATTTTTATTTTCGGTTTGGGTTTCCTAATCTCGAAGAAAGAAAATCAAATCCCAGAAACCGTACTCGAGAATAATTTGGTTAGGTCGGAAACGTCAAATGTTGAGTCTCGGGTGCGCATCACGATCTTGTCGATCGAGCCATCTCATCTTGAGTATATTCGTTTGTCGGCTCGTCAAGATATTTTTTCGAGAACCTATGAAGTCAAAAAATAGATTAAATTGGCGAGTATCTAATCACATTGGGTCCTGGTTTGGTCAAGGTATACCGGACCTCGATTAAATTATTATTATTATTTAAGTTCGTATTTTAAGATTATATTTATTTTGATTAAATATAATTGATTTACATTTTATTTTGATTGATTAAGCTAACTAATTATTATCACTTATTAAACTAAATTTATAATTAGGATAATTAATTATTTAGGAATAGAGAAATTGATTAATATATAATATTATATAATTAATATTATTCTTATTAAAAATAATAAATTGATTAATTATATATATATATATATATATATATTATATTTATAATTTAGAGATTATATTTATAAAGATTAACGTAACTAACTTAATTTACTTAGATTAATTAAGTTTATATATCACTTAATTAATTTAATTATAATTAGGATAATTAATTATCTAGAATTAGAAAAATTGATTAATATATAATATTATATAATTAATATTATTATTATTAAAATAGAGAAATTGATTAATATATATATTTTTATATATTCATTAATATTATTTCATTATTAAATAGATGAATTGATTAATAAGTATTTATATATATTATTTAATGTTATTCAATTATTAAAATAGAGAAATTGATTTATATATATGTTATATTGTAAATTATTATTATACTCTATTTATTATTTTATAACCCTAATTATTTATATCATGTTCTTTAATTATATCTCATTTTATATTTTAATATTATTTTTATTAATTTAGAAAATATATTATATACAACTAGAATTAAAAATAAATTTCAAAATAAAAGAAAAGAAATTCAATTAAACTTAAATTTAATTAATATTTTTATTTAATTAAATGTGTTGGTGTTTTAATGTGTTTGGGATCATAGTCGCTCCGAAACCACTGTATCTGTTCGGATTTTCATTATTGAGGCAGATCATGTAATCATCTCCCCATATTCAGCTTTAAGTATTAATTAATTATTAGTTGCGCACGTTTTTAAATTTACGGCACTTGCTAATAAATTAATTAAATTATTATCCAATTTAACCTTTCGGCCCACTTAATTAAGATCAATTTATTTTCTGCACTTAAGATTATCCGTCCAGGTGATGTTTTGCGCATATAACCCTTAAAAGGAGTTATTACCACAAAAGTCATATTAGCCCTTAGATTTACTAAGCTTCATAATTTCAATCCCTTATTTTATTTAATTCCATTTCAGGGCATATGTGTCCCCTAAAAATCAAAACAGTAGCACATGGTTTCACAAATTCGAACCCGGCGCAAACATTCAATACCAACAGAGTCAAAAGAGGCAGAAACCAGGCAGCAACAACCTAGTGGCTCAAGCCAGCAACAACCCAGTGGCTGAAGCCAACAACACAAGCAACAATTCAGTATAGCAACTATAGAATCAATGCAACAACAAGTACAGGGAAGGGGACAAATTGGCACTATCGCGCTACAGAGGGGAGCAAGGGCCTCGCTTCACTGGTACCGAACGGTACCAGTGTACCAAAGCACAGAAGGTAAGAATATTTTAGTACCGGTCTGGTACCGTAACACAACATCTCACCAGCAACCGAAAGGAAAAAGGGGTTTACTGGTATAACAGTTCAAATCAGCAAGTATCAACCAACACAATCAAACATCAGGACAACAATTAGTAACAATCTCTCAAGCAAAAAGGCAGCAAACAGACAACCGCACAAGCAAATGCAAAGCACGAGCTCAGCTCGGCGCACGGCCCACACGGCCGGTCAGGAAGAGGAAAGAGGTTACCGATCTGGCCTGAGGCAGCCAAAATAAGGAGGTCGGTCGGGATGGTGCCCGGCTTGGCTCAGGGCAGCAACAAGGGTGGTCAGCGGCGGCCAAGACAAGGCCCCGGAGGCGAGGGCCAGGCCCGCGACGCTGACGAGGGGAGGCGGCCCGAAATCTGTGGGACCCGTCTAAGAGAGGCAGCGATGGGGCGCTGGGTCGGTTGGAGAGATGGGGACAGCGAGAGTGAACGAGAGGGCGAAATGGAGAGGGGTTGGCGAGGGTGAGCGGGTGAGGCAAGAAGAGCGAGCAGAGGAGAGGGGCTCTGGCGCCGAGGGTGAAGAGTGATTATCGAAAATGAGAAGGGAGAAGTGAGATATGGGTTTTACGCAAATGAAGAAAGAAGAAGAGTGGCTCTGTGTCGTCCGGGAAGAAAAAGAAAAAGAAGATGGGTGAATGAGGTGACAGGACCACACGGGGAGAGAGAGGGAGAGAGAGAGAGAGAGAGAGGAGAGAGATGTGAGTGATTTGATGGGTATTAAAGAGGAGAGAGAGATGAGACTGGGATTTTCTGTGGCGGATTTGTACGGTTGTTTGCGTGATAGTCCTAAGCCTTAATTTAATTTATCCATTTTTTGTTTTATTGATGATTCGATTATACGAACTTGTCGAAACTAACCAATCTATATTCTTTAAATTTAATCATCAATTTAGATTTCATTAATCCATAATTCTTCTTTTAATTAATAATAATAATTATTATTATTATTTTATTCTGTTTTAAGAGACGAGTTTGACTTTACTATTTTAGATTTCGTTATAGATGTTATTTCTTTAATTTAAATTAGATCAACATGATTTGTGTTAGTTATTGAATTTGATATTACGAAATTTATATCTTTATAATTTTTAATTTGATCTTTGGTTCTATTATTAGATATCTACTCTCACTTAGCTTTATTTATCGATTTATTATTATTATTATTATTATTATTATTATTATTATTATTATTATATATATATATATATATATATATTTTTTATATCATTAATTAATAGTTCAAGTTATTATTAATTTATGCTAAATTATTTTTATTGTCCTCTTAATTATTATTATTATTTAATTAAATTTCATGGTTACGGACAGATTGAGAGAGAGTGTGTAGTGTTAGATTTGGGAGAATGGAAGGTAGACTTGGATCCCAAACTTGTCACCCCATAGGAAGTACAAGTGGCAATGTTATCCATAGGCAGATACTTAATCATCCTATTAGTGGGCCTTCATCCGAAACGTTCATTAAAGCGATATTCACGTACATTTGGAACAAAGGTTTATCCTTTCAACCATAGTCACTATTAGAGGGCCGTTAAGTAACCATGTCACGATTTAAGGTTTGGATTAATATCTTAGGGTTAAGATCGAACCTATGGTCCAAGCACATAGTCTGCTCAATTGCTTTCCAAATGAGGGTATATTTAGGAACCATAAATCAATGAGGTATGCCGACCTATCCTGTTGGAGCATGGTGTGACTAATCCGGAGTTAGAATTAATTTAAAAATTGACAAAAATTATTATTGATGGACTCCACTATAAGGTTCGTGTATTAGTGCGGAAGTGGGTTCATACCCCCTTATACAATGCTACAAACTTTCTGAACCCACCTCCAAGCTACTCACCACCCTTCCAAAGTAACTCATCATCTTCCACCTCATGTGACTCAGGTGTGGATGACAATGATTCTTATCTATACCCCGCCAGACAATGCTCCAAATAGTAGAAGATAAGAGATCCGTTATCTCTTTTGCCGAAGATCCGCAACTACTTACTAGATCGCCGACACGAGGTGCCCCCAGTCGGTGGTGCAAGACAGTGTCCCCCAACCATAAAAGCCTCAACCATCATCAACCACTACCTACTGGAAAAAGGTCAATCCTATCTTTGTTGAAATGAGTCATAAAATCACACCCGAGATACCTCAACAAAGCCCAATCATCCAGCCACTGCCACAGAAGATCCCTACCCGTAAACCTAGTACCCCTATAAAGTTGTTAAAGCAGAAAAGACACATTGTAGATCTAGATCGGCCAATTAATGAGACCCAGAACGCGCCTCAGGGAGGCACTTAATCCAACACGCAACCTAGTACCCAAGGGTTGGTGCACATCGAGAAAAGACAACAAGGGGAAAAGCAACTTTCCCTAGTTGTAGCGGGTGCGTGAGAAAAATAAACAGACGGGTCAAGAAAGCGATTCTCAACCGCATTTGATCCCAACTGAAGCATGTAATCCCAAGGAAGACACGTCCCATAATGGTATAGCAAATCCTTTGAATTCTGAGCCAAATCTAATTATGTAGGAAAATAACAAAATAAGAGGAATATCAGTCACGCAAGGCCATAAGGGAATACTATTTGTGTCAATGACCTCCCATCACCTTAGGAAACGTCTAGTCGTAGAGAAGGAACCTGTTATGACATCAAGAGGGGCCACAAATATAAGAGATCGCAATAAAGAGAATCTAACCGGAGAGCCCAATGCCTAATCCATAATAAGTTCTACTCTTAACCCTGCAACAAAAGTCCATACTAGCCAACCCATGCAACATTTTGAGGGTGCAAAAATTGTGTCAAACCCCAAAGGTTTTTTTTTAGGTGTAGTTAACAGGATGCCAACTCTAATCTATAACAATATTTTATGAAGTCAGTAAGGACGATGTGAGAGTCACTCATACACTCAAAGAGACAAATTAAAGGCAATATCAAATCGATAATATATAGACTCAACATTCAAATAAAGAGAACAAACCACTATCCATGGAAAACGATAAGATCGAATGTAGTTTTGACCCCGGCATAGACTTTTCTAATGAAGAGGAATGGGCGAATCCTATGTGAAGCAATAGTGCCTTATATTGAAGTTTTTCTCTTAGTTTGTTTATTCGGGATGTTTAAAATTTTCATATGTCTATTATAAATCTTAAAAAATTTAGTCTTTTATCTTGGAACACTAGAGGACTAGGAGGGGATAAAAAATGCTTAGTAGTGAGGGATGAAATTAGAATCTCCCGTTGTGATGTAGTGTATATGCAAAAAACTAAATGAATTCATGTGATTATTCGTGTTTGGCTCTTGTTCGCCGACTTTTTTTTTGAAAAAAATGTGTATTCACATTGGCAAACACAATCATCAGGGGGATGCATAATCTCATAAAAGTGTAACTTTCAGTTATAATACTCTTAGGTATCACACCATACATATACTGTCGTTATCAAGCATGCTAGCTCTGAGCAAGTGATTATAATTACTAATGTATATCGCCCGGTAGAGGACAATGAGAAATAATATTTCATTGATGAATTAATAAAGGTATCGGTCTTCATTAATGGACCACAGATCCTTATTGGAGACTTCAATGTGATTCAGTGGTTGGTTGATCGATCGAGTGACATGCGTGGTAGACTTTGATGAAACTCTTTAATGACTTCATTAGAGATGAAGCTCTATTAGATGTGCCGCCGTGCAACAAATCCTATACATGAAGTAACAAGCAACCCCAACCGATTTTTTTTCAAGTTAGACTGTATTTTCCTATCCATACACTGGACTACTCACTTCCCCATGCTATAGCTGCAGTCCAAGGAAATGATGATTTTAGACCACATGTCTTTCTTATTGCAGTGTAAAGGGAGAGCCTCGGTACCAAGAATGTCACGCTTCAAATCCTTTTGGCTCAATTACAATGAGGCCCTCAACATTGTGTAGCAAATTTGGGGGATGACACCGTAAAATCAATTGTATCTTCCTTTGAGTTTTCAAGTGAAAATACACAACACAAATACACGACTTGCAGATTGGCATTGAGAAAGTTTCACAAACCTACAAACTCAACTTCACAGATGCAAAAAAACTTTCCTTTTCTTTGACAGAATAGAGGAGAAGAGAATTTTATCATATAATGAATTTACTTGCAGGCGTAAAATAAAGGCAAAGACATATCAGCTTGTTTGTGTTCAGGAATTACATTGGCAATAGTGTTCGAGATGTAAATGACTCAAAGCGGAGATAAGAACATCAAGTTTTTCCATGCATATGCGTCTGCATGAGCAATGAAAAATACATTACACTCTATCAAAAGAGAATAACTTATTATCACCAAAGAAGGAATACAAGATATTTTTTCCAAGACCTCAAGGAGCTTCTTGGCACCGATAAAATAAGTAATATATTTCGATCCCAATGCACTCTACACTCCACACGCTAGACTCCATATGTTGAGGTTCCATTCACCAAATGTGAGATAGAAAATATAATAAGGAAAATGGCGAAGAACAAAGCCTCCGACCCTAATGGGTTACCGACTGAATTCATTCAAACACATTGACCGACCTTAAAACCTCACACCATACTCCTTTTTGACAGTTTCTTTAAATGTGAGTTGGACCTCATAATCATGATCCCAAAGGAGGCCCCTAAAACAGTATCCGACTATCGCCCGATCAGTATTATAAAACTCTTCCAAAACTCATAGCAAAAGTATTAGCTAATGAACTCGCACCGTTACTATCATAATTGGTTTCAGCAAACCAAACCACCTTCATTAGGGATCGCCACATAGCCGAGAACTTTATTACAACTCGAGAAATCTTGCACCACGCTAATGAAAATGGAAATCCCGTAATGTTCATGAAAATTAATTTTTTGAAGGCTTTGAACTCTATCAATTGGAATTACTTACTACATCTCCTGAGAGCCATGGGCTTCCCTGAGAAATGGATCTATTGGATTAAATTATTATGTCGAGTGCTGATCAATGGACACGGCTCCCTTACTTCACCACAAGCAAAGCTTATGACAAGGGGAAGCTTATTGCCAATGCTCTTTATCCTTGTTATGGATGTACTTCGGCGTATGCTGAATAAGTCCAACCAATTGTTACATCAAGCTATCTCACCTTTATTCCCTCAGGCTACCCTAACATTACAATACACGGATGACATGACCCTCATCTCGACGACATATATTAATTCGCTAGTCATGTAAACTTGGTGCTACGAGTCTTTGCAAGGGTATTTGGGCTTACAATCAATTATGAAAAGAGTAGTTTCAAATCTTTTAATGTACCCCCACAACAAGAGAGATGATTGAGCTGATAACACGGTGCAAAGTTTAATCACTATCGATTACCTATTTGAGAATGTCATAGTCAATTACTAGGCCTTCAAGAGATCTATATTTCCATATTATTAAGAAAGTGGAAAATAAACTCGAGGGATGGAAATGAAGGCTAATCTCCAGAGGTAATAGATTACAACTTGTTGATTCGGTACTTTCAGCCTACTAACTTATTTCATGACTTATTTTAAATTGCCACGATGGGTTACTGTACAATTTTTTTTCGCGCTTTCCTCACTCGGGAAAAGAATTAAGTGAGAATTACGGAAGAAAGACACGAAAATCCCTCTAATTGTGCATTTGGATGGTTCTATAGATATGTGATGCACATTTAAAGTTTATTTAAGAGATTATGGAGTTTTTAGATTTCAATGGGCGCAAGCCCTCATTATTAATTACCATAGGCTATGAACCTCGAGTCACTCGGATCTAGAAAGGAAAATAAATATAATAGTTAAGCAATAATTGAGTGGTCAAAATATGAAAGAGGGAGAAATAATTGTCATGTGAATAGATACATAGAAGCTTCATAAGAATATGAAAGAGGGAGAAATAGTTGTCCTGTGAATAGATACATAGAGCCTGTATGAGGTAGCTTATACTTGCAAATGAAATATAGATAACTTGTATTTGTATATTATCATATTATTATCCTATTTATATTATTTACATCATATCATATTATTTATTATCATATCTATATTATATATTTATTTTATACCATATTATTAGCATATTATATCATATTATGTTTATAATATATCATTATATCACCATCATCATGCTATTATGGAATATCATATTATATCATATCATCATACCATCATATCATATTATATTAGTATGTTATATCATTAATATTATATCATATTACAACATCATATCATATCATACTATATTATATTATATTATATTATTATATCATATTATATCATATCATTATATTATATTATACCATATTATTATATATATCATATTATATATTATATCATATTACATCATGTTATAGTATATTATATTTTATCATATTTTATTATATTTATATGTCATATAATGTCATGTATTATACCATCTTGTCATATATATCATATATCTATTATATTATATTATCACATTATCATATTATATCATATCATATATTATTATATTATATTATATTATGTGTTCGTATTATATCATATTTACATTAGATTTTTATTATTACATCTCATTCATACTATATTATGTTATTTTTTATTATATCATATTATTCACTAGCATATGAATAAAGTATATATAAAATATTTATTTGATATATTATAATTTGGACATATTTTATTATATTAAATCCCAAAGTTAGATGGAAAATGCACATATTGTTGTTTTGATTTTGAATTTATTTATTATATTAAACTTTTCAAAAATAAAAGATTTTTATTTTGAAATACACTATTAAAAATATAAAATCTTTATAAATAAATTTGAATTAGTTTGGACTTTGATAAACATCCAAATAATTTATTTTTGTTAATGTCTTATTAATATATTTATTTTCTGTTTTGGGTATTAAGACTATTGGGCATGTATATTTTCAGCCCTAAGTCTAATATAAATTTCAGTGATTACTGGGCTATTATTTAACTTCAGTTAGCTTTGGGCCCAGACTTCATATTAATTTGTTTAGGGCTTGAATCGAGTCTATTGTTCATGAGTCGGGGCTGATCTTATTGTAATTGGGACTTATTTCTCCTCCGCACTGCAAGGCTGAATTCCTTCCTTGATACTGGTCAATTAGTCCTCCTCTACTTCTATATAAGTCAGGGGTTGGAATAGTTCTCTACATTGACAGCCCATGAGCCTCTCCTGACTTAATTGTGAGCTTTGATCACGTTTGTCCATGTACATGCTAGATCATGAGAGTGAAAATAAAAGATATCATCCTAGGCGTTATTGAGAACTTTGCCTAGACAGAGATCTTCTATTATTTATTTATCAATGTTTATCTCTTCTCAAACTCACAGTATTTCTTTTGAAACAACTCCATACCATTTGGTGCGAACACAAATGCCAACAAAAGTAAATATCTATCTTGATACCGCTCAAGGATATCCCTTTCATATAAATATGCATTCACTAAGTCAAAGCATTTGAGTGAAGCCAGATTTATCTCAAAGTATTCAAATGAGATTATAAAATAACATGTACATATAATAATCTTATTCCTTTAGCACTAATTGATACAATTCTATACAAGCTCATTTATTAATATGTCATCAGAAGAAGCATGAATGCCATATCATAAGCAGTGCAATAGTCTATTTATACACAGAATTATTTCATCAAATATTTGTATAGAATACAGGTTTCAGATAACAGTCCATTATATACAATGTTATTTTATCAAACAGCTCATTATATACAAAATTATTTCACCAAATTAGAGCTTAAATGAACCAGTATATTGTATACTACAGCACTCAATTTCACAAATTAGTTTTTTAAGAAGCAATAGCAACATCTGTAGTGGATATTAAAAGCAAGTTCAGATGATGAGGTATGTTTTATCATTTCCAAGATATGAATTAGTATTAAATGTAGCTATGAAATTTATAAAGAGAAAATCAACATTTTAATTACAAAATTATTTCACCAAATTAGAGCTTATATGAACCAGTAAATTGTATATTAGAGCACTCAATTTCACAAATTAGTTTTTTAAGAAGCAATAGCAACATCTGTAGTGGATATTAAAAGCAAGTTCAGATGATGAGGTATGTTTTATCATTTCCAAGATATGAATTAGTATTAAATGTAGCTATGAAATTTATAAAGAGAAAATAAACATTTTAGTATACTGGTCCAGAACGTCTGTTTGTTTCACTTTTGTGCTCTAGTCCTCAAAAGTTTGCATATTCACAAGGTTATCTAAGCCTGGTTCAGAAGAGCATTTTTGGTACCGGTACCATTGGTTCTAGTATCAGTTGTATATCACTCAAAATGTAGTCAGATGAGTTCAGCTTTCTTGCAATTTTCATTTTAAGAATCTGTTCAGTTGTTGGACAAATTGGAAGCAAGGAATTAATATAATACTTCCTCATGGCTTTAAGAAGTTGGTACTAAGTACTGACTGACCGTTCAAAATTGCTGAACCCAACTGAATACGTTGTGAGCTCTTCAAATTAAGAATCAAACCTCACTGTTTGGTCTTAATGCAAAGTTTGATTCTCAAGCTTGTATATTGAATTGAGTTAGGTCAGGCCTAAAGGCTCACTAAGCAAAGTTGCTCAGGCCAGCGGCTCTATGGATCTCATTCAGTTACCAATTAGTCCAGGCTTAAAGGCTCACTGAGTATAACTCAGGCCCGGTGCTCTCTAGACACACCCATCTCCACATTGATCTGGGCCATGGGCTCACCAGATGTGGTAGGAGAGGGCACACGTGGCACCATTTGACTTTCCTTGACTTATTATACTTAATTAAATCATTTTTATACTATTAATTTAAAAGAAAAATAGAGAATAACTCAAACAGAGATGTGCAGATTAATAAAGAGATATCATATAATGCTTAATGTTATGTCAGAAGTATTTCAAGATAATTGAACAAAAGTAAAATGGAACTTATGCTTATAAGAATCAAAAGAAGGCAAGTATATATCATATATGCTCTTCTTAGTTTGCTTGCCAGATCTTTATCACATTCAAATACTTTGCAGATTGCATGAAGAAAAAAATGTCAATGAATTACCTTGAATAAAGTCTCAAAGCTTGATTTGGGTTAGAGGTTCACCAAATGTGATTTAGAGGTAGTATGAATGCTCATCTATACAAACTAACAATGCAAACATGAAATAGACTTCAAAGTAAAGATGAATTATATAGAAAGGATGAAAGCTTGATTTAATCATGTTAATAGAGTCTCATAGCCTTGGTTTGAGCCATAGGCTCACCAAACATGACTAGAGATCATACAAATAATAGTATATGAGTGATAATATTTTTTCTTTATAGTGTCTAGATTTTTAGAACAGAAAGAGACTTGACCCAAAGAAATAGTATGCAGAATATGGTTAAAATATGAGTCCAACTTGTGATGCATGTCCTACTCCCAATTTCTTATGAAAGTATAATCTGAAATTGCTTACTATATGAATTACCAATCTATTAAATGACTTCACCCTTCTCACTTTACTCAGATTATAGATCTATTTATAAGGGTTCATAAGCCAGGTATACACAAAATACTTTCAACTTGCTACCAGTAACAAGCAACAGTGCTTGCTCTGATGCAAATCCTCAAGAAAAAAAAAGAAGGAAAATCAAACAGAGGAAGGAAAAGGAAACAAATAAAGAAAAAGGCAGCAAATCAACTTTGCAAATATTTGACTTTATTAACTTCATCCAGATCTTACAAACATAAACCTTCTACTGTTGTATTACATCAGATTATCATCCCTACCTAATCAGCTTCTAGGTATTAGCAGTGGAGGCTTAGGTGTATACCAGGATCATCAAGCTTAGCTAAGATTGACTGGTTGGGTATGGTTTTAGGCTAGCAAGAGGATGATGTGCTCTAAGGTTTGACTGGATTCCCCTATAGGATTTTTCTTTTGTGTAGAGCTGGGAGCTGCTGGTTAGGATTTTTCTTTACGTTTTGGCCCGGGTTTGAGCAGCAGGGGTGCGGTGTTTAATGCAAAAAAAATAGTACGAAAAAGCATATCATGTCAATATTGACTGGATATTTTTTTATTAATAAAGCTATTTATTCCATCTGAAAAAAGAGAGATCGTGTTAATTTTTTGACAATTCGAGTTTGAAAGTCCAAAATAATTATTGACAATAATCAGAACGAAGTGACAAAACGATCCTCCTTGAACATTATGTGATCTTTGTTCTCCCAAATAGTCATTTCAGTCCAAATAGGTGTGGCTGGAATAAATGTTCGATTTTAGCTTAAAGAGTGAATTATACTTGGTGGTTTGTATTTGGTCTGTTGAAGATGGGTTGGTTATCACTCAGGACCTCATGTGAATATAAATACTAGTAAAAGTTGCTGTACCAGTGCCACTTTTTGTAGTGGGCGTGTGACTGAACCGCTCAAAACGGAATTATCAGAAATGGAAGACAGGAGGGATTGAAGTTGAATAACGCTCCGTGTAGCGTCCACTCATCAGAACTTTTTACCATGTTACCAACAACAAAGTCGTGGTTGAACCCAACTATGATGGAAGTTGCAAGGCCTCACAGCTCAAACAGCTAACAAGTGTTTCGTAGTGATTGCATCGAGGAAATCATTCCTCCTCTCCTTTCGCACTTGCCAATTTGGAATTCCACCTAATCTTCTGGTGCATTTATTTAACAAACACACCTATCTGCTGATCTATTGGATGACTTGAAAGAACGTCCACAGGCCTCTCATCTAATTCTAGGGTTCTTAAATTTGGATTTGAGCCATATTTCACACAGGTGGGCTCAAATATAAGACCACCTAAACTTAAAACTGTTACGGCCCATATCCGATTTGGGCTAATATGGTGCTCTTTATCAAAAATCAGACATCGCATGTGTCAACGAGCTTCCACGTGAAGACTCACGAGGACGGCCGCACCCCCTAACTGCCACGTGCCCCTCTTTCCCTGGACTGGAGGTCAAAGGAAATTAGACCACACCGGTTGGAAACTGGAAAGCAACTGAGACTTTCTTTTCTTTTCTTTTAACCAAATCTCCAAAGCCCCGTTAACAAAACACAATTTGACCGGATAAGAAGACATTTGTACTGGCCCTTAGGTTGGTTTGGCAAATTAAAAAATAATTTTGGAAGAATGATGAAATAGTAATTTTTTAGAAGAGTGATAGAAGAGTAATATTTTTTATTATTCGGAAGAGCAAAAATATCATTTGACATTTATTAATCAAAATAGTTAAAATATAAATAATTATGATACTAATGATAATGATGATGATGATGATAATAAAATAATAATAATAATAATAATAATAATAATAATAATAATAATAATTATAATCCATAATCATAATTGTAATAAATAATAATATTCATAGTTATAATAATAATAATATAATAATATAATAATTATAATCCATAATCATAATTGTAATAAATAATAATATTCATAGTTATAATAATAATAATATAATTATAAATATAATCATAATAATAATAAATAATCATAATTTTAATAATATAATCATATCATAATCAAATAATACAACATAATCAAATAATAATAAAATAATATCATAATAATAAAATCATAATCATAATCATAATATAATAATATAATTATAACTATAATTATAATATAATTATATAATATAATATAATAATAATAATAATAATATAACCATAATCATAATATAATAATATAATAAAATAATAATAATAAAATTATAATCATAATAATAATAATAAAATTATAATCATAATAATAATAATAATAAATAATCATAATTATAATAATATAATCATATTGATAATTATAATATAATAATATAATCATAATTATTATAATATAATAATAAATAATAATAATAATAATATAATATAATAATATAATCATAATCATATTAATAATACTAAATATAATAATAATAATAATAATAATAATAATAATAAATAAATAAATAAATAAATAAATCATAAATTAATATAATAGTAAATCATAATCATAATAATATAATATAATATAATCAAATAATAATCGCTATTCCGACGAGAGCTAATCCGGTATACCACCTATAACTAGGTATATCAGATTAGTACTCTTTCGCACAGGGCGGAACCAGAGATTTGACAAAGGGAGAGTCAAATAATAAATTTTACTTTTTTTAAGGGCCAAAGAGTATTTATATTTAAAAATATACAAAATATAATGGACAAAAATATATATTTTTATTTCTTAAGGGGGCTTGACCTCCTTTTGCTTATCCTTAGTTTCACCTCTCTTCTGTACTCTTCTATTTAGTCTAAAATTTATTTATCAAATTAATTTATGAAAATAACAATTTTATTCCTACACACTTTGCTATTTAGTGGAGTAAGAAACAAAGCCTTACTCTTTGCCACTTTTGAGACAGCATCACACGTCTAGAAATGTGAAAGCCACTATCTTCCTTAAGAAGCCTCTCAAAAAGGATACAACACCGGAGATTCACCTTTCACCGATTTCATTTAATCACAAACGCGTTTTCCGTATTAGTTCAAAGTTATTCATTCAATGGTACTCGTCATATCGCATATGACACTACTTTTGATCCAAACAAAAGGTTTGATGCCCATCTTTTTGTAACCCCTCTGGTGGCAATCTCTCCCTCTCTCTTCTTCTCTTCATCTTCTTCCTTGCGTCACAAGGGAAGCAAACAGAGATCACCAAAGGAAGTCATGAATGGCATCAGTGAGTCCCAAAACGGCATGATGCACCAAATGCAATCAAACCGCCACGCCAGTGGAGCCTACCATCCTCATAATTTCTCCAATTCTTTCCCTCCTGAGTCGATGAACGGTGCGAATGGTACAAGCATTGTCAATAGCAAAAGATCTGGCTTACCACCGACCCCACCAAACACCTTCATGTCTGCGCCATTGCACTTGCGGTCCAGCTCACAACCATCTTTCTTCTCTCTTGACGGACTTCCACCAGTGGGGTCTTCCCCTTCTCTCTCAGACGGCTCATGCGACATCTCAATGGAAGAACATGATGCTAACCCAAGGCAGCACCCAACAGGTTTGCCACCTCGTAAGGCACACCGTCGGTCAAGAAGCGACGTTCCTTTTGCATACTTCCAGTCTGGGGCCCCATCGTTGCCTCCACCAGCAAACTGGGGGCTTGGATTTGACACTGGTGGCCCTAAACCAGATGGAGAAAGTGGTGATGACCTGTTCGACTCTTACTTAAATTTGGATGGTTTAGATGCGCTGAATTCCTCTGATGAGAAGCACGATGATCTGGACAGCCGCGGTAGCAGCATGAGAACAAATGGTGCTGAGAGCAGTGAAAATGAGTCAGAGAACAGTGCCAATGAAAGTGGCGGTGCTCACAGGATTCAACTATGGGCAAATTATGGTGAAAAGAAAGAAGGCCTCAAGAGAAATGCTGCAGGTGAACCAGCCCCTTGTGCCACAAAATCCCGTCATGCAAGAAGTCTTTCTATGGATAGCTTGATGGGCAAGTTAAACTTTGCAGATCGACTGCCCAGCTTGCCACCTCAGGCTGTACACCAGAGTGGAGCCAGCTTGCATGAAAATTCGACCTCAAATGGATCATTGAATAAGTTCAGCTTGGAATTCGGGAGTGCCGAGTTTACTGCTGCTGAGATGAAGAAGATAATGGCTGATGAGAAGCTTTCTGAGATAGCATTGGCTGATCCTAAGCGCGCGAAGAGGTACAATATATTGATTTTCTTGTGCCATTGAGGAAATGATTGATAACTTGGTTCGGTAAAATTGATTGTTGTCGTTGTTTGGAGTGACCAGGGTTTTGGCGAACCGGCAATCAGCTGCTCGTTCAAAGGAACGAAAAATGAGGTACATTGCAGAGTTGGAACAGAAGTTACAAATATTGCAGACAGAGGCTACAACACTGTCTACACAACTCACTATTATGCAAGTACGTTGATTTGATATTTTGGGCATTCCAATTCATATGAGATGAAATAGATTATAGTTGATCTTTGGATATCGTCCCAAGGATTATGTCAGTTATGAAAGAAAGACCAAGCCTTAATTAATGTTGTCATCTGAAGTTGCACTGTATTTGTGCTCATCTTTGATTTAGCTTTCAGCAAGCATCCAATTTTCTTCAAGTGAAATTGGAATGTAGTATTTTTTTCCTAATTAATGGCAGTTTATCATTGAGAGAAAATGTGGTAATATTAGAGGTTATCTGCACTTAAAAAAAATCCATTTACATAATAAAAACATTCTTATTTTAATTGTTTTGCAGAGAGACTCAGCTGGACTTGTGAATCGAAACAATGAGTTGAAGTTCCGGCTTCAATCCATGGAGCAACAGGCACAACTCCGTGATGGTAAGTAACGTTGTTCCCCTGTTCCTTATATAATTTCATCTTAATTACTCATCCATAATACCAAATCAACGACCTACTTGTCATCATGGAACTGCTCCGAGTAACAGGTATCAAACCTTAAAATCGAGATTTCAACTAGTTGTCTTGCATATTATTTTATTTTAAAATTAGTTCCTTTTAATATCATTGTTGTTAGCATGTATGATACATGTAATAAATTCCAATATATTTATTTAACAAGATGATCTTAACAGTGATTTCCTAATTGAATCAGTATTTGGTGATGCTGATGTTGTTGCATTATGAGTTGACTATATTTTAACTTTGTACAAGATAGTATAACCCAGTCTAGTTTAATACAAATTTCATTTCGCAATGGGATAAAGTACCTTGCCAAACAAAGGTGCTTGGCATTAAGTGAAATATTAATGAGAACATTTTTTTAAACTATATTATAAACATGGCAAATCTTGATACTACATACATCTATTTATATTTCTGTCTATATTTCTTTGACCTTCCACAAAGTGAATGTTTATTATTTGTATGAACAAGATTGATTTGAACATAATGTAGCACTGAATGAGGCATTGACGGCTGAAGTTGAGAGACTGAAAGTAGCATCTAACGAAATGGGAGACTCCTGCTCTTCAAATAACTTGTCTCAGCAAGTGCAGAATCGAATATTCCAATTGCAGCAACAAGAGCAACCAGCATTGATTCCCTTCTATCAGCTACAACAGCCACAGCAAAATGACACGGCAACAAATGAGGAATCAAAGTAACTCATGGAAAGTATTGAAAGAGTTCATAATTTGTTGATCAAGTCCGTAACCAATTCTTTTATATTTCATTTCTTTGATGAGTTCTTGTAAGTGTATGAGAGGGCTTTTGTTTTACAATTTGCTTAACTTGTATTTTGAGAACTCCTTTTGTCGTTCAAATTGGTATTACTTAAGCATAAGACTAATTCCCTTGTATATGGATAATTCTCAAAGAACTCTCAACTTTTTCACTTTCAGGAAGAAATTTCAATGTATGACTGTAGAGGCGCACATCAATTGTTCCACAAAAACAAATCAACAATCCATTTTCGGTTATTTATTTTTGGAAAAGTAACGTCTCAAAGCATTTGGTTACAGACAATAATACCATAAAACATCTAACTTTCTTTCTAGCTCACAACAGTGGCAAGACAACAAGCTTCCACTGCAAATAAAAACTTACAAGGCCGTAATGTACATAGGTACAACAACAGATGTTTATAAATGATAACGCTCAAAGTTATTTCAGCTAAGAATACAGATGAAACATCCCAAGTACCAGAATAGTAGCTTCTGCTTGTTCCAAATAATGACCAGTAAGAAGTGTTTTGACATCAACCACATAATAATTAGCTGAAAATCGTGCCAACTGCCAAGCTTCACTCAGATTATAAAGAAAGAAAGGGAAGAAAAAAAATAAAATCTAATATTTACAGAAAAGGAAAAAAAAAGAATAAAGAAGGAAAAACTAAATGATTTTGCGGCATCTGTCCATTTTTGCAGATCATAAATAACATCAGCACTTACCCTACCAAATCTTTCATCATGGAGTCACTCCCATCGCTCTCATCATCACCACTGATCCTTGTTATCGTCATCACTGCCATCCTTACTATCATCATCACAGTCATTGTCACCTTCCTCGGTCTCTGCATCAGAGATGTCGCTCTCTTTCCCAACCCCACCACTGAATGATTACTTCTGCCCAAACTCGGGATCTACAATTTCAATCATTGCATTTAGCCTTTTCTGCTCCTTGGTTAACTTCCTCGATTCAATTACCTTATTACTCTGTCTCCCGGAAGCCTGACTGCCTAAGCAGATCAATGCATTGGTTCCGACAGCCTCAGCGCATGTTGCCTTCCTTGGAGACTCATTTCCACCATGTACTGATGGGGCTGTGCTAACAGCCCCGATGCCAACAGCTTCTAAAGTAAGAAGATCAACAATTTGTACCTGAAAAGGCTCGGTATCTTCCAGCCTTGGTTCTGCTTCGGGCCTGGATATGAGTTCGAAGTTTTTTATGGGAATGGTCTCCTCATCAAGCTGCATCGTATCCCCTTCCATATTCCAGCATTTCTAAACTGTGCCATCACCTGCTTGGCTCTCAGTCTCAATGACCCTCTCTATATCAGTCTGTCTGCTCTTTTTCATGAGCCACAGCCGTACTGACACCACCATCAACATTTGGACCTATGTCCTGCACTGACTGATCAACACTGGTACACTCAAGATGTTGGTGTGTCATTACTCATTATCATCACCATTTTTTCAGTGGTGCTTGCTTCATCATCAGCTGAACACACAACTACTGAGAAACCTCCCTAGTACCAGTATTTGGACACGTATCTTCATTCCTTACATTTACATTTCTTGGAGGTGTCTGGTTTATGTCAATGTCAGTATGTTCTCATAGTGATCTTCATCCTCCAAAGTCCTTTGCATAGCCTTTAGCTGCTTTTGTTGTCTTGCAAATAGTGCAGAGATTTCCTCTGTTGTTGAGTAAAATGCGCGCAATTGAATCTCTGCAGCACGGCAAAGGATGTTTTCAGAAGAATAATACTATAGTGTAAATGAAGGATAGAAAATTTATTGTAAAAGATATTTTAAATATTATTCTTTTGATCGCCCATAATTTTTCAAACAAGAAACATTGGAAACAAGAATAACTCTTGAAAGACATAATGTCCACTAATTTGTTTTGCAATAGCGGTCATGAGAGGGGCAAGGATTTCGAAGAAAAGAACCCTCTAGAATCAAATAAAATAATCCACTAATTTGTTCCTCAATGGGCAGATTTCAGAAGTAACGAACATTGGAACCATAAAGTAGTCAAATTGACTGGCTTGATTTAAATAAGGTATTGTCGAGACTGTTCACCTTTTTTGAAAGATATAAACATCCTATTCTTAATGTCTTATATGGATGGTGTTGGTCCTTGCCTCTCTGCATGGATCCAAAAAGATGCCAAGGTAAACAGGAATCTCATATCACCAAAAAAGAAAGTACAGAAGTTCTTTACCTTACAATTACCCGCTCCCTAACACCTTGGAACCTCCGTTTCTCAATTGATAGATCTCGAATTGCTGCAGATATCTCAAGCTCAAGAGAAGAGACCTTGACCTATGCTTCTTCCTAGGCCGCCTGCTAACAAATGTGCAAGAATTGTCAGCATGGAATAGAAAAGCCAAAATATTTTATTATGCAAAGATAAGTTGCCAATTGCAAGTACTGGGCAAGTGCTCTTACAGATGCAAGACTAAATATATCATGCAATAGAATGATTGAGGAAAGAAGAACAAAGCCTATAACAATATTGGTACACAATTTACAGATGCACCAAGTAAAGAATGTCTATCTTTTCATTTTCAAGCTCAATTTTTAGGATCTCAGTTCAGACTCTAAAGCTTCCGATCATTGCAAATATAGGTAGTTGAAGTCTATTGTCAAAATAATTGTATGACAACTAATCTACCAAAATAACTTTGAAAGCTTAAGTTAGATAAGAATTATCGAAGATCTTCTGCAAAAGCATGAAAAAACGAAAAAAAAATACAAACCTTTTTGCTGTTAGCACTTGTGAGTCGTTCATCTTAAACATGGGATTCTAATTGCCTGATTTTCTTTTCAGATATAATTAGGTTCTCCCTTGCATTATCCTGAACCCAACATTTGTTTCAAATTATAAAATTAGAAGAATGTAACAAGATCAACAACTGTACCAATTTCAAACTCAGTGTTTCTACAAGCAAACAGCTTTCCTTCTCACACTCTTGAAAAGAGCAATAAAACAAATTGTTAAGTGATGTTGTTTTAGTATCTTTCAATGTTTTTTCTTTTGTCTCCAAACATGTAGTTCTTAGCAGAACAAAAATAAAACAACCTGAAGCTTGGTAATAACTTCTTGTTGTTCCTTGTGTCGTCTTTGGTACATATTTGTTTGCCGCTTACTTTCTTCCTTAGCCTTAGTATGCAGCTTCTCTAATACAGATCTGAGATCATCTGTGGCCTTGTCCACTCTTCCTCTAGTTGTTTCTCAAGCTCAGATATTATTTTTTTTTTGACTGCATACAAAATGTAACTTTCAAATATAATATCAAAGTGTGATCCATTCTATACAGAGGGTATGTTGAAGTCATAACCTCAGAATTATGTCATAAGCATCAGCACATGATTGCTTTCATGCACTAAGTCTCTCACGTAGATCTTCTATGAAGCGATCTAAATCCACCTTTACATTATGAAGTGAATCCAGTTCTTTAAATTTGTTGTTCAGTTCATGTTCCAGCTCTTTAATTTGTTTTCGAAGGAGCTGGATATAGTTTCTTTCAACTCCTCAATCTCCTATAACATCAATTACATTTCAAACGTTTTGAAAAATCACCAACCATCACAATAACTAAAAAACATGGAAATCCAAATCATAATGACAGGTACATTTTCATGGCGAGCTAAAGATTCACGACTTTCACTTCTCAAGGTTTCAATTGTTAGATATGTGACTCAAGTAGCTGCCTGAGTTTTTGCACATGTTGAAATTGAGATTATAAGACAAGAACTTTGGATTTTCACTAGCAAAAATTTCATCAAGCTAAACCAAAAGATACCAAATTAGATCGTTGAAGGCTTCTGATATGATCAAGAGAAACAGGTCCATCAGCAGAACCAATTCCAGTTCCTTTTTGCCTTTTGCATTCAGAACTAACTTCTTCTGTTAAACACATGCAAAAGGAAAATGTATTGGCACAACAATTAGAAACTAAATGGTACTACAAGTCAAGTAACAGTCCAACTCATGCAATCACATTTATACAGGTGGACTAGTTCATGAAAAAAAAAACGAAGAAAAAATATTCTAAATTTCCATCATGCCAAGGGAGCAATAAGAGCATGGAAACGCTCTAGCCACAGTGTTCATAAATGAGTGCCTTCATTTAATCAGTTCAGGTACTTCATTTTGGCAAAAGAACCAAAGAAACTCCAATTTTCAGAATATTTAAACTAACAATTCTTAATGGACCTGAAGGTAAGAAATAACTAGTGTAGCAGTGCCATTTTCTAAGGGCCTGGCTCCATGTACTTAACAGTACACATATACATAGGAATTTCCTGAATTACAAGCATGATTGTTAATCATAACATGATAGAAAGTCAGTCATCTTACTACTATAGTGCAGTGAGATTAATAATATTAGTGTGCATGCTCTAATATTATCTTAAGCTAAGAAATCAGAAAATCAACATCCTTGTCTTTTCTCAAAGTTGGACAGCCCTCCAGAATTAACAGATCATAACCATCTTGGCCAACTGTGAACATTCAATATTGTCTTCCTGGGTATGTTCTAAGGGGATTAATCATTGTTTGGTTAGCAAGAGGTGAAGAGAAAGGGAGGTAAACGAGAGGAAGAATTGGATAGTGATGAGAAGGTATACCTTTTCCTCCTTGTTTTTATTTTTGCTACTTTTTCATTTCCCTTCCAAAACAAACAAATCTGGGAACTAACAAAACATAAGCATTTGGAAACTAAATGAGGTTAACTAAACCCTCTTTTAAGCTTCAACTAAAACAAGAAGAATTTATGAAAATTACTCTCTTCCCCTTCCATTCCTTTAACAACCCCTTCATACAGAAAATGACATTTTGTCAGAATACAGGAGCAGATGGAAACAAAAAGAAAAGTCCCACTTATCCTAGCTAAATTTTAGGAGTAAATGTAGGTTAATAGAGCAAAAATGGGGTAAATCCTTCCAATCATATTTCCAAATTTGATTCACCACCATTTTGGGGTGTAATAGGGTGTGGCTTGGTGATTTGTGTTCCCAATTTTCTTCCCTTCTCTTCCCTATCCTGTAGAAAAGAGCTCTTGAAAATAAATAGTAGCCTTAAGGTTTGTTTACAATATAAACAGCTATGATTGGTATTTCAGTCAGACAGTAGTTCATCGGATATTGAAATCTAAAAGTATTCTCAAAGTAGATATAAGCTAGGAAACTCAGCAAAGTCATAAAACATAGGATACCCTCATGTGGCGGAGCAGCAAAAGCAAGGATGTCGCCATGGAGAAGCCTAGAGTCAGGCATGTCTTTTTGAAGCCTATTCCAATTCAGATATGTTCCATTTGTACTGAAAGTATATCAATGAAACAGAAGATATATATGGAGTATTGAAGTCCTGAATTTTTGGATAATCCTTGTATCTTAAACAATGCAAATGAATGACAATAGTTAAATTATAAAAATGCAGCCAGAAGCTTTTTTTCTGTTTTGATCAAGTAATAAACAAACACCGACACAACTAGTTAAAATTAGTATAATGCATATGAATCCACATGCAAAGTGACTAATTTTCAAATACAAAAGGGACAGCATCAAGCAACTAAAACTGACTAACTGTTAGTACAAAGGCACCAGCATCAACTACAATGCACCATAACTAGAATCAAACGAAAAAAAAAAAACGAAAGAACCAGCTGCATTGCACTCTACATCTGCAACGCGTACGACACGGCAATAAATTGGGTTTATGGTTTTAGAAGCGCGGCGGGAAGCGAATGAGCGAGAAAAGAAGCATGCATATACGTACCTAAAAGAAAAGGCAACCGAACCTGTCTCCGGTGCCGGGCGTTGTTAGAGATGACAGTGAGCAATCCCCAAACACCTGGCTCAGGGCTCTGTACGGGTTTGTCAGCAAACTGTTGCGCGACGGCGCGAATCTCCTCCATGAAGATACGCAAGGATTTAGATATCCGCGGTAATTGAACCTTCTTTTCCTCTGCCGGAGCGATGTTTCTGGCCGAGTCAACAGCCATTTGCTCCTTAAATCAATGCACCGAAGATGCTCAGTTTTTAAAGGTTAATCACAATAATTAGTTTTAATCATATTGTGAAAAAATCTAAATATGAATTTCAATGCACGAAGGTTTATTATTGTTAAATCAGAATTGTTGATCTCTGATCGAACGGATCAGATCAAAAAAAAATCTCCTGAAAATTTTTTTTTGCTCTATAGAGGATGTCGTTCCGAAGGAGGAGAGGGATGTGAGAGCATGGGTGTCAGATCCTTCATTTTTTCTGACTTGTAGGTCACCCATTACACTTTACGATGACTCTTCTTGCTCAATTAGTGCTGTTACTTTTTCAATTGAGGGAAGAAAAGAGCTAAGAAGGATTTATGACCTTAATTGCTCATAATTGCTATCAAGGTTAGTCAAGAGTTGAAATATCCATTCTTGGTATTTCATTTCTCGGATCTGGTCTGGATCTGTGACCTCAGGTTGAAGAATATCGAGTTCATCCCATTTTCTTTGCATATTACCATACAGTTGGTTGAATGGTTTGGCTCCTTGCACTGGGTTATTTCGTGCTTGATCTTGAAGATGTGGGCGTAGTTATCTTACTTGCCAGACCTTTGCTTCAGATATTTCCTACATTTTCATTGAGGTATCGGCTCTGTGCACGAATTGCTCGCTGATTTGTGGGTCCATTGAGTGAAGCAGTCATGACATGATCACATTATCTTGTACTTCTCACTCTTCTACCTCTGCTGGTGTTACTGGTTTGGATTTAGAGCCATTAATGTAACCCAGTCTCCCTTTGTCCAAGACTGATAAGAGATTGTGGCCGCCTTGGTCCAAGACTGATAGTTTTTACCATTGAGCAGCATTGATGTGAGTCTGAGAAATGTGTTTATATTTGAGACTTCTTTGATGATGGTTTTCTCTGTCATCTTGAGGTTTGCTGGTATTTATGAATTTTGAGCTGATGAGCTCAGTAGCCCCTTTTTGCTGGTTTTTGTGATTTTTCTAAACGGATAAGAACAGATCAATTATCTTGGTCTTTGCTGATTTTGTAGTTGGTATTTTGTTGGTATGCTGTTGTTTTTGGTATTTTCTGATATGAAATCAGTTGCTCTGTCTTTGCTGATTTTGTTTCTGGTGTTTCTGATATGATATGGATTTTTCTAATATTTGAAAATTGATAAGAACAGATAAGTCTTGGTATTTTGGCTTTTACTGGTACGAGACTGATAAGAATAAATAGTGATGGTTTCGATTTTTCTAGTATGAATAGTTATTACACTGATTGTGGTCGTGATATGGATATGATGCAACTTTTATAACTGTTGATATGGGAATTTGAGTTATGGTATGGATATGAGGGAAATTATACCTGATTTTTGGTATATGGTCTCCTTGTTGCAGGATGTTGCTCTGTATCGGTTTTCTACTGGTATAGGTCTTCTTGCTTCAAGTTACAGGTCTGTATCAATTTATGGTAAATTATCATTATATAATGAAAATATCGATTATATCTGCTCTGATACTATGATAAAATTATAACAGAGAGTATGTTGAATATTTCTTGTATATTGAGAAGAAGTTTTTTTTTTACACTGTTGTTCTTATTGTTATTTATACAACCTATTATAACGGTACACTAGTTGTACCAACGGTACTCCTGTTGGTATCAAACAATAATATTCTAATTGAGCCTGCGATGAGTTATCTAAGCCCAATAAGCCCAAACCACTATTGATTATTTCTTATACATATTTTAATATATTTTATTAGTGTTTGAATAAAAAGTTTAATATAATGATTTCATAGAGATAAATAGAAAGTTAGATATTGTCTAGGAAAGTTTAGAGACTGTCTAGGGACAATCCTAAGTAATCAAATTATAATAAAGAGGAAATTTTAGTAGTTTCCAATGAAATTTTACGGCCGAACTCGCACAAAGGGTGAACATATTCAGCTAATTCCAATAGTTGTCATTTTAATTTTTTTTTTTTTTTTTGCACAGCAGAATCATGATTTTGGTAAATATTTTCAAACACCTGTTCGATCAACAAATCTAAATATATTTGCGAATAGTTTCATCAATTAATATTATTTGTCAAATCTCATCTGTTGAAATATCTTCGAGATCATATATTAGAATTAGACCTTACAAGTGGTGAAGCTTGACAAATTAGAGAGATCCAAGGTGGCTTATTTATATTCGGTCGAAAAGAAAATTAATGGGGCCATCTGCCATCTGATTTTATTAACAGAAAACTCCATCAAATACCGTACTTTTTGCAAAGTATGCTCCGGCAACAGAATAAACTAATCCTCGTGTGTGTCCCCTTCCCCTCTGACATTAAAATTAAAAAAAGAAAAAAATGAAAAATGAAAAATGAAACGAATCCGACCTTCGATGCCTTCTTGTGTAAGCGATCTGGCTGCCCGTGTTAACCCCCACAGGCCACAGGCCACAGGCCACAAGTTACTGCCCTACCCACTTCCCAGTGACCGAAGGCTTTGACCAGAAACGGGCCAAACGGCTAGTAGATGGTGTCAGTACTAATAATAGTATTAGGCAGGTGAAAAGGTAATTAGACCCATCATCATCATTTGCTTTAAATTTTAAATGTTAGATGGGCAAACATTGAATGCATCCCAACGACAATCCGTAGAAGTTACAACTACAATATTGTTTTTGCTCGCCAGTCGCCACCAGCGCAGCGCCACCTACCTCCTTTAATTCCACCTGACGAGGGACGACTGCCCCAAATTTCCACCAGAGTACCAGACACAGGTTCATGATCTATCTCCCATTAATGTATAATATAATTATAATCTATCAGTGTTCATCTCCGTAACAGGAATTTGATGCCCGCACAAGCACAACTCACAATCACAACTGCACTGCACATGACCCCTCAATCATTGCGCCTTTTTTTCACTGACCTCATGGCTCATGCCATTTTCGAAGCCTCCACTTTACGCTTACTTCCTCCGTCCTACCTCATGCCATCATATCCACGTACCAGCTCATCTGTTTTGTATTTTAGCCTTTAGGGTGCTTTCTTTTGTGTCCTCGATGGTATTTAATTGTAAAGTTGTAATCAAATTAGGTCGTCCCAAATTGCGATATTTTTTTTTTTGTTATTTTTTAAAATCTCTAGCTACTATAAACCAAAATTTCACACAAAACAATGGCATGTATTTTTACTATAAAAACTAAGAACAGCCGTTTGCATTTTACTTTTAAAATGGCAATTCGTGTTATCCTTACTTTTCAAATTACTTTTGTCAATTTTATATGGTTGTCTTAAACCTCGATGCTCTCTTAATTTCTCAAAATATCAAAAGGTCAATATATTGTGATCCGTCAAGGTATATTAGTCATTGCATACAGTCTATAAGATAAAACTTGTTCCATTAAATATGATGAATATTATACCAAAAGTTGCGCGATATGTTCTCACTGATATTTAATATGACATCTGCATTTTTTTTGAATTGGAATATAAGTTTTTAAAATAATTATAACATATTAACGCATTAGTGTATGTATCCATTAACGGGAAAGCTTGACTATAGAGTGTAAATGAATTAAAGCATTAGTTGTATGGTAATTTTTTAATATAATAAGTTAATAACATGATTTTTATTTGCATGTCCTATTTTTTTAATATTTAACATAATATTTTTATTTGATAAGTTTGTCAACCACGCATTTATTATTATGAACAATTATGTTCTAGTTTTGAGTTTTTAACGACTGAAAAAGCTGAATTGTTACAAAAAGAAAAAAAAAAGAACATGTAGACTTTTCTTTGATAATGCACAACATGCAGACTAAATGCATGTATGCAGAATAATCTGTGAACGCATAAAGCATTCATTTTGCCGAAGTATTAATGATATGCATTCGAACTCAATTGTGAATGCTGCTCTGGCATTCACAACACATTCTGAAATTGTACTAGATGGAAAATAGTATGAACATATTAAGAATGTCAAATGCAGTGCTAATTCACATTGATTTATTTGAGAGGAAAGAAAGAGCTTATTAGTTTTCCGGGTACCCCAAGCACAAGTCAGTGAAATAGTAATAACTAATAGTAATGAATTTAATAAATACGAGCGAACAGACGCAGCACAGCAGTAAGCACCCACCAACTTCCCTTTCTGTAACTAGTACTACTTTTACTACTCTGGCTCCGGCTCCGGCTGGCTCCGGCGCGCCACTAGTGCTGTGCTGTGCCAGAAAGCACAACGCAATGTCACATTCCCCGGCGGTGCTACCAATCCCACCCGCATTGTCTCTCCACACGCCATGAAGACCTCCCGTCGCTACCTTCTCGGAGCTCTTCTCGTTCTCCTCCTCACGGTGGTCACGTCGCCGGACTTCGCGGAGGCGGCGACGGCTGCAGAGAAGCAGATTCTCCTCCAGTTCAAATCGAACATCACCTCAGATCCAACCGGCGCTCTTTCTTCCTGGACCTCCTCCAATGATCCCTGCCTGAACTTCGCAGGAGTCTATTGTGATCCCTCCGGTGCTGTGCAGAGAATCGTGATACATCAGGCAGGACTGGTCGGAGTTCTCTCCCCTTCTTTGCCCTTCCTACCTTCCCTCCAATCGCTTTCTCTGTTTGGAAACAGCCTCTCTGGTGAGATCCCAGCCTCGTACGCCTCTCTCTCGCTCACTCTCCACAAGCTTAATCTGAGTAGAAATGCGCTTTCCGGTGAGGTCCCTGCTTATCTTGGCCAATTTCTCGGGCTACGCCTCCTCGACCTCTCTTACAACAGCTTCACTGGTCAGATTCCGCAGGAATTGTTTCAGAATTGTGTGAAGACCCGGTATGTTTCACTTTCTCACAATCTGCTCACTGGACCGGTGCCTGATTCAGTTGGAAACTGTACGAATCTAGCCGGTTTTGATTTCTCCTTCAATAACCTTACAGGCGAATTCCCACCACAGATCTGTGAGCCGCCAGCTATCAGTTATGTTTCTCTTAGGAGCAATTCACTTACTGGGACAGTGGCCGATAAGATATCTAATTGTAGAAGTTTAGATCTTTTTGACATTGGGAGCAACTCTTTTGCTGGAGTGGTGCCATTCAATCTTGTGAGCCTTGTGAATTTAACCTATTTCAATGTTTCCTGGAATAAGTTTGATGGGGAAATCCCAGAGATTACCTCGTGTGGAAAGAGACTGGGTTACTTCGATATTTCAGGGAATACCCTGGCTGGTACAATCCCAGCCAGCATTGCGAACTGCGGCGCATTGCGTTTCTTGGATTTAGGATTCAATAACCTCACTGGCACGATCCCTAATACAATTGGTGGCTTGAAATCTCTCTCTGTTCTTCAGCTGAGTTACAATGCAGACATTACGGGACAAATTCCATCTGAGCTAGGTGAGATTGATCTGCTTCAAGTCCTTGATTTGGGAAATCTAGATCTTTCTGGTGATATTCCGGAGACCCTTAGCCAATGCCAATTCCTCCTTGAGCTGTGAGTTGCTTTAAAAACTAATAACAGAGTTTTTTTTAAATGCCAAAGATACGCTGTTCCATGAGTCAATGAAATGTTTTAGTTTTGTTATTCTTTCAGGGATTTATCAGGCAATCAATTGCAAGGAGAGATTCCGCGTAGTTTATACAACATGACATACCTCAAAATACTCAATCTTCACAGTAACCATTTAAATGGCTCAATTCCACCCACAATTGGCAATCTCACTAATCTTGAGGCATTGGACCTCTCAAACAATTCGCTTGCTGGGCCCATCCCTCCATCACTGAGTGGCCTAACGAATCTGACCCGTTTCAATGTATCATATAACAACCTCTCTGGAGAAATTCCTCACCCTGGAATACTTCAGTCTTTCAGTGCATCTGCATTTATGCTGAACCCTTTGCTTTGTGGGACCCCATTGAATAACAACTGCTCAGGGGGAAGAGCTCGAACGCTTAGCTTGTCAGTTATTATAGTGATAGTTGCAGCGGCAATACTTCTTGTTGGAGTTTGCATAGTCTGTGCCATGAATATTAGTGCATACAAAAAAGGGGACGGTGGGAAGGTATTAGAAGGAAAAGGAGAGGGAGAAGGAGAAGAAGAAGAAGAAGAATGGATAATAGCATCAGAAAGCACGCAAACACCACCTGCAATGCTGGCTCCTGGGGGTATCATTGGAAAGTTGGTGCTTTTCAGTAAGAGCCTGCCATCTCGATATGAGGATTGGGAGACTGGCGTACGGCAATTGTTAGATAAAAATTGTGTGATAGGAAGTGGGTCTATTGGTACAGTTTATAAAGCTAGCTTTGAGAGTGGAATTTCTATTGCAGTCAAGAAATTAGATACATTAGGTCAGATTCAGTCCCAAGACCAGTTTGAGCAGGAGATGGGCCGGCTCGGTGCTCTAAGCCACCCCAATCTCATAACCTTCCAGGGTTATTATTGGTCTAACAGAAACATGCATTTGATTCTCTCTGAATTTGTCCAAAACGGAAGTCTATATGATCACCTCCATGGAACCCATTACTCAGGTAGCAGTGGTGGTGGGGCCCTTGCTGGGCTATCTTGGGACAGACGGTTTAAAATAGCTCTTGGTACAGCACGTGCTATTTCTTATCTACACCATGATTGTAAGCCTCAGGTACTTCATCTTAACATTAAGTCAACAAACATATTACTGGATGAAGGCTATGAAGCAAAATTATCTGATTATGGGTTGGAGAAGTTGTTACCAATTCTTGGTAGTTTTGAATTGGCAAAATTTCATATTGCAGTTGGGTATGTGGCACCTGAACTGGCATCTCAGAGCTTGAGGTATAGTGAGAAGTGTGATGTGTACAGTTTTGGGGTCATTTTGTTAGAGATTGTAACAGGTCGAAAACCAGTTGATAGTCCAGGCACTGCCAAAGTTGTGGTATTACGGGATTATGTGAGAGAGGTTTTGGAAGAAGGGGTTGCATCAACTTGCTTTGATAGAAGATTAAGAGGCTTTGTAGAAGCTGAGTTGATTCAAGTGCTTAAACTGGGTTTGGTTTGTACTTCTGAGGCGCCAGCTAAACGGCCAAGCATGGCCGAGGTGGTGCAGTTCTTGGAGTCTGTTCGGACCTGATTAGATTTAATTAAACATGAAAAGTCATCAACTTACATTCTTTATTTATTCTTTACTTCTTTTCCTCAATTTATTACATGATTATTCTTTGCTTTGTAATAAGGATTTACTTTTTGACTGTTACTTTTGTGCGCTGTTGATGTTCATGTTTTCAGATAATTTTACTTTTTTAAGTAGTTGAGAATGTGATATTCTTGTAAAGATAATAGAGTAGGTATCGAGAAATACTTTTATGGATTAGTACGTGCTACTAGGAATAATTCAACCAGAACATTCTGATGTAGGAGCAGCTTTGTCTAACCCACAAAACATCTCTTATATATTTCCAAATCCCTCATGCTAGCCATTAACCCATATAGTTGTGACAATAGAAAAAAATAATGGAAGCAGATTTGGAAATTATAGGCGTCGATTGTCCAAAACGAGTCCAACAAATTTCAGTTCCGTTCGTGTGGGAGTCAAAACCTGGCACTCCCAAAAGGGATTTTTTGATTTCCAGACCTGTTTCTTTGATCTCATTTCCATCTCCATCCAAGCTTGTAGTGAGTGTGCCATTCCAGTGGGAAGAAGAACCTGGCAAACCCTTGACCCAG
This sequence comes from Schoenoplectus tabernaemontani, assembly GCA_037127355.1. Taxonomy (NCBI): domain Eukaryota; kingdom Viridiplantae; phylum Streptophyta; class Magnoliopsida; order Poales; family Cyperaceae; genus Schoenoplectus; species Schoenoplectus tabernaemontani. The sequence continues at coordinate 1,225,239 of CM073748.1, read as the reverse complement.
TTAACTCCACAATCATATGATGCAACAAAAATGGACTTATTGACCGAATCCTCTTCCTCTTGGAATCCTTTCATGGTTGGTGCTGACGATTACTCGATTGGCTTTGATCTAGATTACTTCAACAATCCATTTATTTCAGGGCCTACACTTCCCGACGTTCCAATCACAGAAGAGAAAGATGAACCTTTGTCCAAGCAAAGTATCAGCGAAGAAGACTCAAACTGGCAGGACAATTTGGATTCATTGTCGGAAACTGAACAGTACAGCAGTTCAGAGAGTTCAGTAACTACACATAATGGTGCAAGTAGCAATGGTTTTGATATGGAGTTGTTATTTGCTCTCTCTTCTCCTGAAGTAAGTTATCTTGGAAATCTCTTTAAGAAAAATGAGGATGATAAACAAGGGTCCATCGGAAGAAGGGAACTGACCCTCGGTGAACTCATAATGCTCAGCCGCAAATTGAGCACCCAGAACAAACCACAAATTGTTCAGAAGAAAAAACCATCAAAGGTAGTTCTCCTTCAACTCGCTCTTGAAGAAGATATCTTGATCATACTTGTTCTGTTAGTTTTAAAAAAATTGCCCTTATGAGAAGACGTACTGAATTATTTTGCAATTAAGTAGTAAAACAATGTTTACCTAAGATGATAAGAACCTAACGACATATGTTTGGAGGTGCTTGGGGATAGGCATCGATAGACTATTTTGTTTGGTAGATTTATTTGTTTGGAGTTGCTTGGGCTCCAAAATTTTCAAAATTCAAATACAGAGAAGCATGTATTAACAAGGGGCACAACCGAACTGACCGACCTAAAAATATACTTAAACTAATTGCATGCGTTATATATCCATTTATACGACTAGTTCAGCAACCTCCAGTTTAAAGTGGAACAGCTGACAAAACTCCATCTTAATTTTTTTTTCTAATCCAAGGACGAGCCATTATTAGTTTATTAGATCAGCAAACTATATTATCTTTGCTTATATTGTTGTTTATCGATTAGCAGGAACTAATCAAGAAGATTCTGGTCACATGCTTTTAGAATTGACTTCGGGTATTAAGAACGTGATCTGTTGTTGGATGGATATGTTTGCGAAGCCTGGCAGGACTGCCCTTTTTTCCCCTTTTTTTCAAAGAAATGTCAAATGATTCTCTGTTTTATTCAAGAGATTTCAAAAAACGAATTGGCTAACCTCCAATCTGACTTGGTGCGTGTATGTGGTTTTATTGCATGTGCAAAATTTGTCAACTTGAATGAATTCCTTGAATTCCTTACAAATATTAAAAAAAAAAAGGAAAGGGAGAAAAAAGAACGCTAGAAGGAGGGCTTGAACCTCCGACCTTGTGGTTAACAGCCACACGCTCTAACCAACTGAGCTATTCCAGCAGATGTGAACAGCTACTCTTTAGTTCTATAAATTCTTATATTTTATGTTTGGAGATCAATTGCGTTGCGTCTTCTGGGTTCCGTTACCGTCAGAGCTGATGAAAGGAAAATGAATGTTTGATCCGTTTCTTTCCACGAAATAACTTTGCGATTAGTATAATTAAGTATAAACAAAATGACTTCTTACTCTTAATAAATAAAAATATTAAACTTTTAAACTTTTCAGATCACATCATCATTTTTCTCTATCATTAATTTGTTTAAATGTTTTCATATTCATAAATCCAAAAATTCATATAAAATAGTTTATCTCTCGTCATTTAAAATAATGTGTGTAATATATTTAAGATGAAACTTAACTCTTAAAATGATCCAATATTTTTATATGATCATTTATAAATTATTATATATTTAATTATATTATTTATTATTATAATTATTATTATTACTTAGTATTTAAAAATATTATGTCTAAATTTTCTTTAATGTGAAAACTTATATTGTTGTTTATTTATTTGAGAATTATATTATCAGGATGAAATCCGAGTTACAACTCTAGTTTCTAGATTGTACAGTTTTGCGATTTAAGTTCTATTTTTTCTTGTTTATATTATTAAATTTATAAAAATGTGAAATAATTATTGATTCAAAGCATTAGTTGCAAAAATTATAACTGTCGCGTTTAAATATCAAGAGGAAACCTTTGTGAAAAAAAACTCAAGACGTTGAGCTAAAAGAAGGACCACAGCAAACTATGCAACAATTTCAAAGTGAGAAGTGGACAAGAACTAAGTTTGAAGGAAGAATACGGGAAAAAAAAGTCAAAGAAGAAATGATCATTCAATTAGAACAGTCTGGTCTTTATTCTGCTACCAGAAGTTCTCCAACAGTTTGGGTCTTTGGGAATTTTCGTGCCCATCGTTCACAATTCCAGACCTTTGAATTATTCTTTTCCAATTTTTTTAATATTTTGGATCAATTTTCATTTGTACAATTATGGCCCAAATTTTGCATATTTTGAAAGGAACTTGTCCCATCGCAGCCCGAATTAACAAGCGGGGTTAAAAAACCTATTTCCCATCCCAAAATATTTATATGGGCTTTCAAATTAGATATTTTTGCAAACTGTCAACCCGGTAAGATAGATCCGACCCAGTTTAACCCAAAGTACCATTTGGGCCGCATTTTTCTTGAGGGAAAGATATGCATATGCTTTTTCTTTGAACGGACCTCACCTTTTCCTAAATTCCACAAAAAGCATCTTAAAATCCAACTAACCAGTGTACTCAAGTCATTAGTTCTTAAATGATCCACCAAAAAAAAAACAGGCAAACAGCTATCTGCACTAAATAGATGGCAATCCGGTCCCTTTTCAAATATTCCCCCACGATCCAACGGCTATCATGAGCGACTGCATAAAGCTTACAAAAATGTGGGCCCCACTGTACAGAACTGGTCCCGCCTGTCCTGAAGAATCACGTGCATACACACACCACATTCAGTGCAATATTGCAATCCCAAGTCCCAACCCAGCTCTGTTGAACCTTTTTCTTGAGAGAAAAAAAAAAGGAACCCACTATCGAGTCACCGACGGAGTTCATGTCAGTCCTATCCATAATTGCATCTTTTTGAAATTGAAAGAAATCTTCACCGAAGGATAATCATTATTATATTTCAAAAATTAAAGTTTGAACTTTAATTTTAGGGAAAGAAAATATGTCATAAGGAGTTTACGGCCTTTCATCAAATATATATATATAGAGTTCAATTATTATGAAAATATTTGTATTTGAAGTATATATGATTCAAATTTTATCGTAATATGTTCGAAATTTAAAATTATCATTTTTATTAAATTCTTCATATCAAAATATTGAGGAATACAAATTTTCAGGGCATTTAAAATTTTATAATTATTTATTTTAGATTTTTAAAATTTTATATAAAAAATCAATACTTTATTACTATTTCAGAGTTGATTTTCAAAATTCCAAAATAAATGCTTATGAAACTCTAAACACCTCAAATTTTTATATTCCGTAATATTTTGATATGAAGAATTTAAAAGAAATGATAATTTTGAATTTTGAATATATTATGATAAAATTTGAGTCACATACATTTCAACTCGAAATGTAAATATTTTCATAATAGCCCATTAAGATTCTGAAAATAGTAATATGTTTGTAATTATTGATTTTTTAGATTTTGTACATATAAGATTACTCCATCATTTGTTTGAATTGTTATTATAACTAGGGTTGTCTTTATTGCTAAATAAAATCATTTTGTACAATATGATTATGTAATTTTATTGAATAAAAATATGTAAAATCAAAATACTAATTAGTTGGCATCAAGTTATGATTATAAATTATTCTAGACTCTTTCATGAATAAATATTGCAAAAATTAAAATATGAATGTGACTAATAAAATTGCGAGACTTCTCAATTCATTATTTTTATTTACTTAAATTTTCTTAAATTTTGCAAAAGTAAAGTTTTATTATTGTGGAAAAATATTAGATACCACTTCCACTTATTAATTATCAAAATTCAAAAATATTTATTATTAAAAAATAAATAAAAGAGGACAGATCAAATTTTATATGAGACGCGTGAGCTGTTAACTTTTCTTAAAATATAATATAATAACACAAGTATGAATTAAATTATTTTGTCGCTTATGTTGCAATCGAAAGAAATTGCAGATGAAATGAAAGCCGGGTTCACCACCTCAAACTAACCCTGGTTAGCATCTTAACCCGACTCCCACCGTCTCTTCTCCACATCCTATGTATCATTCATTCCACTTCTATAGGACTCACGCGCACTCTTCTGAAACAGAGTGAAGTGAGAACAGAGTCGCAAAAAGGAAAAGACAAATGGCATCCAAGGTCACAATTCTCATTCCAATCTTGCTTTCTGCCTTTCTCCTTCACACAACACAAGCTCACAACATAACAGCAATCCTCGATGGATTCCCCGACTATGCTCTCTACAACAGCTACCTCACCAAAACCAAAGTTTGCGACGAGATCAATGCACATGAAACCGTCACTTGCCTCGTGCTCTCCGACGCAGCCATGTCATCCCTCGCCTCAGCTGCCAAGCAAAACCTCGCCGGAATTAAGAACGCATTGCGTTTACTGAGCCTTCTCGACTACTTCGACCCGCAGAAGCTTCATGATCTGCCACGTGGCACCACTCTCACAACCACTCTGTACCAGACCACCGGTAATGCAGCTGGCAACCTCGGATTTGTCAACATTACGAACTTACGAGGTGGCAAGGTCGGATTTGCAGCTGCTGCACCGGGATCCAAGTTCGATGCTTCATACGTGAAGGCAGTTAAAGAGATGCCGTTCAACCTCTCGATAATCGAAATTTCTGATCCGGTACTTTTTCCGGGCTTACTTGACGATGCAACATCTGCTTCCAACATCACGGCCCTTTTGGAGAAGGCCGGGTGTAAGACCTTCGCTTCCCTTGTTGCATCTTCAGGCGTTTTGAAGATCTATCAATCACAGATGGATAAAAGCGGCCTCACGCTCTTTGCTCCCAATGACGACGCATTCCAGGCACCGGGTGCACCCGATCTGGCTTCTCTCTCGAGTGCCGATCTGGTTACTCTGTTGCAGTACCACGCTTTACCACAGTATACACCCAAATCTTCTCTGTCATCAGAATCAGGCCCCATTCAAACACTAGCATCCAGTGCAGCAGGTAAGTACGAATTATCTGTTGTTGCACACGGTGGTGATGTGTCACTTGACACTGGCGTTGGTACATCACGTGTCGCATCGACTGTGCTCGATGACACGCCCAATACTATAATGACTGTTGATAGTCTCTTACTCCCGGTCGAATTATTCGGTGGTGCACCGGCTCCGGCACCAGGACCAGCTTTGACACCAGTGCCAGCACCAGCACCGGACGCGCTTGCTCCTGCACCAGTAACCAAGAAGCATCGTCTTCACCACTCACCACCGGCACCACCAATGGAGGCACCGGCAGAAGCTCCGTCAAAGGCAGAAGCTGATAAGGCAAATGTGAAGGCGGCCGCAACGGAAGTAGGTCCAATGGGACTCATGGCTGCAGTTATTTCTTCTATTGTTTTTGCTAATTTATTTATGTGAGTATTTCTGATGCCAACAGGTTGATAGCGTAAAAATCGATCAGGTTGTTTTGAGCTTTTTTTTTGTTATTTCATAATTCTTTGTTGGTTGTATCATCTTGAAGTTTCTGTCTTTACCAGTTTTAGACATTTATGTAAGTGAATATTTTTCCTCTTATTTTTTTGAATTTATATCAAATCGACCAAAAGGTGGCAATTAATGAGAAGTGGCATAGGCATAGGCATAGGAGTATGGATTGAATTGCAATGGGCAACATATGGAGGACATGTCATGTGCATTTTATGAGCACTGAGCCCCACACATTTACATCTTGAGATCTTGGAACAGTCTCCTTTGAGGGGGAAATTAGCTGGCATTTTGTTTGCAACTTGCTCTTCTTGTGCGTCCTTAATTGCCTTGTATGTTTGCCTGTTTGGTTTCTTGGATTTAGTGCAGATCCACCAAACCTTGTTCTTTTCTGTGAAACATTTTTGAATTTTGAATTTTGAATTTTGCATTAAGAGCGGAACATGGTCTAATTCCGTTTTAACTAAAAATGATGATTTACTTCAACAATGATGGAGATTAGGTTTCAAATTAACGTATATTTGCATGATCTAATTCCGTTTTAACTAAAATAAGCCTCCGCAAATGTACTCCAATATCATATCAAATATTCTTTTCTTCAGCTGCGGTTTTGTTTGATTCTTCTAATTGAATACTACACCTAAAAGTACGATCTTCAATAGATAAGCGAATAAATCCCCTCAGCAAATTGATGATTACGAATTTAAAACGAGACAATTTGCAATGTTTAGTGAAAAAGTACAGTAGTTCAAGTGCAACATGCATGAAAGAGGAGCTTGATTCCCACCTCTGAATAAATTATTACTTAATAGAGAGCATTCGCCTCAGCGGGTCATAAATCATTAGGGCCTTATTTGTGTTGGGCCTAATTAAAACAAAAGTGGACATAATGTACGACCCTCGTTCTTGGAAATTCAGGGCTGCTGTGAAATTACTACAAGGAAAATATAACACGCCACTGAACCATGTATCAGAAAATTAGGACGAACTTTAGTAGTAGTTTAGAAAATTACATAATATTAGATGGGAATCGTCGCATTCGAATCGGATTGTTGAGATGATGCGACAAAGAATATCTGCTTTTGTTGTAAGAGCAACAAACTGTATATTATTAACGGTAATGCCTTCGACAAGATGGATCAAACATCAAATTGGACAAATATCTCTTGAATTATACCATCTGTGATAATTACGGTCTAATGTTATTATGTAATGCTCAATTTAAAGTTTAAAATTACTAAAAAAACCTTCACATTTATATAGTACAATATTGAAAATGTTTGTGCTCTATAGATCTTTAATTTGCAAATAGTAACCCGACCCGACACCCGAAGATAAATGGGTCGGATATGGATTTAATTTTTTGACCCGAATCAAGTTGGGTCGGGTCAGCTTCGGGTCAATCCGACCCGATCTGATTAATTATGTTTTTTAAAGTAATTTTGTAATTTAGTACTAATTAAAGCTTAAATATATACTAATTATACACTAATTAAGATTAATTATAAATTAATTAATATGTTATTGTTTAATATCATATAAAAAATAATTAATTAATATTTAATTATTTTACACGTATCGGGTCGACCCGTCAGGTTGGGTATGGGTCAAAAAAATTTGTCCCGAATTTAATCGGATCGGATAAAAAAAATAATAAAATAATATGACCCGACACGAACCCGACCCATTGACATCCCTAGATAACATTAATAAATAAATATAATTTATATGCTTTTAATAATATAATATAGATATAAATATAGATATAGATACTATTAATAATATAATATTTTTTTCTATTTTAAATAAAGTTTTATAGTAAATAGTTTTCTTTTTGAAAAAAATAAAAGTAATTTATTATTAATTTATTTAACGGATAATTTTTTTATAAACCTCCCATTAATGCATGGTAAAAATAGAAAATTGAAATGAAGAGAAAAAATAAAATTGACCAAAATCTGAACCATTAATTTTTAAAATATTGATCTACACCGTTTGATTAAGGATATTTTGATCATTCAAAAAATGCTAAAATAATGAAAAAAGTACATATGTTTTTTTTATAATATGGTATATAATACAGTATAAATTCTAGTTTACTGTCTTGAATGATATCATTCTAATATAATTATTTGAATTAACTAGTCATAACCTTTATTTAAGCTTAAAGGAAGTTCAATATATTAATTCTCTCAATCCAAACATTATTTTACTAACTTACGCATACATATTCCAAATTCCCAATTACTATTGAACGACTATTTGGTATTTCCATGTCAATAAAGCTATTACTTAGCCGAAGCAACCTTCCATCTTGTTTCTTGAAGCCATCTCACATACTCTTCAAGCCTCTCCACACTCGGTAGAACCCGCTCCATGGAATCCACCGCGAGGAAGCGTTTTGCCCATTCTCCCAGTAGCGGTACCTTCGTCTCATCCAATAGCTTGATACCAGACATCTTCTCAACAGTCTTGAGACAGGTCAACTGTGAACCTAAAGTCACATCCACGAATCCAATTGCGTCTCCACCAAAAAAGTATTTCCCACTAGAGCATTTCTTGAAAGCTCCCTCTAATTGCTCTAACATAGCAAATGTTTGAGTCAGATTTTCTGCCTTTTCCTCCTCTGTTGGAGCCTTCACTATACCAACAAATGTAGGTAAAAACTACAGAGACATGAAAGAACACAAACACTCGTAATTAATGACCAATCTCATAAAATTTATTATGAAAGTCAAAGAACTTAAACTCATATATATTATGGTTGATCGGGATAATACAATTATGGGTAACTTTAGTACCTTATCCTCAATAAATTGTGCCCAGAAACGAGCCATTGAGCGTTCATACGGATCAGCAGGGAGCACAGGGGGGCTGGTACTAAACCAAGTCTCATCAATGTAGTGTAAAATCACAGACGACTCGCAAATGCTCCGACCATCGTGGATAAGTACGGGTACCTTCTTATAGATGGGGTTGGATTTGAGGAGAAGCTCGCTCTTGGTCGAAAAAAGCTCCTGCTCAAGATACTCATAATTCAGGCCCTTTTGTTCCAATATCATCCTGACTTTGATTGCATATGGGCTAGACCACATCCCCAACAGCATCAATTCACGTTCTGCCATTTTCACTTGAGAAGATAATGTTTTGGAAATTGTTGTGTGGTCTTTGTTTGTCTCGTGTATGAATTGGTCCTTGCGCGCATTCATGAGTTGGATGTTCTTTTGTGGGTTGGTTTGTGTTTACATAGATTTGGAAAATGATTGACATTGACAGTGATTTTTATGTGAGAAACTTCCTCCTGGGTGCTCCGTTCGCTTTTGTTTAGTAGATCTTAACAAATGCAGAGAACTAATTGAATGCAGCTTCCACGAAATACTTGAGTACATCATGAAAGATACACAACAAGCTATCTATAGTTTGTATACGAGTGACGATGACTTGGTTACGTAATATGGATTTTTTAAGCGAAATTCTATCAAACTAATTATCTACATAAATAAATTTACAGATTTACACTGGTTAACAGTTTTGTATTAAATTTGATATAAATTAAAAAAAAAAGAGGCATGCCTTAACAATGAATTAAATTGTCAATCTTGACGATGACATTCTAACAAAACTGTAAAAAAATCTTAAATTTTGTAAAAAAAAAAAATTATAACAGTTAAACTACAACCATTGTAAATTATATAAAATTTTGATGATTTACATTGAGATATCAAATGATATCTAAATTACATGAATTTTGAAATACTATTAATCTATAAGTCAAAAAATATATTTATAATATTTTTTCTCTTTTTAAGATTGTTTTTATTTTTCTAAAATGTTATTGACAACATTGTCGGGATCCTTGCCCATTAAAGAAATTATTAGATCACCGATTAAATCATTACCAGAAAAAAAAAATTAGAATCGGTTTTATAAACAATTTAACACCGGATATACAACCGATTTTAAAACTAAGCGGTGCTAAATATTTTATAACCGGTGTTAAAATAAAATCTTTAGAACCGTTTTAAAAAATCGGTCCTATTTTATTCGAACAATTAAAACCGGTTATTTCAAATAACCGGTTCTAATCAACTTTTCAATTAAAACTGGTTATGCCAAGAACCGGTTCTAATTCAATAACTAATTAAAACCGGTTTCATTAAATAACCGGCTCTAAATATATATATTTTTTAAATAATTTTTTTATTTTCGGTGACCAGTCCATATACCAGTCATATATATAAACAAACACATATAAAAATATAACACAAATAAAATTTTGATGATTTACAGTGAGCTATCAAATGATATCTAAATTATATTAATTTTGAAATATTATTAATCTATAAGTCAAAAAATATATTTATAATTTTTTTTCTCTTTTTAAGATTGTTTTTATTTTTCTAAAATGTTATTGACAACATTGTCGGGATCCTTGCCCATTAAAGAAATTATTAGATCACCGATTAAATGCTAAGAAATTTGTCTTTAATAATTCTCAAACTACTTGATGCATGTGAAATTGGATTTTAAATCAGGATCAGGATCTCTTGATAACAAATTATGATGATCGCAATCTGTGACAATGCTTTTTCCAATATGCATGTGTGTTAAAAAAAATATAAAAGCTGATTTCTTTAATTTAATTAACGGTCTATCATGTGTTGTCAAATATGGATCTTTTGAACTTCAAGTCATATGATTAACAGTAAAATTAAAAATTAATGTTGCCAAATTTTCAGCTAAATTAAGATCGTATATGATAAGTTCTAAAGCAATTAGTTAGACAGTAATATTTGTCGAATGCGTTTTATTCCGATATAAAAGCAAATTATTGTTGAACACTTTGATGTGTTTACATGTGCCAGCTGTGATACAAACATGCCAAAAAAAAAAAAAATCTTACCTCTCAAGCAGAGAACGGTTGCGCAAAGCGCTGTCGTCGTGAGAATATCCAAGATTTTTTTAATGAGTACCGAATAAATCGTAATTTCAATAATAGATATTAATTTATTAAAATTTTAATAATAGATATTAATTTATTAAAATTTTAATTATAAATATAAAAGCATCAGTCTCATTGACGCGTTCAGCTCTTTCCTTAAATATATCAATAGAACTCATTGTTTGACCTCTTCTATATCTCTAATAAAAATACATCAGTCTCACTAGCGTGATTAATAAAAAACGCCAATAAAAATAAAAATATTGCATTGCAAATGTCTAATTAAACTAACGCGCTGCGTACTCATTAAAAAAATCACGGTGAGAATATGATGTGGGATTACAGTTGGAATTACTTCACATAGTTGACCGACTCAAGTCTGCATCTGAGGTCACAATTATGATAATAGAAATTTTGGGAATACATAATTTTAAGTTTTTTTTTTTTGGGAGGGGTGTTCCTGATTTACAATTATCACTTCATATCATGTACCATAATTGTATACATGAAAATATTTACAATCAACACTCAATACTATATCTAGCAACGCAAACATTATTTTACCAAACACACATTTATCTCGCAATATCTGAATTATTAGTGACTTATTATTTGTGTAGCAAAAGCTCATCACTTGGACGAATCGACCTTCCATCCTGTTGCTTGAAGCCCTCTCCCGAACTCTTCAACCCTTTCCACACTCGGTAACAAGCTCTTCACAAAATCCAATTCGAGGAATCGATTTGCCCATTGTACCAGTAACGGCACCTTTGTTTCATCTAATAGTTCGGTACCAGAAATCCTCTCCACTGCCTTAATCCAGGCCAACTGAGAACCCAATATCACATCAAGGAAACCAACGAAGTCACCACCAAAAAAACCTTTTCCACCGGAGCATTTCTCAAAAGCTCCTTCCAACTGTTCTAGCATTGCAGTCGTATCAGCGATTTTTTCTGTCTTTTCATCCTCTGTTGCAGCCATCATTATACCAATAAATGAAACCAAAAACTGCACAAAATAAAAGACGGAAACATTTGCGTTCACTTTTAAGCTCTTTTGATGATCATATGTGAAAATAAATTTATAATTAACCCCAAACATAAAAAAATTACTGTTCAAAGTAGTGTAAGAAAAGAGTTTCACTGTAGCAATGGTTATCATCTCCATTTCAATTATTAGATAACCCTCATTTTATTCATAAAGGCTGCTTAAAGCAAGCCCGTATTGATCTTCGTCTCTTCTCAGTGCCTGACACAAGGGTGCCACAATGCCTATTCTGGTCTTAAAGTACAACAGACAATTCTTGATTCAAAGATTGGCAAAACAGATAAGGAAATCGTTGCAATTATAATGTTTATCATTTGGTGGAAGACTTGCAGCAGGATATTTAAAGATACTGTTCAAACTGAAATTCAGTTAGCAGACTAAGAATTTGTGTTTTTTTTTTTAATTTGCTGTTTTTTCCTCTTTCTTTCTTACCAGTTTGTTACTTAGGATATTGACTTAAGGGGCTGTTTGACAGCGTGTTTTCTTCTAAAAGAAAGAGGAAGAGTGAGTTCTTCCAGAAGAAATATACCAAATGGAAGTGGAAGAAAGTAGAAGAAGTGGAATATTTTCTTCCATCTTTTTGGTGGAATATCCATTCTTTAAAGAAGCAAGATTAGTTTTTATCTTTCACTCTTTCATTTATTTATTATTTTTTATCTCACATCTATTATTAAATATTCAACTTAAATTGTGAGATAACGTGAAAGAACATTTCTTATAGAAGTATTTTCTTCCACTCTCTTCCGTAAGAAAGAGAGGTTGCTAAACACAGTCTTAAGAGTGAGTCTACAGTGGATCAAAAATTTGGGAAAAATCTTAAGGCAATCTATTCACTTTCTTTGAACTTTTTACTTATAACCTTTCTACGTTTTAATAAAAAAAAATAGAGGCTTCGACCTCTATTTCTTTGTTTTAAAAAAAAAATCTTCAATTGCGAATTTAGTTTCTATATAATTTTGTTCGTGAAACATTTTTACACACTTTGGGCAATTACTAGTAATTTAAGTACCTTGTCATCAATATAGTGTGCCCAGAATCGAGCAACGGCACGATCATAGGGATCAACAGGGAGCACAGGAGGACTAATACCATGCCACTTCTCATCGATGTACTGCAAAATTACTGAAGACTCGCAGATGCTCCGACCGTCATGGATAAGTACCGGAATTTTTGAGTGGATGGGGTTGTGTTTGAGTAGAAGCTCGCTTTTGTTTGAAAGATCCTGCTCCAGGAATTCATAATTCAACCCCTTTTGTTCTAGTACCATTCTGACCCTGGCTGAAAATAAGCTTACCCACATCCCCAATAACTTGATTTCACCTTCTGCCATTTTTGCTTCAAGTTCAGGAAATAATGTTTGGGAAGTTGATTCTCTATCTGTGTAAATATGATGTGTCAACTGACGCAATAAAGTAATCGAAGTATTGAAAATTTCAATTTAGTCGGATATATTCCGTCAGCAATGAAGAAATTTGGATCTATGAAAGAGTCATGGGTTGGTTTTCAGTGCACATAGACATTGGAAAAAGCGTGAAAATGATTGTTATTTGACGAACTTCATCTACCTCTCTTCCGGGGAGCCCAGTTGGCTTTTGTTTCAATAAATCTAAAGAAATGGAAAGCGCTACTTGAACTTGATTGTGTAATATGGATTTTAAGCGAAAGTCAAACTTTTCAATCTACATCAACAACGTTTGCTGACCTGTTCAATCCAACACTAGAAGCTTGATGTCTTCTTTTCCTTGTCTAGCTCTCCACATAAAGTATTTGGTGCTTTTAATAGAAAGATAATTAGTTGCACAAAATAAAATGTAGAATTTCTGGTTTTCATTATTATGTATTAGATTTATTGTTATTGAAGAAAGTATCGGACTGCTGATTAAGCGCCAAACTGCCTATTATTTGACAGTTAATTATTCAATCTGCTTTATGCATCTAAAAACTGGATATTAAATTAGGTTGTGTATCCCTTGGAAACAAATGTTTTGACAATCGCAAAATTTCGTATCAAAATGTGCCAAGAAAGGAAAGAAACTATTTACATTATTTTTCATATAAATTAGGTACGTATTAATGTTCTGACAAATTAAATGTCATTTTATATTTCGTCAAGTAGTAGTAAATATGAACCATTTAAACTTAATATCAATGACAAATAGTAAAATTTATAGAAATTGTCATCATTTTATTTATATGATATGTATGAAATATAAATTACATTTTATTTGATGGATTCCAAAATTTTAAATTAGATTTAAACTGCGGTTGTTGGAGAAATTGGTTGCCAACAGAAATTCTTTAAATTATGTCAGAACTACACAGAAACATATATAATTACACTGTTGTTATTTTCATAATCATTTAATCGGTTATTTTCTTCCCTTCTTTACAGTGTATGTATCTTTATTTTGGTCAATTTCTCAGTTACAAGATCATATATATATATATAGAGAGAGAGAGAGAGAGTCCGACTATGGTGTTTTGCAAAGTACAGAGGCGCTGTGGGTTTTGCGCTCTATTCTTAATTTTAAGTCAGAAATGACCGATCTGAACCGTTCAATCTAATCTTTATATCAAAATCTATTAGTAAATCAAAATTTATATATTTTAAATTTTTTTTTTGCTATTTTTTTCTGGTGAGGAGAAAATGACTTGATCTGAGAATTCTGGTTCATCCAAAAATGACGATTTTTCCCCTATCAAAAAAAATAGCAAATAAATTCTCAAAAAATTAAAATTTGATTTACTAATAGATTTGGATATGAAGATTAGATTGAGCGGTTTGGATCAATCATATCTGACTTAAAATTAATAATAGAGCGCAAAGCACACAACGCTCTTGTATTTTGCAAAGCACCATAGCCTAATTCTATATATATATATATATATATATATATATATATAGTAAAGATACCGTGAGTTTAACTCAAAATTTATATCAAATCATCTCTAAATTTTAATTTATCATGCTCATTAAATTCTTTATATGAAAATCTTATGGGATGCAAAAATTTAGAGTGTTTTAAGCATTTTAAGTCACCATTTTTAATTTTTAAAAATAATATTCAAACTTTAAATATTTTATTATTATTTTAGAGTTGATTTTCAAAAATTAAAAACGGTGACTTAAAAACTCAAAACACTCCAAATTTTTGCATCCCACGAGATTTTCATATAAATAATTTAATAAGTATGATAAATTAAAATTTAGAGATGATTTGATATATTTTTTGAATTAAGTTCATGAAAAGCTTCTGTGAGCTTAAACTCATGATATTTTTTTATATATATATATATATATATATATATAGTGCTTATTTATTATCTTTCTGCAAAGATAGACTCTATAGTGCTTCGAATTAACGACCCTTTGATTTTCATCACGATTCGCGCTATCAGATGTCGTTGGATTGATCGAATTTAACGGAACAGAGCGATGTTGTTACGAAGAGAGCCCTGTTTATTTTAATTTTCATTTCTCCTCTCTCTGAAAAAAGGTCTTGTTTTCTCTCTCTTCCGAGCTAGCTGGTTTGAAAACCTAGCTTCACTCCCGGTTCGTTCCTCCGCGTGGGCTCCATCACTCGTCGCTTCTGTTGCTTTCACTCCTCCCGGTTCGTTCCCCTCGGTTTTGTTGCTTTCACTCCTCTTGAACAAGTACGCCCTCTCTCCTTTATTTGTTCCTTCAGTCCTCTAATTTGAGAATGGGACAATGTTAATGGCCTATCTTATTAGTGAATTCATCTTTTTATTTTTAGCAATATGATAGATCTCTATTAATTAGGTGCAGACTTCTATATTTATCAAATTAATTGGACTAAATTCAAGATATAACTAATTGCCATGATTTTCATAGCTTTCGAAAATGGTATTTAATTTTGTTGTTGCTGAAATGCCACTGGGTGGTGCTTCAACTAACATATTAGACTCGGTGAGCTCAACTCCATCTCAAAATTCACCAATCCTGAATAGCAATATTCTCACATAAACCTTCAGGTAGCTACTGTTTTTTTATTAAATTATTTTTATTAATTGATATTCTTTTATTGGAAAGGAAGTTAGAAATATATCTTTGATTCTTGAACAACACAGGTGTATTGCAATGACTCTTACAGGTGGATTGCAATGACTCTTATCTGACTCTTGAAACGATGTCCATTAATGTTCGGCGCTTCGTTTTTATTTTGGAGATCAAGCGGAGATGACTTGCTTGCTGTTGCCATGAGACATGACATCATGTGTGATTTCAGCTGGAATTACATTCGTACCTACTTACGTTTGAAAGACTTAATTAGTCTTTGATTCAAAAGTAAAATATATAAATATATTTTTCGTATAGGAGTTTGGAGGTTCGATATCCGATTTAATAGTAAAAAATATATTTTTTTCATATAGGAGTTTGTAGTTTCGATATCAGATTTAATAGCAAAAGTAAAATTTTATTATAGGAGTTTGTAGGTTCGATATAAGAATGAGAATATTTCCTAGTCATCTAAAATTGAATAGTATTAACTCTTTTTTATCGAAAAAAAATATAGATATTTTTATTTCTTATCGGTGATACAGTTATAGTGATGAAAATATTATGACATATTGTTTTTTTCTAGATAAAGATGACATATTGTTTTAGTTGTTCGATTTTGATCGAATGAATACAACTTAATATGATCTTGAGGAATTTTTTTATTTATGCATCTTTGGGAAACTTTCTAATGGAAAAATAGTGATTTGCTAATTTGACAATGATGAAGTGTATAATTATTGACTTGTATTAAAATTTATTTTTTTAAGACAGAAATTTACACTTTCTTTCTAAATGGCAGGAACGTTTAACATATTAAATGACAGACAAAAATAATGTATGAAGTGACATGAATTTCATTATTTTGGGCAGGGTAAGATTTATAATCTAATGACAGAAATGTTTTCTACCGAATAACATTAATTCACAATCTACTTAAGTGACGTTAGTATATATTATTGAGTTGAAGAAGTGCATATAAATATTAAGTGATAAATTTTCATTTGTATGTGACAAAATATTTATTTTATTAAGTGGCAAGAAAACTATAATTTTACTATTGTAGGCTCCCAAAAAATTTTAAGACACATAATTTTGGATTTATATCAAATTAGATTAGTCCCCATAATTTTAATTCAAGTTCCACCGCTACGCCAGACTTGATCGATTCATTGCAAAAATAGAGTGGATGCTAGAATTATTAATTATATATTTTTTTCGTAAAGACTTGATCGATTCCTTGACAATATATAAAATAGAGTGGATGGTAGAATCAAAAATATATTAAATCATTCGAAATTTTAATTTATTTTTTCTTTATATAAAAATCTTATGGGATGCAAAAATTTGGAGTGTTTTGAGCTTTTTAAGTCATCGTTTTTAATTTTTTAAAATGATGAAAGAATATATTATTATTATTTTTGATGATTTTCAAAAATTCATAACTTAAAAAGCTCAAAACGCTCCAAATTTTTGCATCCCATGAGATTTTCATAGTGATTACAATTTGTGATAATTTGATACCACCTGATTAAGCTCACGTAATATATATATATATATATATATATATTATTTTATATTAAATAAACGCATTAGGATATGAAATATTAACTTCTTGTTCGGTCATGTACATGATTTTTTTTATCAAACGTCGTCAGTCATCACCTCCCTCGTTATAAAAAAAACGTTGAAAGAAAGATTTATTGAAGTGGACAATTGGGCTGCAATGCAAATCATGCTCAAACCGGTTGGATATATCCAATTGGGTCAGCTACGAGAAGTGGCTTGAACTCAACACATACAAAGACGATTTAGTAACAGCTTGAAATTATAGAAACATGAAAATATTTAGACATTTATTTGTCTTAAATCAGCGCACAACTAGGGCTGTCAAACGGCCGAAACGGTGACGAAACAGTGCCGTTTCGTTAACCGTTTCGTTTAATAAACGAAATAGAAAACACGTTAATTTAATTTAACCGTTTCGTTTACCACGAAATGCGGTCGAAACGGAATTTTACACTGAAATACTCTTAACGAAATGAAAAATACCGTTTCGTTAACCGTTTCGGCCGTTTCGCGAAATAAAAAACAGTTTCGTTAACCGTTTCGTTTAATAAAACGAAACAGAAATTCATTTCGTTAACCGTTTTATTACCACGAAACGAAACGAAACGCGGTCGAAACGGAATTTATTGACAGCCCTACGCACAACCTTTATTCTAGCAACGCAAACACTATTTTAACGAGCACAATCTCCCAAAATCTCAATTGTTTTACCAACAGATTCACTTAGCTGAAGCAACCTTCCATCTCGTTGCTTGAAGCCGTCTCCCATACTCTTCAACCCTCTCCACGCTCGGTAACACGCTCTTCACAAAATCCACTTTCAGAAAGCGATTTGCCCACTGTACCAGTAATGGCACCTTCGTTCTATCTAATAGTTGAGCACCACTGATATTCTCTACTGACTAGAAGTCTTTTCCCCCGGAGCATTTCTCAAAAGCTCCTTCCAACTGTTCTAGCATTGAAAAGGTATCGGCAATTTTTTCTGACTTCTCCTCCTCTGTGGCTGCCATTATTATACCAAGAAATGAAAATAAAAACTGGACAAACAAAAGAAAAAGGAAAGAAAGCATCTGTTATTCACCCCCAATCTCATTACTTATAATACAATTTCTTCTATTACAGACCTTAATTTCATAAATGTTTGTTTGTGAAACATTTTTACACACTTCAATTTGGACAATTACTACTAATTGAAGAAGTACCTTGTCGTCAATATACTGTGCCCAAAATTGGACAATTGCACGATCATACGGATCAGCAGGGAGCACAGGCGGACCAATACCGTACCAGTTCTCATCGATGTACTGCAAAATTACCAATGACTCGCAAATGCTCCGACCATCATGGATAAGTACTGGGACTTTTTTGTGGATGGGGTTGTGTTGAAGAAGAAGCTCGCTTTTGTTTGAAAGATCCTGCTCAAGGTACTCATAACTCAGCCCTTTTTGTTCTAGTATCATTCTGACCCTGATTGCAAATACACTTAACCACGTCCCCAATAAATTGAGTTCACCTTCTGCCATTTTTGCTCGAGGAAGGAAGTAATGCTTTTGGAAATAGATTCTCTAGATATTTCCACTGTCAGCATTCAAAACATTGGGATCCATGAAAGAGTCGTGAGTTAATGTTCTGTGTACAAAGAGTCATAGACGCATTGGAAAAAGACTGACATTGATTGCTATTTGAGAAACTTCATCCTCCTCTTTTCCTGGAAGCCCGGTTGGCCTTTGTTTCAATTAATCTTCAATCCACAATTCCACATCAACAATCTTCTCAAAATAAAAAAAAAAAAAAATCTACATCAACAACTTTTGCTGGCCTGTTCAATTCATATGTAGAAGCTGATGTCTCCATTTCCTTATCTAGTCTCCAAATAAAGTACTTGATGCTTTCAATAAAAAGATATAATAAAAACAAATTATTTAAATAAAATAAATTCTACTTTTTCTGTTTTTGATCAATTATGTATTAGATTTTTTGTGATTGAAAAGGTATTGGACTACCGATTAAGTGCCAATAATTTGACTGTTAAATATTTAATCCGCTTTATACATCTAAAACTGGATTTTAAATTAGGTTGCGTATCCCTTGGAAACAAAATATTTTGACAATCGCAAAATACGTACCAAAATATTCAAAAAGATGATACAACTTATTTACATTGCTTTCCACATAGATTAGGTATGTATTAATTTCCATATAAATTAAATGTCATTTGATATTTCGTTAAGTAGCATTAAATATGAGCCGTTCAAACTTCATACCAATGATAAACAGTAAAATTTGTAGAAATTATTATCATTTTTATTTATGTGAAATTGATAAAATATAAATTTCATTTTATTTATTGTATTCCAAAAAAAATAAAACTAGATTTAAATTCCGGTTGTTGAAGCAATTGGTTGCCAATAAATCAATATATCCCTATTCTTTAAATTGTATCAGAATTACAGAGAACATATGTAATTAGACAGCCGTTATTTTGATAACCTTTTAAACAGTTGTCGCCATTGTCAAACATATTTGTTGCCAAAATAATATTTTTCTGTCCTTTTCTTTACAGTGCATACACCTTAATTTATTTTGTTCAATTTCTCAGTTACAAGATCATAAATATATTAAGAGTTTATTCTTTTTCTTTTTTTAGTCATATATGTTAAGAGTTTATTGTTTTTCCAAACTGTAAAGCAGCCCCTTGTAATCAAGCGTAAGCCACTTGCGCTGTGCCGTAACCGTGAGGACGTGCTGTGTATTTTTTTAAAGGTGTTAATTATTCATCCGATCTGAATTCGAGCTGACTCACAACATGATTTAAAGATAAATATATTAGATACGGATCTATTTACTTTTATCGAATCGGGTCGGATCATATTCAGGTTAACCCGACCTGACCTGATTAATTATATTTTTTTAAGTAATTTTATGATTTAGTATTAATTAAAGCTTAAATATATATTAATTATACACTAATTAAGAATAATTATAAATTAATTAATATTTAATTTCTTAAAATAATATAGAATATTTAATAAATATTTAATTATTTTACACGGGTCGGGCCGTGTCGGGTAAACCCATAACCCGGTCGGGTCGGGTATGGGTCAAAAACATTTGACCCGAATGTAATCGGATTGGTTCGGATCGGATCAATAAAAATAATAAAATAATGATAACCCGAACGATACATTGACACCGCTAATTATGTGTGATTTAGAACTGGAATTACCTTTGTACGTAGTTTTGTTTTAAAGAATTAATCTTTTATTTAATAGTAAAAAATAATATTTTACGTACAGGAGTTTGTAGGCTTGATATCAAAATGGGAATATTTTTTTTATTGAAAAGATGGAGATTGATGTCTCAAAATTTCATTAAACTTTAATAAAAATGAAATATTATATAGACATCTAAAATAAAACTAATATCTTGTTCGTACGTTGCTACGGTGATATTTTTCAAAAATATGAAATTTATATTTTGATGAGAAAAGAAAGTAAATAAAAATGAAGATAATTAGCAATTAATATAAATTTCAATCATGAATACATAATTAATGTAAAATAAATACATAATTTAGAGAAAATTTGACATTCATAATTTAAGAAAAGTTAAAATTCATAATTGATAGTCATCTAAGAAAAATAAATAAATTAGAGTAATTATATTCCTAAATTATGTAGCATTTCATGTAACAATCAATATTGGAAGAAAATTATAACTTCAACACAAATGATCATGGAGATAGTAATATTATTTTATGAATAACTCAATCCGATGATTAATATAACTCTAAAAATTTAATAAAAAAATATAGATCATTACATGATCAAGATATTTACATGTTTAATAATGAGTAGAGATAAAGATAGACAACTTAAACTCTCGTCTTTTATTAAGAAAAAAAACATAGGTTTATTTTCTGTTCTTATCAGTGACTAGTGCGCACAGTTATATTTTCTAATGATGGAAACTTTATGACATATTGTTTTAGTTGTTCGATTTTGATCGAATGAATACAACATAATATGATCTTGAGGAAGTTTTTTATTTATACATGCATCTTTAGGAAATTTTCTAATGGAAAGTAGTGATTTGCTAATTTGACAAATCGTGAAGTGTATAATTATTGACTGGTAATAAAATTTATTTTTTTGACAGAAATTTACTCTTTTCTTTTCTAAACGGCAGGAACGTTTAAATGGCAGACAAATATAATTTATGAAGTGACATGAATATTCATTATTTTGAGCGGGATAAGTTTTATAACCTAATGACAGAAAAAAAATACTTTGGAATGACATTAATTCACTATTTATGGGTGATCATATCGTCTTGTACCCGATCTATCCTAATCCATTGGGGGTCTAATCTGTGGGAGTCTAAAGAGATTGAGTTGGAATTCTCTAGTTTTGAACCACTCTAATCCGGCCGACCTAATTTGTGACCTGTGATAATTCATGGTCTAGAGGATTGGATCGGACCGGCTCGTTTTAAAATCTCTAGCTTCTCAATAGCTCTTTCAACAGCTCTAATCGAACAAATAAATTTTGAGCTAAAATAAAATCAAATACTAAATGAATTATAAATTATAAATTTTTTGCACATCTAATTTGATCCCGATTGAAATAATATTTAATTAATTAATTTTTAGCTACAAGAAGTGGCTTGAACACGATACTAGCTTAATGTAACTCATTTTGATAATACCTCGAACTCATACAAGCACGAAACATTTAGGAATTTATTTGGCAAACAAAACAGCGGACAACTTTTATTAATGTAGCTAGAACATGTTCATATTGTAAATGAAATGCAATGCATATATTATTTCGCCAACCATAATAACAAGCATATATATCCCAAATTCCCAATTATTACTACTGAATAGACATTTCTATATGAAAAGTTTATCACTTAGTCGAAGGAACCTTCCATCTTGTGGCTTGGAGTTGTCTTCCGTACTCCTCAACCTTCTCCACGGTTGGTAGAACGCTCTTCACAAAAGCTAGTTCAAGGAAGCGATTCACCCACTGTACCAGCAATGGGACCTTTGTCTCGTCCAGTAGCTTGGCACCAGATATCCTCTCCACTGCTTTAATCCAGACTAACTGAGAACCCAATGTCACATCAACAAAACCAATTGAATCTCCACCAAAATAATCTTTTCCACCTGAGATTTTCTCAAAAGCTCCTTCCAATAGCTCTAGCGCTGCCAGTGTATTGGCAATTTTTTCTGCCTTTTCCTCCTCTGTTGGAGCCTTGACTATTCCAATAAATGAATGTAAAAGCTGCATACACATAAGTAAATATGAACTACTTGTAAATAATCTCCAATTTCATAAATAAACGTAAAATATACACGCACACAAATAAACATAAAGCATTTGCAATCAAGCTCTGTAAATAGTTTTTTTTTTCAGTAAACTGAAACAGGTGGCTGGCATGTCATTTATTTCCAAAAAAAACTTAATTTCACAGATATTATGGTTATTCATGAAACATATTTGCATATTTTGGACAATTACTACTAATTAAGATACCTTATCATCAATGTATTGTGCCCAGAACCGTGCCATGGCGCGGTCATAGGGATCAACAGGAAGCACAGAAGGTCCGATATTCGACCAGTTCTCACCAATGTACTGCAAAATCACTAACGACTCGCAAATATCCTGATCACCGTGGATAAGCACCGGGACTTTCTTGTAAATGGGGTTGTGTTTTAGGAGAAGCTCACTCTTGTTTAAAAGATCCTGCTCAAAATACTCATAACTCAGCTCCTTTTGTTCTAGCACCATCCTAACTCTGATTACAAATGGGCTCGGCCATGTCCCCAATAGTTTAAGTTCAGGCTCTACCATTTTCACTGAAGAACAATGTTTTGAGAAATTGATATGGTTTAGACATGTTGTATGTGGGGTTTAAATAAGATGGCAATGCTAACTGCCACAAAAGAATCAAGTATTGGAATTTTAAATTTTATGATATCCCGTCAGCAATGAAGACATCTCCTTTGACCCATGAAAGAGTTGGGTTCTTTTGTGGATTGATTTCGTTTTTATACAAACAGATAGACGCAAGCTTATCTTTTAAGATTTTTAATTAAACGGATCAAAGTATTATCTTTATTTCTTTAGTTGACAAATTAAAATGACTGGATTCGGCTACAATCTTTTTTCTAACCTTCAGTTAAAATCTCATATATATGCACTATAAAAGGATGAGTTAAAAATCCGAACAAACAATTATATAATGTTGTTGGACATATATAAATGTGTCAATATCATACAAATTATTAGTGTTGAATGTGTTCAAATGTGCCAATTAACTGAGGTCACTACTGCAGTGATTGTTAAACAAATATAGTCTTATATATAGACGAGCAGCACAAGAAATCCGAACTTGTCATTACTACATTTACTTTTCTTCTATTTGACATTGACCATAGTCAATTCTGGCGTTGCAAAGATGCTGCTGCTTGGAGATCAAGCAGAGGAAGTTGCTTGCGCGAGACTTAAACATTTGTATGAAATATAAAATTGCGCAAGCGCTGTCGTCATCGTGAAAGCTCTGCAATTTTGGTGCATTACTTGTATAAAATTACATGTACAACCTAAAATACCGATTTTTTTGTTACAAAAGAAATAAAATTCACAATTAAAAATGTTCTTTCAGCAAATAGTTACATAAATATTGAATATGTAGAAAACATATATATACTTACGAATTTCATGTTCTGAATCTGAACCTGAGATTTAATTAATTTACAAAATATATAGTTCTCAGTCAAAACATTGCAAAAGAAAAAAAAAAAAAAAAAGTTTCATATTTTTATAACATGAATAAAGCGTGACATGCTCAATTAATATAATAAAAGTTTCATTCATAAGACCCACAGAGACTTACAGAGAAAGAAAAGTCTATGCTGAGATCTTTTTAAATTAAGCTAGAAGATTTTCTCCTAGAGTCTAAACTAATTAATTTCATGCTTGTGTAAGATTTATTTAAACACAGACAATTTCTGTGTTTTCAGTTCATCTCTTTCCTTCCTGATAATGAGTTTAACAGCAAATGTGGAGCTGATTATTTTTGTTTTACAAATACGCCCAATTTTTTCACCTTCTTGCTGAATAACAATTATGACAACAGTATGAAAGACAATGAAAAACAAGAAGAGGGGAAACTGTTTCTGGATACAACTCCAATCTACTATTTAATTATTATCATTTTAAAAAGATTCATACATCTAGATAACACCAGCAAAGTAATAAAATTAGCTATAATTCAGCAACAGAATATCTGACTAAGAAACCTTTGTTGGAATATTTTTCTGTAGTTTTTGCCTTGTTATGCATATTGATGAGACCCATTGATGCGGTATTTATGGTCTATTTAATTATCAAATTTTAAACCTAAGTAATACCGGATGTGGTGGCAAGTGTACAACATGTCGTTAGGGTATTTTAGGTATCGTATCCATAGGGATAAGTTAATTTCTAGTTGTAACCTAACAATTGAGTTCTAGATAATAAAGAGATCGATTGGTTGAATGTTGATTTTGATTAAACTAAAATTAAACTAAATAGCAAATAAAATGATATTTTATACTAAATGATAGAATACTATGGGTTTTGGCTTTTCCTTTTCACTTCTTAATTAACATACTCGGTCACTTCACTTTTTTAGACAATTCAATAGTATGAGATTAGCAATTTAAGTTTAGCATTGACGGGCGCTTTCGCGTGTCAGTGTTGTGTTTAAACTATTCATACTTCACAGTTACGTATTTCGCCCTACGAGTTCAAACCCTTTGTGTTCTTTACTATTAAAATTTTACCAAAACCCGACGCCACACAGTTATGAGTTAACAATTGGTATTTAATTCAGTTCTAAGTATAATCATCTAAGTTGCAAACTTACCTCTAGACCTTGAGTGCAAATATGAGTTTTACCCTTCGAAATTGGGAATTCTAGCAATATATTTTCATAATCTACTATAATTTCGAAGATAAATCACACAACAAGCACTTCTTACAGTTCAAGCATGCAAACAATCAATTCAAAAGATA